>CM035811.1:56280247-56801352 GCA_020458035.1 Magallana ariakensis | reverse complement strand
GAGAGAGAGAGAGAGAGAGAGAGAGAGAGAGAGAGAGAGAGAGAGAGAGAGAGAGAGAGATACGAAATATATATTATATCAACATAATGACATTTGTATCTTCCCTTCAACTAAATGACCATGTATAACAATAGGATTAGTGTGTATTGTTGATGTTAGTAGATGAACACTTTTCACTGTGACGTTTATATGTAAAAATAAAAATGTTTGTATGAAATTAATTAGCCTTTAAAGACCATTACAAGGTTCAACCAAGTTATGGGGAAATAAACAACACAACAAACACAGATGTTTATTTTTTATTCTGCAACCTTACCCAATGGCGGTTAAAGTGAGGTAGCTAACACCCCTCTCTATGTTCCCCAATTACTAAATAATAGTACCATATTAAATGACACCGTATGTGTGAAAACACATACAAATGCTTCTATTCTTTTCGTGATTGTCTGCAGTATTCATCAAGTCTTATCAAACATGACTGTTATAAATATAAACCTTTGAATTTTTTGGACATAACTAAACCCAACAATATACGAAATACCAAATTGTTACAGTACTGTTTATAGATATATATTCAAATTAAATAGTATATTACTGTTCTAAAGCTGTTGTTATTAAGAAGAGAAAAATGCATCAAACCATTGTTCATTTACTCTCATTACACAAATTATAAGTTACATCATTCCACCGTAAATGACTTTATAACAACAATGCACATTTTTCTCTTTTAATAACTATACAAACACAGTCTCAATAATCTGGCAAGATTATTTCAATAAGATATTGAATTAAATATCCGTTGAAGTGTATTTTTGTTTGGTAATATTAAATGGATCTATTGAACTTCCTAAGATGAAAGGCATATAGAGAACATGGTATTTATAATTAAGCCTCGAGAGTAAACCATGAACAGTAATGTTACTTTAGAAAAAAAAATGATGACACTAAACATCTGTTTAATAAGTGGGGTTGTTTTCCTCACAGTTAGTTCCGTCCTTTAAATGATGTTATATAAACCAATTGTTCTTGTGGAATATGATAAATAAATATATGTACTTATATTGATTCCCACGTGAAAAACATGTAAGTTACTACATGTAATTAGACGAAGTAGTAACCAAAATTTTTAACTGTTTAATAACCAAAACCGCTGGTCAAAACTGTTATAAATATCTTCAGAGAAAAACAAGCTGCATCATCTCAGTGAGAGTGACTTTACTGAGAACGCCGATATCACATTTTCCTTAGTATACCTAAAATGCACAGCCCTATTTATTTGTTAAGCATTCTTTCTTTAAGGCATTTATTTGAAATATCACTTTTACGTGAATTTTCATTTATTATTATCAATTCAATATTGCGTACTACCAAAACATGAAAAGCGTCGAGAGAAGAAAGTATTTTTATAAATTACGGTAAGTAAAACTTCGGGAGCAAACGATTAACAAGGAGTTTTTTGTTTTGTTTTTTTTTTAAGAAAGAACTATGATGACAATAAACATCTGTTTTTCATATGCTTCAGTTTTAGCGGGATTTTCTTCTCCTATAGTTGTTTCCGTCTGTTCGATGTAGATAAACATGTAATAACATGTCCTTTGTGTTCATCTTTATGCATTTTGATACTTTTGCACTTGAAATGACTCCTAATACATGTCTCTTTATAATTTACTAAGCGAAGTAGGAATCAAAAGAATTTTTTAGCAATTAAAAAAATATATAATAGTCTTGTCTAGTTAATTATGGTTTGTGTGCATTGTTCCTTAACGTACTCGCGTCTAGGATATCGATGTTTTTTATCTAACGATTAATAAAAGTGTGCTGAATAAATGTCTTCGGTGATATTTCAATCATTAATCCATAGTAATCGTTATGAGGTTTTTTTTATTTCAATCAAAAAAGGGCAATGCTAAACATCAAAGAGCTTGTTGCTTTCGTAAATTACGGAATGATAAATGAAAAATATATATTTGTAAGGACAAAGAAATCATTTTAGGACGATATAAGACATGTAATTTGCTACAGTTTTAACAACATCACTAGTAAAATGGTTACACCTTTGATGCATTTATTTACTTAAGCGCGCTAAAGAACAATCAATTATGTCATTATGTATAAGCAATACATGCCGCCGGTGTACAAACTGTATGATTGGCCAACTCATTTTTATTCAGTGAAGTTACCTATACACGCTCACGCAACGCCAAAGCTTGGGGATTTCTCAGAACGATTCGTTTTTCTTTAGCATTGACCCTCCCTCTATCCTAGTCCCTCTCTTAATTTATGCAGTCATAAATATATTCCCGTATACAACTCAATATGCTCAAGATATCGATTAATATGACCTTTAACAGATATTTAGGTTAAAATAGTACTAATTAAGCCACGGACCGAGTAACGCACGTGTGCAGTAACTCGACTAGATCAACAACCTTTCAAACACATACATGTGTGCATCATATCATAATATTATATTAAATTGTATTGCTTTTACATTCTCAAATACAAAAATAATATCACATAAAGGTCAACTTGTTGTAATAATGGTCGACAGTTAGTCATTGAACGTCGTACTAAGCTCTTAATATTTCGTGTTTTACTTCCTCGTCACTTGATCATTGAGTCTGCGCTTTCGCCACACACACTTAACGCCTCCCTTACTTAAACTTCCAAGTTACTACATATATAGCGTGTCTACCACTGTCTTATCAGAGGAATTCATACTTTATATTAGCTATGTTATTTATGTTCGGCAAACAAAGCTATACTGTCTCATAGTACAATATAATTTGACCAGATCGAAAACACCCAACCATGGTGTCCCTGACCGGACACCCCGTTTATCACCTCGATGTCCTAACTGTGTTGTCCTGTCTGCTGGCAGTATCCCAGGCGTATGGTTAGTCAACTTTATGAATATATATTTCTAAAAATCATTGTTATCTTCAAATGGGTTACTTTACACGGAAAGACCTAAACCATTTATTGGTAGTTTTAAATTAAAAAAAAAAATTATTGAGTTTCTCATAAAATATTGATAAAATAATCATGGCGATGCCACATTCTAAAATCAATTTCCACACTCAAAAAAGTACTTATTATTTTTACTACAAATATCTGAAAGGCTAGATGCTTAATGAACTACAAAGAAATATATAAAATATACTTGATGCCGGAAAAAGGTCAATGGTTCGACAACTAGGACCAATGACAAGTGAGGGATCTTTATCGTGCTGGCGCCTACCGTGATTCATGACTTCTAACTTAGGTTAATGCTGCAACATTTGATTCTCATTCCAAGTGTTGTAACGATAGCATCTTCCTGGGGGTATTTCTTTTTCTGGTCTCTAACCTTATGCTGCCTTTATCTTTTATACGCAGTTTAAACTTTTCAATCTTGAGAGACTAATAGTTTATTTTATAGTTCTTTTATCACTGAACTACATTTCAACTTTATATATAGGATTTCTAGGGAAAATTGATATCTTTGAATCGTTAAAACCAAAGGTGCTTGGGGACGGACGGGACCCCCCCCCCCCCCCCATATTCACCCCACATTCCGGAGTTATTTTTTTTTTCATCGTTTATTTTTTTAAATTATATGTTGATGTATGCTACACAAAAAAATCACAATTAACGCGAAATAAACTATGTACAAAATTGCGCGAGGTATTCCAAGTACTTCCGAATGGAGAAAAGATGTAAACATTCCCCATCATAAATCTCTATAAGAAATCTGTTTCGTTCCTGGGAATTTTTTCTAAAGAAAAAATGATAATGTCTCAATTTTTACTGAGAACGCCGATATCCCACTTTCCTTAGTATACCTAAAATGCACAGCCCTATTTATTTGTCAAGCATTCTTTCTTTAAGGCATTTATTTGAAATATCACTTCTATACGTGAATTTTTATTAATTATTATCAATTCAATATTGCGTACTACCAAAACATGAAAAGCGTCGAGAGAAGGAAGTATTTTAAGTAAAATTTCGGGAGCAAACGATTAACAAGGAGGTTTTTTTTTTCTTTTCTTTTTTTTTAAAGAAAGAACTTTGATGACAATAAACATCTGTTTTACATATGCTTCTGTTTTAGCGGGATTTTCTTCTCCTATAGTTGTTTCCGTCTGTTCGATGTAGAAAAACATGTAATAACATGTCCTTTGTGTTCATCTTTATGAATTTTGATACTTTTGCACTTGAAATGACTCCTAGTTCATGTCTGTTTAAAATTTACTAAGCGAAGTAGGAATCAAAAGAATCTTTTTAGCAATTAAAAAAAATATAATAGTCTTGTCTAGTTAATTATGGTTTGTGTGCATTGTTCCTTAACGTACTCGCGTCTAGAAATCGATGTATACCCTGCGAGATGATCATGAACAATTCATGATTTTCTCTTGAATAATTCATGAATTATATTCATGAAATGTTCATGAAGAGTTCATGAGGATCCCATAAACTTATTATTGGACATTTTAAAGTCATGAATTTTTGTTCATGAGAAAATGTTGATGAATATTCATGAACAGTTACATTCATGAAGATTCATCATTTGATGAATGTCCAATAATAAGTTCATAGGATCTTCATGAACTGTTCATGAATAAGTTTAATGAATCTTCATGGACTGTTCATGAATAAGATTATGAATTTTATTCAGGAATAATTCATAAATAAAATTCATGAACTATTCATGAAAATTTTTACCTACTACATTTTGTATATAAAAAGGTAAAATCTCATATAAAAATGACTATAAAATACTTTATGATTGAAGAATAATGAGACAATATCAAAAGTATCACATAATATTCTTATTTACTGACTATCACTTTAAATAATCAGCAAGTTTAATAAAGTTTTCAAAACAACAGGTAACGATATCAATACTGAACTCATTAGCTTTAAAGAAATGTTACAATATTAGAAATTGACATCCCAATATGCGATGATTTGAAATATATGTGACATAAGAATATGATAACTAGTTGCTAACTATCAATATGTCCTTTATGAAATCTTGCTTTGTTGCATTTTCCTTGCCTTTGCTCATATTGATTTCACTTGTATGCCATATATTGCAAGGTGCATTTACTGCATGGTAGGTAAAATGCTCCATCCTTTAAAAAAAATTTCTACAAACCCAGAGGAACTTGAGTGTTATTTTTGTCTTGGTGACAATTCTTGTTGGTGGCAATTCCTCCCAGGCTTTACATATGATATAGCTCCTTTGGTGGCAGAAGAGTCGTACCTCTGTACTGTAAAAAATAATATGACAAATAGCAGTATAATTATGACATGTCGTTTAACACATAGTCATTTGAAACGTCAACTAATCATTTAATCACGTCATATAATTCATTTTTTAATTCAAATATTTTTATCAAGTAAGATAACGCTGAAATTGCACTAGAGCTTAAGAGTGCGAGTGCTTACCCTAGAAAAAATGATATCGCAGAAAAAAGAAAACAAGATGAAACCATAACTGTTTTCAAATCTGTAAAAATTACTTGCCATTTTATTAGAAATTTTCAATTATTTGCAATATACATTTATTTATTACTTACTGAAAGTTATGTTCCATGATCACTATCTTTAGGGCTGTCCAATATTCTAGGTTTTCTGTAAAATTCTAGAGTAAAATAAGTTTGTACCCTCATGTAAAGTTTTTGCTGAAACATATATGAATTTTTTGCTGATTTTGTTCTGAATATTATCTGAAATTTTTCTAATTTCTATATCTGAAATCTGACTGAAATTGGAACATTCCAGACAGATTTCAGAAAGTGCTGAACAAAAAATCAGCAATATTTCAGTATTTTTTCAGCAAATAATACAATTCTGAAATCTGTCTGAAATTGGAACATTCCAGACAGTTTTCAGAATTCAGCAAAGTTCAGAAAAATTTCCAGCAATTACTCAGCAATGTTTCAGCAGTATTTAAGACACAATTCAGCAACGAATCAATAATTCTTCAGCACAATTTCAGCAATAGTTCAGTGCTGTTTCAGCAATACATCTTCGCTAGCCAAGGGTTTCCGATCCACTCTGCTCCTCTGAGCAGAGTGGATCGGAAACCCTTGGCTAGCGAAGATGAAGCAATATTGCATAAAATTTTCAGTAAAATTACAACATCTTTTAAGAACATTTTTAGCAATATTACAGAACCTTATCAGCGAATATTCATCACTATTTCAGCACTATTCTATTACCTCTGTAATCTATTAAAAATGAAAAGTACAAATGAATAGGATTTTCAAGCAAATTAATTTATTCATATTTTTCTAAATATACATTTTTCCCACATCACTTATCTGCCTTTCCCTGAAACTTCTTTAAATATCTTGCTTCTTGTGCAGTTTGATTTTTTACCATCCTGAAACAGAAATACAGGAATTTATGATTTAACATGTAAGATTTTACATGTTTTCTAATAATCATAATTTTTTTTAATAAAGAGATTTATTAACCTTTCATGCAAATTTATACATGCAAGTCAAATAGAATATACATGTACAATATAAATATACATTCCATTTTTTCTCACCTTTATCATTTTGGAAACAGTTTTTGCAGGTCTCAGCTTCCCTATTTTTTTTCTGCGAGATGAAATTCATGGTTTTATGAACTTTAATGAACCGTTCATGAAGTTTCATGACATATTCATGACTGGTTCATAAAGGTGGTTCATGAATTTTATTCATGAATATATTCTTAAAATGTAATTCATGAATAAATTATGAACATACAAGAATACAGGAAATTCCTCCAGGTATAATGGTTCTAGGTATTGAACATTCATGAAATTTCATAAAGATCTATTTTAGGAAATCTATATAATTTCAAATACTTTTATAAGTTTAACACAGTTTAATTTTCAGAACATCATGTTTTAAAAAAATTTATACATCTCAAAATATTATTAAAGCATAGTCTTCATGAGCATTCATGAATATTCAAACACCTATACAAATATGGCATCTGTAATTTTGAAAAAGAAAGATGTTATATATTATAGTTTCATTACTTATTTAATTCTGAAAACATGTAAATTCGTTGACAAAAACAAAGGTGAAATTATTTTAAAATTTGCGTGTTTCTTGGGAAAACAATTTTGTATATATTGATCTCGCATCCCCCCCCCCCCTATTCACCCCACATTCCAGAGTTTTTTTTTTACATCGTTTATTTTTTAAATTAAATGTTGATGTATGCTACACAAAAAAAATCACAATTAACGCGTAATAAGCTATGTATAAAAAATGTATATACCACTGGTATAAAAAGAGAAGAAGGTTGGCAACTTCAGCAGACGCCATCTTGTAAAATTCGACACCTCGCTAGGAAATCCCAACATTATTTAACTGAAAAGAACTGACCGGCTAGAAGTGATGGTTGCTGTATTTCCACAAGTTATCAATAAATGAGATGCAATGCTATTTTGTGACTTTTCAATAAATCCAGTCGTATTATTTTCACATTTTACACCATCGAACTCTCGTTTCAATTGTCAGTATTAGTTTAGTCACTGGCAGCTATTTTTAGGAAAAGGTAAAACCAGAAGAAGACATCCGAGTAGAGTTAGATACATGAACAGATCAGTGGATCACGATTGTTAAAACAGTAAAATTTTACTAAAAATAGTTGCCTGCAACTAAAATAATGCAGATATGACGACTTCCGTTCACTGACAATTGAAACGAGAGTTCAATGGTGTAAAATGTGAAAATAACACGACTGGATTTACTGAAAAGTCACAAAATAGCATTGCACCTCGTTTTTTAATAACTTGTGGAAATACAGCGACCATCACTTCCAGCCGGTCAGTTCTTTTCAGTTAAATATGTTGGGATTTCCTAGCGAGGTGTCGAATTTTACAAGATGGCGTCTGCTGAAGTTGCCAACCTTCTTCTCTTTTTATACCAGTGGTATATAAACAGATAGCCATGCTATGACCTTGAATTAATATCATTACATATTGGTCACTATGATACTTATGTATACTTTTATATATGACACTCTAATATTGCACGCAAGTGATGCGTCATATTAAGGCGGGATACCCAAAGACTGCATCCCAATACTCTTTGTCATAAATGAGGTTAATTAATTTTGGCACAGTAAAATACAAACTGAAAATATATAAACAAGTTATCAACAAATTGTCATATTTGGCGATCCTGTGTCTGTAATGAAGGCCCTCATACTGCAAGTTAGTCTTGTAATGCTTGTTCATCTATTTAACCTTTGTAACCTAAAAGCCATGTATGAATGAATGTATTATGAGTAAGCGATGCATCATACCCAGGTGGGGGACTTAGAGACTCGGATTCTGAGACTCAAAACCCGCATCACAATATTTTTTCTGACAGTTTTGTTACTTTATTTAGAAATAAAATTTAACTCTGGAATTTTTACACTAAATGTTCACTCATGGTCATCGTAGATGGGCCGGACTGGTCAGAACTGTCAATCATAAGTTAAATGTTATATATACTCATGTAAAATGATGTTAGATAGATTCTTTGATTTGAGCTGCATTTAATGGTTGTAATATATACTATACGATCACGCTGATTAATAAACTACTTGGTAACCAACAATCAGACTTGGTGATTGCTCAGGAAGAAGGCTTACACAAACTTTCTTTGTGCCCGTGACCAGGACAAAGCGAAGTTAAAAAAATAAGGTAAGAACCATTTCTAAATTTCTCTTGTAACTATCTCGAAGTAAACAACTTTGTCTAAGCAACCAATATGGCGACAGGTGATGAGTTTTATAAAAGAGAATTAAAAAATCAAATGAAAGAATTAGAACAACGAATCGCGGGGTTAGGTCAGAGTAAAGACAATAAAAAGGGAAGAAACAGGTCAAAAATCCTTAGAACAGATTAACCAAAACACGTTTGAAACGGAAACATATTATGACGTTAGGTTGTATTAAATTCTCATGAACCTCGACACCCGAGTCCCAAATCAGGATGATGATAACGATTTTTTCATTGGTCAAGTTAAAGCTATGACAGCCGCAATCTCAGTACCCATATCTTCTGTGATAACTCCTTTTGAAGAAGATGCAAAAAAATTTAAACAATGGTTAAAAGAAGTTGAAAAGTATAGTGTTATGTCTAGGAAACAAGGTCATGAGATTCCCATGCTTGCATACATAACGAGTAAGGGCTCAGTGGGGGAATATTAAAATGTATTTAGATGAAACAGATGCGTCTGAAGAAATCCCATCTTGGAATGATCTTAAGGAATCCCTTAAAAATAGATTTGCAGAAATAACAGATCCCCAACACGCGTTAGCAGTAATGCGTAGGACTCGACAAAATTCAAATGAAAGTGTTCAGTTGTTCGCTGAGAGACTATTACAAATCGCAGAAGACGCATACAGTAATGACAGACTAAAAGATCCTTTGATACAACAACAGTTAGTAGATATCTTTTGTGACGGGTTGACATTCGACTACCTCAGAATGAAAATTTTGCGAGAAAATCCTAAAGATTTAGAATCCGCAATTCAAATAGCAGTGCGAGAACAAAACCTGAGACAGAGGCTAGCGATAAGAGGGTCAAATATGACAGAAATTGTACAAAGTAATGACAACGGACGAACTCTTTCAAATTCTGATACTAGTCTGGATAGAGCAGATAATCTTAACTTAATAGAAACAAGGCATGTAGAACCAATGGAAATTGATCACGCGCGAAATAGTAGGTGTTTTAAATTCAAACAAACGGGTCATAGGGCTCAATTTTGTCCTCAAAATAAACCCCAAATCAGGTCCCGTCCTCAAATAAATAAACGACTCGGTCAAAACAAACCCGTACATAATATAGAGCAGAATCCCCGGTCACCTGTGGAATGTTGGAATTGTGGTAAAGTAGGTCATGTACGTGCAGATTGTTGGAGCTCGCGTATGTATCAGAGAACGCAGCAAAATCGGGGCAGATCATCAGATCGCCAAGGCCAAACATATGATTTTAGAAACCGAGTCAATGAGGGACCATCTCAAAATTTCAAACCGCGCTCTTCTGTTGATAAACAAAAACAGGAAAACTAAAACGTTCTTCCTTCGTTGAAGCCCGAAGAAAGAACTTTAAACAAAGACCTACTTATGAAATTAATTTTACTAACAACCCCAGTAGCTGTTTATTAAAAATAGGTAAAATTAAATTTAGGGCTTTGGTAGATACAGGTGCAGCCGTATCTCTAATTAGTAAGAAAATGTATGATTATCTATTTCCCCGCCCAAAGTTGTTTAAAAATGACATCCCCTCTCTACAAGCAGCAAATGGTAATTCTTTAATTGCGATAGGGTATTAAATATTTCCTTTAAGATTTCAGGATTAACTTTAGACCACAAACTTTATGTGACAAAGGGACTCAACCGAAACATGATTCTCGGTCGTGATTGGCTCAAGAAAAACAATGTTCGTTTATACTTTGATCTTGGACTCATGCGTATTGATGGCAAAGTATACACGGAACTTAAAGAAGATTTACACATCTCAACTATTGTAAGAACACCTAAAAAACTTATTATGAGGCCAAACACGGTGAAAGTATTCTATGGAAAAATAAATAACAATTTCTCTCTGGAAGAAAGTGACTTAGTTGAAGTGAACAGCATAGACAATAACTGCATTATGGAAGATCCAGGACTATATTTAAAAGACACCGTTTGTAGAGTTCGAAAGGATAAGAAACTTCCAATGATCTTCGTTAACCAAACTAACAAAAATTATAAAATTTCCAAGAGGCTACATCGTAGGACGCGTTACCGCATTAAAACAGAAGGAAATCTCAGAAATACAGATTACTCCAGACACAAAAGAAGAGATTGATGTACCTAAAAGATTCGAACACCCAATCAAAAGTCTTGTGAGCAGAAACTTTGATTTATTTGCAAAGAAAGACAGTGATCTTGGAGTGACTGATACTGTTAAAATTAAGATAGAAACTGGAGACCATCACCCAATAAAGAATAGACCCTACCGTGTACCCTTAAATAAAAGACAGATAATCGACAAGGCCATACCGGAAATGATGGACGCAAAGATTATTGAAAGATCGCCTTGGTCATTTCCCTAAGTAGTGGTGAAAAAAAAAGCAGGATCAGACCGGATGTGCGTCGACTTTAGAAGTTTAAATAAGATAGTGAAACCAGTATCATTCCCGCTACCGTTAATTGATGACATCCTATGTTTACTAGGTAAGGCAAACTATTTTACTGCATTAGATTTAAAGAGTGGATATTGGC
Source organism: Magallana ariakensis (assembly GCA_020458035.1). NCBI lineage: Eukaryota > Metazoa > Mollusca > Bivalvia > Ostreida > Ostreidae > Magallana > Magallana ariakensis. Next base: position 56,790,089 of record CM035811.1, on the reverse strand, counting down.
ATGTGAAGTTAGAAGATTCAAGTAGAGAAAAAACAGCCTTTGCATGTCACAAAGGACTATTCCAATTCAACCGGATGCTATTTGAATTGAGTAATGCACCGGCAGTCTTTCAAGAACTGATGAACATAGTTCTTCAGGGACAGGAGGAGTTTGCCATTGTATACCTGGATGATATTCTTATATTCTCAGAGACACCGGAAGATCATCTCCATCATATTCAAAACGTTTTTAATCGCCTAAGAAAGCATGGACTAAAATTAAAACTTAAGAAGTGTAGTTTCTTCAAGGAACAGACTGAATATCTTGGTTTCTTCATCAACGAACATGGCGTTACACCTGATCCAAAGAAAGTCGAAGCTATAAGAAAGTTACCTGCACCCACTACAGTCCGAGAAGTTCGTGGCTTTATAGGTATGTGTAGTTATTACAGGAGATTCATACCAAACTTCTCAAAAATTGCAAAACCATTGATTGACTTAACCAAAAAGTATTCAAGGTTTAAGTGGACACCATAATGCCAAAAAGCATTTGACTTTATTAAAGAAAGTTTAACGGTAGTGCCTTTGCTAGCATATCCAGATACTAATAAGCCGTACATCTTGTACACCGATGCCAGCAACAATTGTATTGGAGCGTGCCTCACCCAAAGAACAGATGAAGGAGACGATAAGCCAATATAATACTAATCCCATAAGCTGAGTAAAACTCAAGAAAAATGGTCAACCATAGAATAGGAGGCATTTGCCATCCACTACGCCCTTCAGAAGTTAGACCATTACTTACACGATGCTCACTTTATTATACGAACAGACCATAAGCCGCTAAAATATATCTTAGAATCTCCAATGCAGAATAAGAAAATTCAACTATGGGCATTAGGTATCGCAGGATATAACTGTAAGATAGAGTACATAGAAGGAAGATTTAATTGTTTTGCAGATCTTTTATCCAGATTACCTACAGTCAATCCTCAGTGTGAAGAGGAAGAGCAGTCAGAGCATGATGAACCAGATATTAAGGACAATTTCTTTAAAGTTAATGTACTTAACTCAAATGCCATTTCACCTAAGAGATTGGTCAAATGTGAGGTTAAGCAACACGACGAATTGATAAAACCCTTTATTGATCTACCAGAAGAAATCAACATCAAAGAAAGTCAACAACACGATGATCAGATCAAGAAACTGAAGAATCTGTTAAATAAAGGAACAGCAACGGTAACCGAACAAAAGAAGTTTCTGGAAATTGACGGTTTAATGTACTATCTTTCAGATGGAGACTCTGAAGGCCCAAGACTTCGACTGTATATACCACGTGAGTTAGAACTTTTAGTAGTGCAGCAGTATCACGACGGACTTGGACATATGGGAGTAGACAAAACAGACGTAATCAGACAAAAGTACTACATACCAAATTTATACAAAAGGTTATATTCCTATGTAGAAGGATGTGTAGTATGCCAAACGAGGAGCAATAAGAAAAATCAGCCTCCACTTCAAGAGACAGATATACCACCTTTTCCAATGGCTAAGGTAGGACTTGATTTATCAGGACCATATCCAACAAGTACATAGTCTCTTTTATTGACGTTTACTCTGGTTGGCCAGAAGCCTATCCAGTTTCCGATAAGTCAGCTGACAACATAGTACATCTTATCTTAAATATATCCAAGATATGGCTGTCCTCTTCAAATTCTCACAGACAACGGAACACTAAATGTGAACAAGAAAGTGGAAGAAACCTTAAAAGAATTGAACATCAACCACATCAAAACATCTTATTACAGCCCTCAAAGTAATGGTAAAGTAGAAAGGTTTCATAGAACTCTTCATGACGTGATGGCTAAGAAAATTACAGACAACGCTCAAACATGGGATATTCATCTCAATCAGACATTGGCAGCCATTCGCTTCCATCCTAATGATTTGTCAAAGTTTTCTCCATATTACCTTATGTACAACAGAGATGTCGTATTACCTCTTGATACGTTAATGAAACCTCGAAGGAGATATGCAGGAGAAGACCAACACAAGGTGGCACTTCAAGAACAACACAAAGCTTTCATGCTAGTACACCGCAATATGAAGGAAGCCAAAAAGAAACAGAAAGCTCAGGCCGATAAGAAAAGCAAAGACGAAGATTTTCAGGTAGGTGACCCTGTCTACCTAAAGAACAACTGAAGGCAAAATAAATTAGATAAAAAGTGGCTACCATATTATCGAATCATAGAGCAGAAAGGACCAGTTAGTTTCGTGGTGAGAGATCAATTGACTGGATTAACCACCAAATGCCATGCACGACAATTAAGACTGGCAGACATTTCGCACTGGCCCCTTTCACAAACTACTGAAGATGGTGGAAGAACTCTAAGAAAAACTAACTATGTGGTGCCACCAGAAGATGAATCGGCATCGGAAAATGAAGACATGCAACCAGAACCATTAGAAAGAACTATACAGTCCAAACAATGTGAAAGAGAAGGATCTTCAGACGAAGAGGATATCCCCCTAGCAGAACCTCAAAGACGAATGAGAGCTAAGAAGATCATGGATGATCATCAGTATAAAAACGAGAGTGATCAGACCGTAGATTCAGAATCAGATGAGACCCCTGAGTCAAAACAATGTGATGAAAATAGTGGTCAAGACTATGAACTATCCTTAGATAACCCAAATTTACACTTAGACGAAGATATGGAAATAGATGAAATAGTCCCTAAAGTAGGTCTAGGCTTCAAACCAATCCCTAAACCGCGTAAACCAATCCCTAAACCCCGTAAGGAAAATAATAATCAAGAGTGTGTGTTGGCTATTATAAAGGAATTAGCCAAAATGATAAACTAAATAATTTTTATGTATCGTATATGTAGATGTAAATAATCTTGAACATGCTTAGCTTTGTATATATTGCACGCTTTTAAAAGGTATGACAGGATGACTCCCTCTGACATTGAAACAGACAATTAGATACGCCGACTAGCAAACGCGGACATAGCACCTCGGTTATTTGTATACTAGTATGCGGTGTTGAAGAGATTTAACATATACTCGAAATACATGAGACAGCGTTTAAGTAAAGAAACTAAAAGACTGATTTTTGTAAGTGAACTAATATAATTTGGTAAAAACAATCAAATATTGCGATCGACATTTTGAGTATGGGACAAGGTTGTTCGGGTTTCATGGTTCATTATCATAACTTAAAATTAAAATCAAGAAAGTAATTTGAAAATTCAAGACAAATTAAGATTTCTGACAAATTAAAAGATGTTAAGGTTTTCCCTATGAATGCACTTATGGCGGAATTGCCAATAACTAATCTGCAACCCATGAAATCATCATCTTCGGTGGAAAGTCCCTGTTTTTATGCAGGTTTAACTTTGGCAGTAACAATAACGAAAGGACTTTGTATTAAGAAACGCAAAGCTATTAAGAAGTGGGGTGGTATATGCTGTGGTGGTTGCTGGTCAGGTTGTCGAAAAAGGGGTAGTGACGGAGATAAGAAAGGTTCTTTCAAAGACACTGCATTTTGTTGTGTGAATCCAGAGAAACGAACCTCTAGTGATACCATTAAACCAATCCCGAAAAACGTTAGGATCCAAGAGAAACCCCATAGGAGCGGAAGACTCGAAACTCGCAAAATGACCAATAATACGGGGGCAATTTCTACTAAACTAGCACAACAATTACTTGGAGAGAAGAAAAATGAATCTCCATGGGCCAAATACTATAGACCGGACCCAGAGCTGGCACGTAAATACCTGGAAGAGAAGGCCGCGATGTCTACGCAACAGAGGAACGCAGGAGACGCTCCGCGAGAAGCCGCCTCGCCATCCGCCCCAACCTTCTATCCACAAGTGCCGATGATGTACGAATAATTGGGCCACAAAGCAGTTGTGTTTTCCTTGTGAAAGAAAAAAATGTGAATTGTGTAAAAAGTGTTAAAGTAAAAATGTGTGTTATCTTGTGCTAATATAAATCTTGTATTTTATGATTCACTCTGGAGAACTACAGGAAGAAACCGATGGACTCCGAACCTATGAAGCTAGTACATGAACTTCACCCCTTTGAAGAAAGAGATATTTTGTGAACTTACATGCATGCCTTAACTTTGTATATATATGTGACATTAAGCTTAACCATACTTAGTATTACTTTGATGATGAATTACGATTATCTTCAATTTTGATTATTTCATCCTGGTCATTATTGTTCATTATTGTTTTCATGATTGTAATGCGATGTAATCAAATTATATGATTTTATGTATGTATCCTGATCACAGATTTGCTCTTGTATGTGACTGATGTTCCAAGCTGGAGGTGGAAACATGCCACTTGGTAATACCTCTTAACATAGATGTTCTGACCGGTAGGTCACTAGGAAGTTCATCTGACCAAGGGGAGATCAAGGACGCTTTCCTATTCCGGGCGCCAGACATAAGAAATCTCCCTTCGGGATATTTCTTTTGTTTGGGGGACGTATGTAAACAGATAACCATGCTATGACCTTGAATTAATATCATTACATATTGGTCACTATGATACTTATGTATACTTTTATATATGACACTCTAATATTGCACGCAATTGATGCGTCATATTAAGGCGGGATACCATCCCAATACTCTTTGTCATAAATGAGGTTAATTAATTTTGGCACAGTAAAATACAAACTGAAAATATATAAACAAGTTATCAACAAATTATCATATTTGGCGATCCTGTGTCTGTAATGAAGGCCCTCATACTGCAAGTTAGTCTTGTAATGCTTGTTCATCTAATTAACCTTTGTAACCTTAAAGCCATGTATGAATGAATGTATTATGAGTAAGCGATGCATCATACCCAGGTGGGGGACTCAGAGACTCGGATTCTGAGACTCAAAACCCGCATCACAATATTCTTTCTGACAGTTTTGTTACTTTATTTAGAAATAAAATTTAACTCTGGAATTTTAACACTAAATGTTCACTCATGATCATCGTAGATGGGCCGGACTGGTCAGAACTGTCAATCATAAGTAAAATGTTATATATACTCATGTAAAATGATGTTACATAGCTTATTTTGCGTTAATTGTGAATTTTGTTAGTGTAGCATACATCAACTTAATTTAAAAATAAATGATGAAAAAAATAACTCTGGAAAGTGGGGGTGAAATAGGGGGGGGGGGTCCCGTCCCCAAGCACCTGTGGTTAAAACAACTGCAATTGAATTTTCAATGCATGCATTAATGTATTATAAGATATAAGAAGCTCGAGTTAACATCATCACGATTGTAACGTTGTTAGAACATGTGTGTGTATCTTCACAGTTAATGTCGCCCTCAACAAACCAGCATACCTACAGAACAAATTCTTACCGGGTGGCGACACATGGGACAGATGGGACGCCAGTAACGCTGTAGACGGACGTAAATCAGACCTAAGTGGATTGGGAGGTCAATGTGCTGTATCAGAGGTAGGAACAAACGCCATATGGTGGGTGAACCTGACCAGCATTCACAACATCTATCACATCACCATCTACTTCAGGACGGACAATATACCATGGGGTATAGTCACATTTACTACATTTTGATCAGGTCATGTTAATCGTTAATTCCGTTGTTATTATTTGTAATGAGACTGAGTAGGGGGCTATCTCCGTATATCTTCAGAATCCAAAAACAAAATAACAAGTTACCAGTGTTTTGTTCCGCGCAACAATTTATTTGCAAATGATGTATCATTACGTGAATTTCAACTTTATTTTCATTTTTATGTCCAGTGTGTGTGTGTGTCTCTTATCAACTTATCGACAAAATTTATAGAAAACGATCACAATAAGAAATATCTCACTTCTTACACTACTTTGACTTGGTAAAAGGACACGCTTAATAATATGTTAAAGTCAGATAGTTAAATTAATAGTTATGAAAATAGCGGTTAATAACAAAGTTTATAACAGGAACTTTGTAATATTGCTGTTTTTTTTATTAAAAGAATAAACATATTTCAGATTATCAAAATAACATGTATGGTTGCACAAGGTATTAAATAAGTGAAGGATTCAGAGACAAATGGTCACTCTGTGTCATTACATAAGGTCCAGCGTCGCGGTCGGTGTTGGCACGATAAAGAAACCTTCAGAAGAATAATGCGTTTTAGTTTTGAGATCTGATTTTTGTTTTTCGGGAATCCTTCATGCCCTTTTAGAAATAGATGCAGACTGTGTCTGTCCACTTCTTAATCAGGATCTGACGACGACTCAACACGAGTGAAAGGAATTGTGTCTCCCCCCCCCCCCCCCCCCGCACACACACGTTCAGATATTCACTAACTCGGCTATAAGTTTAGGCGACATCATACTTTTAAAGCAGACATAATTTTCAGGTAAACCCCTTCTACAGTAGGGTGTAGGGGCATCAAGTGAACTGTTTGTATTATTAGCATGGATACACTAACAAGGAATTTTGTTTTCCTTTGTTTCACTGTTGGCCTTTTTAACAATATACTTATCTACATAGATATACACTGTTGTAAAACATCGTGATCTTACTTATCTACTATGTACTGCGTATCTAACCGTATATATGTATAGACCATTACCTGTTGAGAATCATTTATCGGTTCTTTTTTATGTAGCTATATATGACCTTCATTTTAATTCTCCTATATATAATTATAGTCCTTGGATTCTCGGTGTACGTCTCCAATACAACAGACAGACTACAGGGAACACTGTGTTACAAGGACGACAACTTTACACGACACACCATACCTACTGTCTTCAACACCACCTGTCCTGTACATGGACAGTACGTCATCTACTACAACGAGAGACTACCAGGAGTTATCTACCCTGACGAGTATTCTGAAAGTGTTTCCATTGACCTCTGTGAAGTGGAGGTGTATGGTGAGGGTTCATTATTCTTTAATTAAATATCTAAATAAAAAGATAGTAACGGTGATTCTGCCAATATCTTTAAGATTGTCTAATGTTAGTATGACATCGGTATACTGTGTTTTTTATCGCTTTATAAGTGTGTTTATTTCCACGCAACAATGACTATTATTTTAAACAATATAATAGTACATGCTATTACACAATAATGGTGAAGCTATTTTAAATTGATTTACATTGATGATTGTCTTCTTTTTTTTTTTCTCAATAGAGTCCTCACTCATTGCTACATAAGAGTTTAAAATAAACCATATCAAAATAAATAACTATACTCTGTCCCAAGATATCCTGGATTCACATTTTGCTTAATTAATTAATATATATATAAATACCTCATGATTCAAACGATGTTCATTCAAAAGTATGAAAAATTTCCAAGATTTCTCAGTTAAAACGCCCCCGTTAGCTTGACAGGTTTCAATACACGGCTAAAAAATGTGATGTCTACGGGGGTTTTGTATTGCAGTAAGCCCGGATGATAACGTTGAAAAATTGCGCGAGGTATTCCAAGTACTTCCGAATGGAGAAAAGATGTAAACATTCCTCATTATAAATCTCTATAAGAAATCTGTTTTCGTTCCTGGGAATTTTTTCTAGAGAAAAAATGATAATGTGTCAATGAAGATATCTTGGAAATTTTCCCTTTCATATATTTCAATGGCACTTCTTTCACAGGTATGTGTATTTTTAGTAAAAATCGGCCAAATGTGCTGCATAAATATCTTGGGACAGACTATAGTACATGATGTAAATGCATTATTTAATTACCATGATGTAACACATGGACAGTTACGCATAAAAAAAAATGTCATTTTACATGTGATGAAATTAAGAACTAAACATTTTAAAAGTATAACTAAATCATTACCATTGCATGAATTGAAGGGTGTCCTTAATTTTAATGATATTAAGGACCAATCCCTCTTTAAAAGGGAGATAATTAAGATTTCTTGAAAATTTGTTGATATCTTTAAAAAAAATTCTTCAAAAACAATTGGCCAAAAAAACTGTAACTTGTGTAGAAACAGGTAAAGTAAATTTAAGTTCGTTCAAATCATTATCCACTGGGGTAGGGTTGGGCCACAGAAGGGGTCAAATTATTACATAGCAATGTATAGAGAAAAATCTTTCAAAATCTTCTTTTCAAAAACCAATAGGCCAGAAAAACTGAATTTATGTGGAAGCATATTCAAGTAGTGTATTTTCAAGTTCGTTCAAATCATGATCCCCAGAGGTAGAGTAGGACCACAATTGGTAGCCGAGTTTTTACATAGTAATATATAGAGAAAAATCCTCTTCTCAAAAAGCAATCGGTAAGAGAAGCTGTAACTTGTGTGAAAACAAACTCAAAAAGTGTAGATTCAGGTTTGTCAAAGTCATGTTCTTCGGAGGTAGGGTGGGGCCATATTGGAGAGCTACATTTTTACCACGATAATAAGTTAAATCATTCTCTTAAAATTAAATGTTATAATATGTGGCATTGCACGTACTTATATTCAAGCATTTCGACATATTGATTATTCTCAGTTGTTTAGACATCGGCCCTTGGACAATTCTTGAGCTCCACAAGAGGTATAAAGTTTGATATAGGTTTACATACATATAAGTCTTGAGAAACGCAATGCTCAATATGTGATATGATTATAAAATCATTCTATTCTACTTTATCCGCCAGATATTTTGTATATGACTCCATAAATCTGATTTTATAATGGCTATTTTATAATAATGAGAATAAAAAACTGTCAACATCTCAAAAATCCATAAAACGTAATACAAATTCAAAGCAGAGCAACACGGACTTCCAAAAAGATAGAGGTAGGATCAGGTGCCATGGAGGAGTGAGCATCCTCTGCTGACCGGTCACCAATAGGCTTCTTGTTAATGATTTGTTACGTTTATTATCAAACTTAAATGTATTGTAAAATCAAACGTGATGATTCGGATAAAACCTGAACGACAAACGACTCAATATCGTTTGCTAAAATTCATTCAGGCCTGAAGTTGACTGTCTAGTCGAATAATTTACCCAGAGCTTTCAACTGCATGCATACACCTTTCAAAACATTTTTTTTTAAATGTGCATGTTATATATTAGCTGTTTCTTGTATATTTTCTTTGGTGATTTAAGCTAAAGTGAGAGTTTTTGTGTTGTTATTTCCATTACGTGCAACTATCTTTTAGTGTCCAGAAAAAAAGGACTGGGTGCCCCATTATTTGAAAAATAATGAATTAATTAGATAATCCAGTCAGTTTGACATGGCATGGCTATTCGGAGGAGATAAGCTATTTAATGATACTGTAATAGCCTGGTGTTTACTGAAGTTGACAACTCTGGCTAAGGGTTAAATCATGTTTATTCATGACAAATAATCAGGGAACTATTCAAGTCCAAACCCTGTAATATGGATAACATTTATAAGCATACAATACATATACATTAATCAATCTAATACATTTTATAATAAGTTATCATGTACTCACATGACATGTCATATCATATCATATATATAGTTTATATAAAAAAAATAATTTAAATCCAAGAAAGATAACTCTTTGTTTCATATTTCACAGATAAGCAAAATATAAGTTATGCCCCTTGACAGATCAGTTTTAAAAATATAAGTTTATAATAAATATTATGCATAACAATATCTTTACAATATCCAAAAAAGTTATATCATAACTTTTCATTGTAATTGAATAATACTTAAAAAAAAAATAAACATATGATTCAATCACCTGTTTGTGGAACAAGGTTCCTTTAAAACAGAAGGTCTACCTGCTCACTGACTCTGACTTGATACTAAAATTAATATTTACAAAAGCTTCTCACTCATATTTAATTTATAAATATATGAATAGTATATTTGGTTTAAGATACAGGAACTAATTATAGACTTTGTACTGTAACTCGACAAGATAGTATAACTCAATTCTATCTGATAATTTCTATCTTAATTCACAATTTAATAGTAAATGCTAGATTAGAAACTTTCCAAAAATATTATTAACATAATAAACATGACATGTGTTTGAAATAAATGATGTACTTACAATAAGATGGGTTGTCTAATACAAAAGATAGATACTTAAAAAAACTGGCTGACATATAAATTTATTTCTTTACTCCTCCGAAGACTTCTTAGATATGGACAAAGACAGAGAGTAGAAAAAGAGGGAAAACTATATAAGAAAATCTATTGGTTTACATGAACACCTGACTTGAATCACATGTCTTAAAATGACCATACAGGTGTGAAAAATGCTTTATGCTAAAAAGAGACCTCTGCTACACAACACAATTCATTAAATCAACAGAGCATAAAAGTAACACAACACACTTGTAGTGTATTATAAGTAATGAAAATATTAATTATAAAATACTTTAATTTATTATAAGAACTGAAATGAATATCATATAGGATAATCAAATGACTTACATTAATTATAAATCAAAAATTAAAAATATATTTAATACTGTTCTTTCACTTGATAATTGCAATGTGCAATTAGTGTGAAAAAATGTTTTAAAAATCACACCCTACTACAATACGTTAATGAGTTTGAAAACTGTTTTAAATTTCAGTAAGAATAATGTATTGATACATTTTTTTTACATATTTAAATGAATTAAATTTATAGCTTGTGACAGAGGATCGTATGGTTACGACTGCAATGAAAGATGTGGACATTGCCGTGACAGAAACCAGTGTTCCGATATCAATGGGTGGTGTTTGACTGGATGTGATGCTGGTTATCAAGGGGACTTGTGTAAAACATGTAAGTGTTTAGTGATATGATATATTTTTAAATAAAGAAAAATGTAGCATTCATTACTTAATCATGATAATAATATTAATGTTACCGTGTATTCAGATATTTTAGATTAATACTTTTAGTTTTCTAAATGCATATTACTGCTGTCTTATTAAACTAATGAGGAAGACGTTTGTTTTTTTTAACTATGTTTGGAAAGCAAAGAAGATGCTCTCTAAATGTGATTATATATGAATGATTTCAAAACATTTAAATTGAATAGCATTTCTTAACACATTTACCTAATGAAAATGAACATTTTATTCGTAGCATGTGACAGAGGGTCGTATGGTTCTGAATGCAAACAGACATGTGGACACTGTCATGACGTCAATCAGTGTTCCAATATTAATGGGACATGTTTGACTGGATGTGATGCTGACTATCAAGGGGACTTGTGTAAAACTCGTAAGTTGATATATATATATATATATATATATATATATATATATATATATATATATATATGACATGAACAATAGATATACATACTATAAATAATACATAAGTTAGTAGAATGATATAGTAAGTAGTGATTAATACTAAATATATAACATATTTGGTCAATGTCAGCCTGCCCCGTTGGACATTTTGGACAAGACTGTTCTGAATCTTGTATCAACAGCTACACATGTGATGGTTGTAACGATATCAGTGGTTCATGTGATTATGGCTGTCGTCCTGGCTGGATTGGATACTTCTGTCAAAAAAGTAAGACTCTTATTTAAACACATTATTTCTTTCAGCTTTGAGTTTTGAAAAAAAAACCAGGAAACAAGTGTCTATTATCATCCATATATCATTTTAAACAAATGTAAAAACATAAGTTGCATGCAAGACAATAATAAAGAGGATAATTTTTCATTTTAAAGTTTTTGGACAAATTTTAATCGTGTAAAAACATTTTTCAAATGCTAACGGGTGAATTAAAACTGTACTCAGGCGTAACTGAATTGAGTATATCAGAATACAATGATTTGTTGATATGTAAGTGTTTATGTTTTCTTCTTTTATTTTACAAGCAACAAACAGAGCAACAAAAACAAAAGCACAACAAACCCCCAAAAACACAAACTGAAGAACAAATTACAAAACATACATCATATAAAAAAGCATACTCGTTTGCGTAAACATAAATACTCATGGGGCTAGAATTTTAAGGATAAAAAATCAACACCAGTGCGGTGGAGCTGATTTTTGGCGAATGATGCATTATTAAGCATGAATGACTTTCTGTATTTGATTTGTATGCGCATTACAACGCGTTGTGGCGTAATTGTTAGGAGAAATATGGTATGTATGAAATAACGGGGAAAAATACTCACGGTGCGTCATGGGTAAGTATTAAACATTTGCCAGTGGAATATATGAAGCTAGACCTTTTTTCTGAATAATGCTTATTAAGTTTAAAAGTAAGTGTATGATTTTTAAATTTCAAACCCCTGCAGATTTAATGTTTGTCACCAGCCAGTTGCAATTATTTATTTATGTTTTATTTTATTCTTCATTAATAAATATTTACTTGGATTTTCTACGTTGCTCCCTTTTAATGTCTCGCACTCATACTTCTAATTATTTGGTTTTAGCTCACCTGAACCTAAGGTTCAAGTGAGCTTTTCTGATCACGCGTTGTCCGTCGTCCGTCCGTCTGTCCGTCCGTCTGTAAACTTTTCACAATTTTTTACTTCTTCTCTAAAACCACTGGGCTAAATTTAACCAAACTTGGTACAAAGCATCCTTATGAAAAGGGGATTCTGAATTGTTAAAATAAAGGGCACAACCCTTTTAAAAGGGGAGATGATTACGATACAGTGAAAATAGGGTGCATGTCTTTAAAAATCTTCTTCACAAGAACCACTGCACCAGAAATGCCAATGTTTACACAAAAGCTTGTATGTATAGTGAAAATTCTAAATTGTAAAAAATGTGACCCCCGAACCAAAACTGGGGCCATAGGTGGGGTTCAAAGTTTAACATAGAAATACGTTAGAAAAATGTTTAATAAAAATCTTCTCTCAAGAACCACTACACCAGAAATGCCAACATTTACACAAAAGCTTGTATGTATAGTGAAGATTCTAAATTGTAAAAATTGTGACCCCCGGACCAAATCTGGGGCTCCAGACAGGGTTCAAAGTTTAACATAGAAATAGATAAGATAAATGTTTAAAAATCTTCTTCTCAAGAACCACTTCACCAGAAATGCCAATATTTATACATAATCTGGTATGTATAGTGAAGAATTTAAATTGTAAAAATCGTGACCCCAGGCAAAAACTGAGACCCCAGACGGGGTTCAAAGTTTAACATTTATAAGAAAAATGATTAAAAATCTTCTTCTCAAGAACTACAGTGCAACAGTTTGGGATAATACTATGCATACATCCTTGGCAATTGTAAATTCTGAAGTGGTAAAATCGTGACTCCCAGTCCTATACTGGGGCACCAAGAAGGGTTCAAAGTTTAACATAGAAATATATTGGAAACATGTTTAAAAATCTTCTTCTCGAGAACTACAATGTCACAGTTTGTGAGATTACTGTACAAGGATCCTCAAATAGTGGAAACTCTAAATTATATAAGCCGTGACCCTCGATCTAATACTGGGGCCCCAGAAGGGGTTCAAAGTTTTACATAGAAAGATAGAGGGAACGTATAAAAATCTTTTTCTGGAGAATTACAATGCTTTAATTTGTGAGATTACTATGCCAGCATTCTCAAATTGTGAAGTTTCTAAATTGTGGAAGCCGTGACCCCCAGACTAATATTGGGGCCCAAGAAGGGGTTCAAAGTTAACATAGAAATATATAGGGAACATGTTTAAAAATCTTCTTCTCAAGAACTACAGTGCAACAGTTTGTGAGATTATTATGCAAGCATCCATGGCTATTGTAGATTCTAAATTGGTAAAATAGTGACCCCCGGTCTAATACTGGGGCCCCAAGACCCCCTAGACCAATACTGAGGCCCCAAGTGGGGTTCAAACTTTAACATAGAAATATATATGGAAATGTTTAAAAATTTTCTTCCCGAGAACTCCAATGCCACAGTTTGTGAGATTACAATGCAAGGATCCTCGAAAAGTGTAGTTGTTAAAGCCAACCATAAACCCCGGACCAATACTGGGGCCCCAGAAGGGGTTCAAAGTTTAAAATAGAAATAGCATATGCTACGAAATAGAATGTTACAAGGAACTGTTGTTCAGGTGAGCGATTTGGCCCATGGGCCTCTTCTACTTTTTTCCTCTTTCAGAAATTAAACAATATTTACATAGTAATTTCAAAACATATTTTCATTAATCTTCTCTACCTTGCGTTTGAAGGAAAAGTGCCAAGAAGTAATGATACACACTTTACCTGTTAAGATATAGAGCCAGGTCATCATGCTTAATTGTGCACACGTTTTGTGTAAGATTATGTGTAAAATTAACATGTTTTGAATTATGCATTTTGTTTTTTTTTAGACATTGTGTGCGTATAATAATTTGTTATTTATTTTTAACGCCATTGTTCATTTTTCTTTAACTTTAGATATCCCTTTTTTGTATATTTGGACTTGTTTGTAATATACTATTTTAACACGCATGATTTACGGAGCTTAGTCTGAAACGTGAGTATATTTAACTACTAAATGTATCCCTTTCAATAACAAACTGTTATCCATATTTTTTTAAAAGTGGAATGCATATCATAGATATTCGCAAGCATCCTCAGTTTGCAAAGTTTTAATATCGCATATCTGTATTAATACCTTATAATTTTATTACAGAAAAAAGGAATGTGACGAACATGATTAGCGACATTCAATGGAGAAGTTACCTATCCAGATACGACACAGTTGATTCCCTTAAATGTATGCTATGTTATACTATTCTTTTTGTATCTCATGTAGGCATAAAATGATTTCGCTACATAACCCCTTGTATAACCCCTTGTATACTATGCAAAAATATATGAGTGTTGAATACATAGAGACAAACTGACAGGATGCATAATAATTGATAATTGTCTTTACAGATTTAAACAAGGCTTGGCTACGGGAGCTATAAATGACATAAATGTGTGCATGAATTAAAAAAATAGCATTTTTCATGGTCATTTATTTCGGTTCTGTCCGTCTGTACACTTTTCACATTTTCAACATTCTCAAGAACCACTGGGCCAATTTCAACCAAACTTTGGCACATAGCATCCTTAGCCTAAGGGGATTCAAAGCAAAGTTGTGAAAATCATGACCCCCGGGGGTAGGATGTGGCCACAATTGGGGGGTCGACTTTTTACATAGGATTATATAGAGTAAATCTTTAAAAATCTTCTTCTCAAAAACCGTTAAACCAGGAAAGCTGAAACATCCTCAGGTAGTTTAAATTCAAAGTTATAAAAAATCATGACCCCCGGGGGTAGGGTGGGGCCACAATGGGGGTCGACTTTTGACATATGATTACATAGAAAAAAAAATATTTAAAAATCTTCTTCTCAAAAACCGTTAGGCCAGGAGAGCTAAAAACTTATGTGGAAGCATCTTCAGGTAGTGTAGATTAAAAGTTGTGAAAATCATGATCCCCGGTGGGAGGGTGGGGCCACAATGGGGGGGGGGGGTCAACATTTTACATAGTAATATATAGAAAAAAATCTTTAAAAATCTTCTTCTCAAGGACCATTTGGCCAGAAAAGCTGAAACTAATGTGGAAGCATCCTCAGGTAGTGTAGATCTATTGTTGTGAAAATCATGACTTCCGGGCGTAGGATGGGGCCACATTGGGGGTTTGTCTTTTTACATAGGAATATATATATAGAGTAAATCTTTATAAATCTTCTTCTCAGAAACCGTTAGGCCAGGAAAGCAGAAACTTATGTGGAAGCATCCTCAGGTAATGTTGATTCAAAGTTGTGAAAATCATGACCTCCGCGGGTAGGGTGGGGCCATAATGGGGGGGGGGGTCAAATTTATATATAGGATTATATAGAGTTCTCAGAAACCGTTAGGCCAGGAGAGCTGAAACTTATGTGGAAGCATCCTCAGATAGTGTAGATTCAAAGTTTTGACCCCCGGGGGTAGGGTGGGGCCACAATGGGGGGGGGGGGGTCAGCTTTTTACATAGGAATATTAAGAATAAATCTTTAAAAATCTTCTTCTCAGAAACTAATCAGCCAAGTGATTATTTAATATTGTTTAGATTTTGGCTTCTGGATGATTTCTGGATGATTGGGTCTCACAAGGGGTTCAGAGTTTGATGTAGGTTTATATCCCATTTATAAACAATTGTTTAGGATCTTTTTGAGAGGTGCAATGCTCAACATGTGATATTACTATAAAAGCATCCTGTTAGAAAAGGGACTAATGATAATAAACATAAGAATATCCTGTGGAAAAAATTGATTTTTATTTATACAGGATCTACATGTATTATACTACATTGTCCAGATAGTTTTTATTATGACTCCATTAAGCTGATTTTATCATACCTATTGTTCCTCAGGTAAGCGATGTGGCCCATGGGCCTCTTGTTTTTTTTTTATTTTTAGGCTATAGCTGTATATTGATATAATACTTAACGCAATAGAAAATACCTTCCCCCTAAAATTATTTTTCACGATTTTGATTTGTATACTTCTTTTGCATCATGTTATTTTTCATACCTAAGCTGTTTTTTTTCTGCCGATTTGAGAAACCTTTGATTTAAAGTATATTGAGCCATCTTAATTAAGCAAACAGTGATGAAAATAGGAATAAGGGACAGACTACTTAATTCAAAGTATATGATATTTACATGTAAAAGTATTAAAGTAAAGAATAATGGTTCTTGTCTTAATGTAATGTCATTTTGTTTATACAGTGTTCTAACAAAGGCAATTAGGGAATGTTTAAAATGTTTCATTATTACAAATAAAATGTGCTGTAAATATTGTAGGATTCTGTGCATGCTGCAGAAATAATTGACTTTGGCTCTTATCATCACAGCAGAGGCTGTAAAATGGAAGACATAGGACAGAAAATGTGAGTTAATAATTCTATTAAACAAAATTAATGAAAAAGTTATGTCATATGTACATATTCAAATCAGCTGATAGTATATATATTATCTATCATACAGGGCTCATTAATAACACGTGTTCAGTTGCTGTGGCCAGCTGATTTTGTGTTTGGACAAGTCAATCTAAACATACACTTGTCTGATTGACAAGTTATCTTTCTCAAACAATTATGATATGTCAGATATGGTGATGGACATCATTAAATATCATTAAAAATGAAACAATTTTATCCCAATTGTAATAGAACAGAAAAAAATCTCTTAATTAGTATTATTATATATATATAATTTATTCTTTAATTATAAATACGAGAAATCTGAAATTTAAGAGAAGTTTTAAAACCAATATCCAAGCTATATACTGATATCATAGCTAAATTACTTGAAAAGTGTACTAAATCTACTAAAATCACTAATACACCAATAGATTGAGTAGGATATTCCTCTTTGGAGTGATATTAATACCGGTATATGTTATATACAATCATAAGATATTTTTTAAACCTGTATTAATTTTTTTTTACTAACAAATACCCAGTACTAATATACACTGTATTTGATTACAACAACAATAAAGAAAATTTTAAAAAAAATATATTTTGTGACAGTAAATTAAGTGCAGACCAGCCATACTCTCATAAAATTTCAACCATTTATTTATGGCGTTTCATAATTTTCATTCCTTTTAAATATACAAGTTATACTAGCATTCAGACAAGTAAGCAACTTGCCTGAAAAAATGTGTTAATATTTTAGTTAATGCTGAGCCCTGTTATTTCATATCTAGTTCAGTTGCAGCTGTTCATTAGTGCATACAGGTATAGACTAAGATTCCTAGTGAAAATAACATTAATCGATTTAAATTAAGATCTTAATTAAATGTCATTTCCTCTTTTTCACCTTTGAAATTGTTTACTGTAAACATCAACACATCAGGATTTTGTTTCTTATTTGAAAAAAAAAACCCAAAAACATTCAGTGACAATTGAATATGTCTGTTTGTGGTATTCTATGCAAAAGGCAAACATGTATATGGTTTTATGAAATGATTCATACATGTAATATTTTACTTTTTCAAAATTGCAGGGTGTTAAGAAAAATTATCAGAACAGTCCAGTGAATAACAGATCAGCAAGACAGTCAGACATACAATGCTAGATGGACAAATAATGACCAAACTGGACTTGTTTAAATATTGAGCAATCCATCATTAATTAATGGATTGTCACTTAGTGATGTATTTTTATTTTATTTTCATGATTGGGAGTATATTCTTAATATTTATTTGACAAATTTTCCATAAAATTTTGAGTAAATGTTGATTTTTTTTACTGGAATCTGCCCTTTGCAAAAAATATATAGAAACAATTCTTTTAAAGCCAAATAAATTTATCTTTACATATATAAAATTTAAAATATTTTATAATATTTAATCAGTTTCTTCTTTACTTAAGTAGAAAAAGTGTTTAAAGGAGTTTCATTATCAACTTATTGTTAAAAAAGTATTTTAAACAATTTTTTAGGGGTATGGGAAAGGGCCAAATTACCAAATTTTGGAAGTAACATAAATGAAAACGAAAAAGATACCCGCTCTGTTTTTTATTAATAATAACTTATGTAAGTATGATGTTTTCAAAATTGCAACTGATTTATTTTTTCTTTGCCTGCAATTTTTTAGAGACTTTTAAACATTCAGGGTAAAAATTGAAATATCAAAACTTAAAAATTTTGGCCATCTTTGAGCCACCAGCTTTAAAAAAAACAAGGATATTGAGATTTTTTCTCTCTTGCATCATGAACATCTATATTTGTACTATGTATATTATGTGTGAAATATCTTGAAAATTTAAAAATAAACCTGTCTTGTTACTTTTAGTTTGCATTATTTTCCACCTTTAAAACTGTCCATTTTTGGCCCTAAATGAATGAAATTGGTTACCATGGCAACCAAGGTAATAGACATTATTTTAATGGTTGGTAATGTTATACCTTATGAGTATCAATCAGAGAATTGATGTTAAATAGTAACGCAAGAACTACATGTATTTTTACATTGTTGCAGAGTAATTTAAAAGTTTTATTACCTGGGTGAAATCGATCAAATATTTTGACAAACGTGAGACATACATGCATACAAATAAAATTATTACTTGTTTTGTTTTATTCGTAGCAGAATATTTACAGACTACAGAAACAAGATCGAATGCATCTCCTTGGATTGTTGCGTTTTCAATTACTTTTGTCATCAGTTTAATATTTATCAGTACAACCTTAATACTGCTATGGTAAATATACCTTGAAAAAAATAATTTTGTCTTTTTCATAATTATTAAAAGGTTAATGAACGATTCAACATATTATTTCTTAGTAAGAACCATGCAGTAATTGATATGTTCTTGTTATTTACGTAATTTCTTAAAACTTAATTTATAACAGGAAGTTTGTTTTAAAGAGAAAGCTTCTTCGTGAAGGTATACAACCTTGTAGGAGATCCACGTCCAAGCAGGAGATAACAAATGTTACCGATGAAGCATCTCATTACCAGGATCTAAACGTGTCAAAAGAAGAAAACACTTATCAAATGTTAGCACTTCAGTAACTTGTTAGTCGTTCTGGTTTAATACAATTAGCATGCATGTCAATTGCATATATTTTGAAATACAAATGTAGGATGTTATGTTAGAAGAACGTTGGAACAATGCATCACGATGGTTTATCTACAAACAATGCAATGATGAGACAAATTAAAATAAAATACACATGCATTAACATATACAATCTTAGTTTTAACAACAAATAAATGTATCTACCATTTATTGATTTACATTGAATGTTTTGTAATCTAAAGTAATGAAAAAATGACAATAACAATCCGTCAACCATCTCAAAAATCCATAAAACGAAATACAAATTTAAAGCAGAGCAACACGGACCTTCAAAAAGATGGAGGTAGGATCAGGTGCCTAGGAGGAGTGAGCATCCTCTGCTGACCGGTCACACCCGCCGTGTGCTCTTTGTCGTAATCGGGAAAAGACGGGAAAGTCCGTAGACAATTGGGTGATTAATTATGGTCTAACAATCAGTATGAAAAAACGTCAGTCAGCATGCGACACAGTTTAAGATTGTATTTGCTGACAAGGTCGTTGTATCGACCATAAAACTTACGAAAAGATGACTTCAAACGAGACTGTTGATAATCCTGTTTTATCAACTTGTTTGTCAGTAGCAGGCCTCGTCTTAGAAACTGTTCATACGAAGAGCATGCCCTTGCGTATCGAATTAACTGAGAGACAAGAACACCATTATTTTAAAATAATTTGTATTTTGAATCACAGGATGAAGCTCTGCCATTCCGTCAACTGAATGCTAACTGAATGGTCTGGAAAGGTGACTGAATGGCATAGCTATGCCATTCAGCCACCTTTCAGTAACATTTTAGTCATATTTTAGTTGACTGAATGGCACAGTTTCATCCTGTGATTCGCTTAGTGCTTTAATTGCAAGATTTTTAATAAAAATCAGCAGGCAGAAATTTTTTTTGTCAATTTGCACATGATACGTTTTTAAAACTTGTACAACTGAAGATTTTTTTATAAACAAAAAGAGGAAATGCATCAGTCAAAGTTATATATTTTTTTTTCAAATAGTAGTACTGTAGATGCAGTTTGTAGAAACTGAAGGAAATGAGGAAATATAACTTCTGATTATTTTACCTGTTAACCTGTTAAAAGAAAATAAATAAGCTAGGTACGATAGTCATTCAGAATTGAGTAACTATATATATATATATATATATATATATATATATATATATATATATATATGTTACAGGAACTTTTTTTAAATAAAATCTTTCCTCAAGTAAACGGTAACTGCACGTCATTGTCTTTCTTTTATCTGAATTACTGATATGCCATTAGGAAGTTTTATCCATGAACAAACATTTGACTATAATGTATATTCAGGAAGAATTAAAACGCAGATCATAAAAATTAATGCAGCTTCGTACACATTTTTTTCGTAATCCCTTTATTTAGTGTGATCATTGCGCATAATTAAAAACAATATTTGAAAAAAATAAGTTTGCTAAATCTGAAATACTTACAACTAATCCTAATCAGGCTGAAATTGCATTTTAGGTGCAAAAAGGTCAAATTAAATTGGTCATAATTCAGAGAGATGAACACTACCCCCTCCCCCATTATCTTTGTATTTTCAAGTATGTTTTGTCTACAGATTTCAATGATATACGTACTTCTCAAGAAAATCTTGATACAAGAACATTGAGGAGTGGGATACCTTAGACACCCCAAATCGTAAAACTGGATTTTTCTGTTATGGTGTTGTTGTTGTTGTGAAATTAAGTAAATCCTAAACATTGCTATTGCAGCGTACATGTACCTAGGTTTGATTAAAACTTTTGATATACTTTTATTATTTTGTATTTTTCAAATGTGATGGACTTCAACTAAGACATGAATATGTAAATATTTCGAAGATTTCTCTTTATTTTATACTTATATTGCTGTTTTTGTTTTGTCTTTGCTTTTTATAATGCTTGTTAATAAATATGAAAGAATGTGTGTGTGTGTGTGTGTGTGTGTGTGTGTGTGTGTGTGTGTGTGTGTGTGCGTTATGTAACTTATAAAGGTTTAACAAATCGTAAATATTTTAGGGACGACAATCTCTAACTGGTTAACCGATTACTCGGTCGGAACGATGGTAACCGGTTCAAAAATCAGTAATCGGTTAGTCATATAATTTTAAAAAAATAAGAATATTTGACTCAACTTCAAAATAAATTTTATTTTAATGTTTTTCAAGACTATTATCTAATCAAGTTAATTTTGACACTGTTCAAACCCAGTGGCTGACGTCTTAGACGACAATTGGGCAGTAGGTGTAAAAAATAAAATAAATATTGACTGTTAAAACATGTCACTGACTTGTCTGCTCAGCTTTTCATAAATCTTTATTGAAAAATAGTAATATCACTGTGAAATACCGTTACACTTATCATTATTTTTCATTCGTTTAGTGTGTCTATTTTACTTTTTTTTCCTTTAACACGACATCTATTTATTACAATCATAGAAAATGAATTTATTTAAAGCAAGTACACATAATTATGTTACTAATATTCGAATGGATAATCATTTCAAACGTTTACGAATGTCTATAACTTGTCATGGGCAGACTTTTGGGGAAGTCGAACTAACTTCGAAATTGCGACATGTGGTCAGTAAAAACTTTTTCATTTGTAACTGTTTGAACAGTTTTTAAGCAATAATCATGGATATAGTTTTTAGTTATATTTTGATTTACGAATAAACAGAATATTCCTATCGTGCTTAATATATTATTTATAACAGATATAAAAAAAAAAATACCATGTCAATAATATGCGTATTTTGATACGAGTAAGCGGTTAATCGGGCGAAACGAAAAGCGATTAACCTATTAGCAATTCTTCAATCGATTGCCATCCGAAAAAAATATGTAATAGCTTAATTGAAACATTAACTAATCTTTCCATAAAAACGTATGAAGTAATAAGAAATGAAGATGGTTTTATATTGAAATAACACGTTTCAAAATATCCTAAATGCTTCATCCTAGATGTCACGATTTTCAAAATCAAATAGTTAAAAACGTATTTTTGTATTATAAATGTGCTTTAAATGATGATGATATTGGGCTTTTGTTTTGTTGAATTAGTTTGATTCCTATTGATCAAATGTGTTGTTCGGAACGGCTTCAAACAGGTTTCTCTATTTGAAGAGTGTATTAATTCCATCATACAAGTATTTTACGGAGTCTTAATCATACTGGTAAATTTATTTTTCCCTAATGACAAACATAATTGAAGTGCAAAATTTAAAGGTTTCTTCTTACACGTGTTCCCAAAAAATCTGTATTTTTTTGTCATGGAATGTGTTTTTGAAAAAAAAACACACCGGATTTTCAATACATTCATTCAAGCTATTGTCGCATTAATCATGCAAATCATAATAATCAGCAATCTAAAATTCCAACTGTCTATTTTCTCTGTCAAAGAAGAATAATACAGGCAATTCATTTATAATTGTACTGGAAAGATGATTGAACTTATCATAATCCTGATGATTCGTGTTCTCTTTCTTTCTGATTAGATTATCGAGTGGCAAACAATACAAAAGAATGGATGTGTTTCTTTCAACTTATGAACTGTGAAACTCAAGGAAATGGATGAAGAGATAAAAAAATCCATGTCGTTGAATATCAACACATACATCATTGAAATACTAAACATATAATTGTAATTATTTTTTCAAGTCACAAGATATAAATTATATGCGTCTAATGATAAAAAAAATTGGTATTAATAAGCACGATGAATATGTGCAAATAACGAATACATAATTGTTGATATGTCTTGAAACACGAATATTTTAATATACGATTTCCCTGACGTTTGGAGAGAAAAATATGTGATAAGTATGTAAATCAAATGAAATTCCAACATTTCTTACACACTTAACCATAAGGTGGCCATTTTCGTTTCAACTAAGCAGTTGTCTATTGATTGACCGTTTACTTTTCCTTTAACAATGCCTTGTTGTAGCCTATAGATCATGTCATGTTTCACTATCGAATTGTGTATTACCCATAAGATTTCCGAGATAATAAATGTCATGGTGCATCTAATAAAAAAAATCCTTTCTGTTTACTATGAAGTACATGAAGAAATGAACAAACACTTCATTTCCATTTACAGCTATTTCTGACTAGTTCTTCCGTGATCGTCTATTAGTAACACATCTTAACAGCACATAATTTAATTTAACAAACTTAATGTTTCCGCTACATTTATTTTTGTTTAGTTTTTTATTGACCTTCCTTGTACAACACAGGTATTTAAACTGAAATAAAAACATTGATGTATTACGACTGTGACCTTTTTTGTTCGCGTTTGTTGTAGATTTACTATAGTATTTACGTATGATATGTACCACAATTTACGTCAATATTACTGAGAAGTGAATGCACATTGAACAATACAATCAAGTGTCGCTTGCTTTAAAAATCAATGGCGAGCGGTTAGAACCAAAAATGCTATATAAACCATGAACAGAGCTCATGATAGTAAGAGGAGGAATGGTCGTAGGCATTTAAAACGTTATAATTCTCCTTAAAAAGAGCTTTGTATAAAGGTATATGTTAACATTTAAATGTTAAAGTTTTCTTATACTTTGTCCAAAAATATCGTCGATTCATATTTTGCTTAATAACTCGATTTTTATTAAAACCTCGGGGTTCAAATGATGTTTATTCCAAAGTATGAAACATTTCCAAGATTTCCCAGTTGAAACGCCCCGTTATCTTATCCTGTTTCAATACACGGCTTAAAATGTGATGATAACGTTGCAAAATTGAGCGAGGTATTTCGAGTGACTTCCGAATGAAGAAAAGATGTCTAAACATTCCCCATTAAAAATCTCCGTAATAAATCTGTTTTCGTTCCTGTGGGTTTTTTCGAGTGAAAAATGCTAATGCGCCAATGAAGTAATTTTGGAAATTTTCCCTTTCATCAATTTCATCCGCACTTCTTTCACAGTTTAAAAAAAAAACAGTTCTTGGCCCAACACGTTCAAGGTGCACAGGATAGCATATGCCATTTAGTCATATTTCAGTTGAGTGAATGGCTGAGCCTCACGCGGGTAGGTTAAGGCAACTCCGAATTTAATGACCGTCGATATTGTGATTAATATAAAAATTGTTTATTTTTATGAAAACAGTGCTGAATATTAATATCAAGTAAAAGTGTTCGCCAAGATATTTTTTTAGGTCACCTGAGTAAACTCAGGTGACCTATTGCTATCTGTTTACGTCCGTCGTCGTGCGTCGTGCGACGTGCGTCGTGCGTTAACAATTTACATTTTTTACTTCTTCTTAAAAACTACAAGGCCAATTGTTCCCATTTTTTGGTGTGAAGCATCTCTATGGTAAGAGGAATGTAAATTGTGAAATTGGTGGCTCTACCAACCCCAGGGTGCCACAGGTGGGGCCAAATATGCAAAAAACAGCCAAATTTTCAAAAATCTTCTTCTCTACTCCCACACATGTGAGGAAAAAACTGATTGCATGGTTATGATGTCCATGAAGCCCTCTACCAAAATTGTGAAATTCATGACCCCTGGGTCAGGGGTTCAGGCTCTAGGGTGGGGCCAATATAGTCATATAGTAAAAATGTATTAAATCTTAGAAAATCTTCTCCTCTACTCCCATAGATATTTGTTATAAACTAAATGCATGGTTATAATGTCCATGAAACCCTCTACAAAAATTGTGAAATTTATGGCCCCTGGGTCAGGGGTTCAGGCCCTAGGGTGGGGCCAATATGGCCATATAGTAAACATGTATTAAATCTTAGAAAATCTTCTTCTCTACTCCCATAGATATTTGTTAAAAACTAAATTATGGATATGATGTCCATGAAGCCCTCTACCAAAATTGTGAAATTCATGGCCGTTGGGTCAGGGGTTCAGGCTCTAGGGTGGGGCCAATATGGTCATAAAGTAAAAATGTATTAAATCTTAGAAAATCTTCTTCTCTACTCCCATAGATATTTGTTAAAAACTAAATGCATAGTTATAATGTCCATGAAGCCCTTTACTAAAATTGTGAAATTTATGGCCCCTGGGTCAGGGGTTCAGGCCCTAGAGTGGGGCCAATATGGCCATATAGTAAACATGTATTAAATCTTAGAAAATCTTCTTCTCTACTCCCATAGATATTTGTTAAAAACTAAATGCATGGTTATGATGTCCATGAAGCCCTTTACCAAAATTGTGAAATTTATGGTCTCTGGGTCAGGGGTTCAGGCTCTAGGGTGGGGCCAATATGGTCATATAGTTAAAATGTATTAAATCTTAGAAAATCTTCTTCTCTTCTCCCATAGATATTTGTTAAAAACTAAATGCATGGATATGATGTCCATGAAGCCCTCTACCAAAAGTTTGAAATTTATGGTCCCTGGGTCAGGGGTTCAGGCTCAAGGGTGGGGCCAAAATGGCCATATAGTAAAAATGAATTATATTTTAGAAAATTGTCTTCTCTACTCCCATATATATTTGTGAAAAACTAAAGGCCTGGATATGATGTACATGAAGTCTTCTACCTAAATTGTGAAATTTATGACACCTGGGACAGGTGTTTAGGCACTAGGGTGGGTCCAATATGGCCATATAGTAAAAATGTATTAAATCTTAGAAAATCTTCTTCTCTTCTCCTGTATATATTTGTGAAGATATGATGTCCTTGTGTTAAGTGGCATCAAATAGTATGTAGGTCATGAGTCCCGGGGATGGTCCTGTCCCACCTCAAACAGGAAGTGCCAGATTATCTTGAAAACGGTTATTATCCCCACCCCTAAACCATATATATTCTTGTTCCCTGTGTTAAGGGCCATCAAATGGTATGAAGGTCATGGGCCCTGGGGCTGGTCCTGACCCCCTCTCAAACAGGAAGTGCACAAATATCTTGAAAACGGTTAATATCCCCACCCCTAAACCATATATATTCTTGTTCCTTGTGTTAAGGGCCATCAAATGGTATGTAGGTCTTGGGCCTCAAGGGTGGTCCTGACCCCCCTCAAACAGGAAGGGCCCAAATATCTTGAAAACGATTAAGAACCCCACCCCTAAACCATATATATTCTTGTTCCTTGTGTCAAGGGGCATCAAATGGTATGTAGGTCATGGGCCCCGGGGATGGTCCTGACCCCCCTCAAACAGGAAGTGCACAAATAACTTGAAAACGGTTGAGATCCCCACCCCTAAACCATATATATTCTTGTTCCTTGTGTCAAGGGGCATCATATGGTATGTAGGTCATGGGCCCTGGGGGTGGTCCTGACCCCCCTCAAACGGGTAGTGCCCGAATATCTTGAAAACGGTTTAATAGTCCTTTTTGAAAGATTTCAGGCAGGGAGGTGGTCGTCATTACAAATTAAAAAATTTTCTATTCCAGAATAAAACTTAATTAAATGCATATATGAGACTCCTTGACAAGTTTGTGTATGGGTTATGCTACTCAGGTGACCGTCAAGGCCTATTGGCCTCTTGTTCTACTTCGGAATCGAGTCGATCTTTAAAACTGCCGTGCCATGGTATCACGTGATAGTTAAAAATAGATCACTTTTTACCTTAACAAAAAATCAAAAAAGTGTAACACTACCCCGGATCTTTTTTGCATATATGATACAATAATTCGATCGGCAATTAGTTCATGTTTTATTAATATTACTGCTAGAATCATATCGTTAATCGCATAAAATAAATATTGTCATTATTTATCGGAAACCCTCTCAACTTCTTCAATTTCATTAAAAATACTACATATTTTTTATTTACAACAACCAAGCACAGGATTCTAGCAGCAATTTTTAAGTATTTTAGATCATGTGCTTTTGATATTTGCCAAATTCAACTTTCATAATATTCGGGGTAGTGTTACACTTTTGTCTTTTTTGAACAAACTAACAGAGGAAAGGCCGGTCAATCCATATAAATGTCTATCTGTTTACCTTATAACACTCGCTGATAAAACGAAATATCCATGCCTGTATTATCCTGATTATATCCTAACTGATATTCATCTAAATCTTTGGTATCTGTGTTTAAAAAGTCTTATTTCGCCATTGTTTAAACTTCATTCCGATGATTTGTCTCACAAAATTGATCTTCTCTTTTAAACATGCCTGTGACGTCATCAATGATAAATATACGTAATACAGAGAAATCGAAGATATATTCAGTTAGAAGAGTTTCCAGTGACATTTTACGCCTGAATTTTTGATAATTTAAACCAGAGATAAAGTTAAAATGGACATGTTTCTGATTAAAATATGACATCATGCTGCTTATTGTGACGTCATTTACTCAATCGATCGCTGAGAGTTGCCTTATCATACCCGCGCACCCTGTGTCGGTGAAATATTTGTATCAATGATTTGTTACTGAGATAGGGTATCATGAACAGTACCGATCAGAGCCAACCTAACAGAAAGTAACCCCTAACTAAACCATTGGTTTACTTTCTAGGTTTACTCTGGGTTTACTAAAGTGGACCCAGAGTAAACCTAAGTAAACCCAGAGTGGACACAGAGAGTAAACACCAATCAGAAGTACATGTATATCCCTGAAAGCAGACGTTACATGTGTATTCGGAATATACAAGGGGCAGGAAGTTCAGGCAGTAAGATGGTAAGATAATAGATAAGTCTGCTTTACACTTCAGTGCGAACAGTTGACACCAAAACCAATTTCCGAGTAAACCCAGACTAAACCCCGAGTGGACCCAAATTTTCAAAAAGTAAATCCGGAGTAAACCCCAAGTAAACCCTAAAAGTAAACCCGGGTTTAGTTGGGGTTTACTCTGTTGTTAGGTTGGATCTGATCGGTATTATACCTCAACACATTTTACAAACTATCAATGAAAACAAACACAAAAGGAAAATAGTTAATTTAATTTTACATTAATGGCTTAAAATACAGTGTTTTCTTGATCAATTGCCTCGCCAATTATAATAAATTGCAAAAGCACAAGTTGAGTAGTAACCATGATTCATGAATTCATTTATTAGAAAAAAAACTAAGAGTTGTTATCTCTCATTTTATGGTTTACAAACACAAATACAATTCGACAAAATACAAGCCTACAATATACGATGTCATGAAATTAATGCTCGAACACATCATGTTAATTGCTTAGTTAACTGTAAATGTATCTCATCAACTATAATCAAGGATATGTTATTTGAATACGGGACATATTTTGTTTTTATTCGATGCAGCTGTAAATGTGAACAAGGCGGTGGAGGAAAAGTCCAACTCAAAAAAATCAATATAATGTCGTTATTTCAAAGAACATATAACAGTTACTGTAATGATGTAGTTTGATAAGTGTTTTCTTCTTTATTTGCATTTAACTCTTGATAATGAGAAGCACCATCTGATGCCTCAATCCTGTTTCCATTTGAAGTGCATCTCCAACATGAATAAACACCTTTTGTGGTAGACTGTCCCTTGACAGGTGATCGTCTGTAATATATTTGATTTTTAAGATATTGCAAACGACACAATTATATTTTATTTGTCAAAAATCAGACGATGAGATACAGAAAACGTCAATGTTTACCCCTTGTTTATTTGCTCGATTATTTAGGTATATATATTTTGCTCCAATTAAATTCATCTTAGTATACTAGTATCGATATAGATTAAAACAATTTGATAAGGCTTAGTTATGATTTGGGATGGGAAAATTTTCTTTAATAATTTTCTTAGTTTAAATATACAATGAATAATTGCCTGTCATGACAATTAAAGCTGTGCAATTATTATTATAATGTATATTTTTTTTAGTTTTGATATATCAGTTCCTTATGATAACCAACTAAAATTCAAATGCAAGTGGTTGAAAACAACAAAGTACACAGTTGTTTGTTTATTTTAAATGGTCTATTTTTATATTCAACAGACTGGTTATAGGCTTACAAACATACAATTTGAATAAATTATATTCTTGAAAACGTTCCTGTGTAAATAAAACGTGCATTACATGAGCCTTATTTCAAATATTAAATAGTTGCGAGTTCTATATATAATTTTCATTTTTATTCAGAGTTAAAAGAAACGAAAAAAAAAAACGAAAAAGAAATAGTCGTGAGCTGTACATATATATCTAACGATTTATTGATGAAGATCGATATGAAATACTTTATATTTACCTTATCATTATCAAGACGACACAGACCAGTATAACGTTGACAATAAGGGATATAACAAATTCAATAGTCCACGATTTTGAAGCTGGTGTAGTCTCTTTTCTTTGCAGATAAGCTATGACAATATACATAGTAGCTTGTATCAGTTTTGCTAATAATTTTAGCTTAACTGTAAAGATGATATCTCATTAAAAAGTATACCTTGATCATACTTTACTTCATCTTTTGAATTGCACATACAACTTCCGTTGAATATGTCACATGTTCGGTTTATACAGTTTTCACTGCACAGATAAAAACAATTCTCTCCATAGGAATTTACACATTCTAAAATTTTGAAATAAATAACAGACATTATATTTTAGCTATTTATCTGTATCAATTTTTTTGCTTTTAAAAATATAGGGTTATATACTTTGTGAAATTGGCGCAGAATACATTGAATCAATAATTCAATAACTACACTTTTTTAAAACTTTACATAGTGGTCCTTATTTATTCTTGATGTTTGCCTTGATATAGTGAGCACCTAGACCAAACATTAAGTAAGATATGTTAGGTTATATATTTACTACAAATCGTACTGCAAGCGTCTGCAATAATAATCTGATTAGGTTGACTTTACTCATTTGTGTTCGTACGTACAAAATGTATATGCAAGTGTTCCTAAATCACATGTTGATGATTTCTTAATACAATGACATGCAAAAATTGTTTGCGTTTGGTATAGTTATATTATCGGCCAATAAGTTTTATTAACACTTATAACATTTCCTTGTAATTTCCTCACAGGTCTGTTTAGACAATGAAAAAAATCATTGATCAGTATCGCTACTTTGTTAAGCTGATAATGTATTTTGAATAAAAGTAAGATTTTGAAATATATGTAATTTTAATCAATTTATATGAATTTAAATACATGATTAATCATCTTTTTGAGTGCTTCAACCTATAATGTTATTATATACATTACCGATCAGACCTAGCCTAATACCAGAGTAAACCCAAACTAAACCCTTGGTTTACTTTCGGGGTTTACTTGGGGTTTACTCTGGGTTTGATTTAAAAATTTGCGTCCACTCTATGTTTACTTTGGGTTTACTCTTCGTTTACTTTGGGTTTAACAGTAAGCAATGAAGTGTGAGGGTGACCCGTTTTTTATCTTACAACCTTACTGCCTGTAATTCCTGGCCATTGTATATTCCAAATACACATGTAGCGTCGGCTTTGAGGGGTTTACTTCTGGTCTGGGTTTCCTCTCTGTGTCCACTCTGGGTTTACTTCGGGTTTACTCTGGGTCAATTCTTGTAAACCCGGAGTAAACCCAGAGTAAACCCCGATTGTCAACTTAGGGTTTAGTTGGGTTTTTCTTTCTATAAGGTCTGGTCGGTTATGTAATTATATGTCAGGAAAATGACAGACACCTTTTAATGGATGTTGTTATACATGTAGTTGCCCACATTAACAATTTACATCAATGTACTCTACATGTACCTGTTGTGCAATTCCATCCCATTAACCCTGCTCTACAGGTACATATTCCATCTGTGTGTCGACAAGTCTTACAGTTAGGAGAACAACAAGATGAGCAATATTTGCCATAATATCCATCTGCACAAGCTAGAATATACAATATAAAGATCAACATTCAAGGTTTCTGTTAATTTACTCTGCAATGAAATTGTATACTGCATGTAACTCATTCAAATATTTTAGGAGAATCAATGTATTGTCTTAATACCCCCCCCCCCAAAAAACAAATATAAAATAAAATTTAAAAAATTGTAATTGTTATACAGACAAGTACGACAATCTTTTACAAGATACTATTATTCAAATTGTTCTTTAATCAGTTCCATCGAAACAAGGAGTTAAAGGGGCATGGTCACAATTTTGGTGAAAAATTATTTTTCCGATTTTAATGTTTACAATGCTTCAGTAAGGCATTTTTAATAGGCGACCAAACTTTTAGTGCCATTCGTTGAGTTATAAGCGAGTTATACAGCTTACAATTGTTTGCTTTATAACGAATCTTTTGTTTACATTTTGAATGTTGAAGTGAAAATTCCAGTTGTAGACCTAAAATAAATGTGTTAAACGTTAGGAACTGATTATTTATGCTTAAAACGAATAACAGGATAGACAAATGAGCTTGAAAAAGATTTTTACTGGTATATTAATTTTATGTAAACACAACCAGGGCACGAGCCTTGTTTACATAACAAAGAAATGTGAGCCCTGTATCTTGCTTAAAACTCTACAGCTGACTCTTAAATTTGTTTTGGTCATTAGAAATGCATTCCTCAGGCACTGCAAATAAAAAAAATGACCAAAATCGTGACCGTGCCCCTTTAAGGAAATACATTAATTCGTTGCGTTGTACTGTTATATAACACATAAATACATATTCATTATATGACCAATTAAGCTCAGGTATAATAACAAATATATAGATGAAGTAATCAGACGAAGACTGATCATTGGTTGAAAATATATCATCCACATGCTTTAAACGTAAATAGACAATGAAAAGACAAGAAATGATTTTCACTATGATTTTCTAATGTGAATAAATTTTTAAGTTTAGTGCGCGAATATATAAAATGCACTTAAAATAAACATGAATTCATGTAGAAAGAAGTCATGAATATTTATTTGCAATTTGGATTCTCTGAAATTGGCTGCATTTATTAAAAAAAACAAATCGTTTAAAATGTTGTTTTACACAGTCTGTTCCTATGTATCCGTCCTGACAACCATTAGAACACACTCCACTGACATGGTCACATGGTTCACTGTTGATACAGTGTCCACTACAAAGTTCCATGCATCCAATTCCATAATGCCCAACTGGACATTCTGAATTAAGTGTAATGTATACATGCAGATAAATACATGTACTTTTGAAATCATTACTTTTTATTAACATTTAACATCTTACGTTAATCTTTTGCCATAAGTTCCACCGCATCAATAAAATTTGAACGTATTCAAAAAGTAATTTTTTTAAAAATCATAAAATGCAGACAGCCTTAATTTTAATTTTTCAATCACGTATCTGGTTTGTAACATAACGCATATCGCATATAGCCAGTACAGTTTTAAATATCTATTTTCTGTTGATCGGAAAGATATTTTCGTACACTTTCAGGATGACATTTTAAGATAATGCGTCTAGATGAAAATCGTTGTCGTTTATTTTTTTGAAAATTTTATTAAAATCATTCATAATGTGAGTAACGGATAAGTAGTTTTCTCAATCTTTTATATAATCTTCCTTGAAGATAACTTAATTGAATATGCATGAAAGATATTTTGAATTGTACTGTGTTCCAAGTTAATTCTAAGATGTAATGCAGGAAAACCGGTTGGAATTGTCAACCACTCCCAAAAACATTATAGCATTTGTGGTTACAATAAGCATTTGTCAGATGGCGCGCATAAAGTTAACCATGGCGGTCTACCATAGAATTAAACTCTCTGATCTGATGTAAACGCATCGACCGTGATATGTGTTTTCGTGGCTTACAAAAATATGAATTTGCCACGCCATATAAACTGTTCGAATATTTTAATGACTTGGTAAAAAACTGTGTTCCATGTCAATTGTTAAAAAAACCCTTTATGCATTGTTCAAAGAAATAAATGGTGCATTATTGTAATGTGCACTTTTAGTTGTCGCCATCAGTTTGTATTAAGTACAAATTTGTATCAAGTATCAATTTGTATCAAATACAATATTTTACTTGATTTGGAATGGCTTGAATTATCTTGAACAGTAACATTACAAACATGGGCATTAATTTGAAACAAATTTTTATATAACAGAACGTGATAATTGGTAAAATATTCTTTTTTAGGCACATTATCTACGTTGAAGTTACGAGAATTCTTTTTTAAAAATAAGTTTACATTAATCAAAACCACACAGACGCTTACGTTGTCTGCAGTCGCTGTCGGTATACCCCGGGTCACACCCCTTGTCACACTGCCCAGTTTGTTTGTTACACAGAGAACCATTCAGACAGTAACCACTGCAATTGTTGACACAACCATAACCATAGGTACCGTCATCACATTCTACAAATGCACATTTTGGACAATGAGATTTGGCGCAAAGGAGGAATGATATTATGGATGTTGTTTACTCAGAGTTCTCCAATTCGGATTGTTTTAAAATTGAATTTCATGAGTAGTTTGTTCTAAACTTATGTATTATTATCGATGTATTATTATCGATATGAATAATTATTGACATAACATTCGAAATTTTTACTTTGATATGGAATTAGGCTCAAACTAATTTGACTTTTAGCAAAACAGAGGAAATACGGACTAAATTTTTTACTAAAATTTGTTTGGCAGTACTAAAATATTAAAAACTAAGATTTTATTTGTAAGTCAATATAATTTTGCATATTTTCTGTTGGTTTCATCTCACTTTTTCATTTAGATACTCCTATGGCACACACAGCAAAAATATTTAAAAATGCTTGAAAATGATAAAAGATACCATATCTCAAAATTTTGATCATTGACCTCATATAAATTTTATACCAGCAGAATAATGTCACTATAATTCGTTTTATACTATGAATATTATTGCATTTTCATCATTTAATTTTTTTTCAATTGAATCAAAAATGGGTAAGGCTTTTTAAACTGATAGAGGAAATTCGGACTAGAATATTTATAAAGACTGTCAATGAAATCTTAATGGGTTATATTTATTTAATGATATTGCCATTCATAAACTGTATTTCATTATTTAAAGACCTAAGCCATTTGTATTATTTTCACAATTAAGAAAATCTCCATCACAGTGAAAAAGTTTGGGGGATTTTTCTTAAATTTTACAAAAAAAAATTCAACAGCCATTACCTCAAAAAATAGGTCACTGGCCTACTTTTTGAAAGTGTAAATTCACACTACAATGAAGGGTCTATGACAGACAATAGAAGGTTTTTCATTATCATCAGTGAATTTTTTTGTTCATTCTGAGTAAACGTAATCCTTATGCAGAAATACATTTCTTTTTCATTGCGATAATTCAAACCATATTTAAAGAAATTTTGAGAAGTACACACAAAAGTATAAACAGTTCAAAGGTTCTTATCTATTGTACAGTTACTTGCTTTGGTTTGTAATGTTAATAAAAACTCCACTTTCCTTTTTAAAAAATTGTGCTTCCGAGAGGTTGGTTGAAATGTAGACATTCATTACGGTAATGGGAACAAAAAAAAAAAAAAAAAAAAAACATAAAAATCCAAAGAGAACACATAGCTTACAAACAGTTTGGGGAGGGGGTGCATGATACTTAAATAAAGTTTTATTGAAAAATCGTAAATATATTTTTTCCATAAAATAACGCAATAGGGACTAACATATTCTACTAAAATAAAAATATTCAATAGTTTGCATCTGAAGCCATTTTCGTTATATAGAAGTAAAACAATCTGTTTCACTCACTAGATATTGTCACTGTGTATCAACAATGTGAAAAAAAGTCGACGGATGATAATACTGTACTGTTAAACGCTTTATTAAAGCTTAGAAATTAAATAAAAATATTTCATCAATAAATTTTATGTCGACTACATTGTACACTGTAACATGTATATTCACAAAGCTTTTAACATATATAACAACGGAAAATGTTTACGTTATCATGGATGTTCAGCAACCAACTACACCTTTCTCACACAAAGGTCCTGTCCATCCAGCATCACAGCCCTTGTCACATTGACCAGTCACGTGATTACAAGATGTGCCGTCTCCACAATGTCCCAAACATTGCTGACTACAATTAACGCCATGCCATCCATTTGAGCATTCTGTTAATATAAAGTAAACAAGTTTCGAACATTTACCGCACTGGAAAGAGTTTATCTTCGTTCCATGTGAAAAAGTCAAGCGACACGAATCTAAAAGTAACAAATTCAAAGGACAGAATAATCAGGTCATTGACAGAAGCTGGCAGTGTTAAGCTGACCAGAAATATATATATACGACATTCTCGTTTTTCATTCAGTAGGCGGGTAAATAAACTATAGGCATTTGTTACACAAGACTGAATACTAAAAACGTTTTTCACTAAAAAAAAATCTTTAAATAAAGAAGTCGTATATGCTCATTTGAAACACATTTCACCTAAAGCTGCTCGTAAAAGGGATTGCCCGAAAAATACATCTTATTTTCCTCGCTACTATCCTTACAACACCTACATTTTCTGCATATACTTCTTTCTAGTTCGAAGTTTTTCGCTGTAGAGGTCTCAACAGTGTTTACGTACATTTAGCATTACCATGTTACTAGGTAACTTACCAAATTATTTCCAATATATTTCAAAGCCGGGACATATGAAGAAAACCCCATTATACAGGTCAATATATTATTTACTATTCATTTTATTATTCAGAAAATGCGTATAAAACGAGAATTAAAAAAACAGTCTAAGATAACATTAGGAATAATACACTTCAGCTAAGCGTTTTAGGTGTGCGATCGGGTGTAACGAAGGCTAAGGGTAAGAATACATGTGCAGCATTAAAGCTGAACGCTACTTGTAAATAGTATTGTCCGCCATATTTTTCTTTCATCGCCTCTATGTATTCTCTTTTGAGAAGTGGACAGGCATAGCTTACATCCACTTCTATTCATAAGCCCTCATATTTTGATTCTGGAAAACTTGTAAATGTTGAAACCGAAGACGGTTTACGCTTCGACCTAAGTTTCGACTCCAGTTTCTCTGAATTTTCGTAACAGACCTATAATTTCCACATTTTAAACCTAAATGCACACATATATCACAAAAAATTCAACACTAACCCGTTGTCTAATCATTTTCTCAACTTCTACAGACCAAATATTTACAGTATCACTACACTCCTCAACGATATTCTGATAAAAACACCAGGAACCTGATACAGAAATTCTTAAAACAGATTTTACTGTTTCTTAAAAAAATATCAAACAAAAGGAAAATAATCTGAAACAGAATTTTGACTTAAAAATATTTTATCAGAACAGATTAATTATTTGCGCAATAATTATCTAAAATTTACTCTGTGTTCTAGCTTTGTCTCATGAATGTATGTGAATTTGTTAATCTATTTAGTTGTCTTATATGTCTTTGTAGGAGACAAGGTCATTTGGCCATTTGGGATCCAGATCATCATCAGGTGTTGGTGGACTTCCCCAGAGTGTGTGGAAACTGGTCAGAATAATTGTAGCTAAGTAAACAAAACAAAGTACAATTGTGTCGCCCATTCTGAAAAGTCAATTGCTGGAAAAAGTAGTCGAAATAAAAAGTTAGTAGATTACAAAGAAGTATTGCAATATATGTTTCCACACCAATGTGTTAGTAAAGTATCTGTGTCTTAGCAAAACGTCTAAAATGGATTCAGTACAAGAGTTAATAGCTGCAGGTGAAACGTTAGGTTACAAAGATGATGGCTTAAAAAAGTATGTAAGTGATCAACAGAAATTTCAGAGGGAAGAGAGAGCAGAAATTCGTCAGAGAGAAAAAGAAGAAAGAGAACATCAACTTATGATGGAACGTTTGTACTACGAAATGAAAATGAAGGAGTTACAAGAGAAACACGAGTTATAAATGACAGAGAGAACTGCTAGATGTAAGGCTCTTGACGCATTGGGTAAACTTAATCTTCCTAAAATTCCTCCATTCGAAGAGAATAAAGATGAAATTGATAGCTAATTGAGAAGGTTTGAGAGATATGCGACAGCTATTGGCTGGAAGAAATCGTTGTGGTCTACACATTGAAGTGCATTGTTGAAAGGACGAGCTTTAGATGGGTATGCTCTAATGTCTACAACAAGTCGTGATTATGACGAGCTCAAAGCAGCTTTACTCCGTAGGTATGAAATGACCGAACATGGTTTCAAGCGGAAATTTTGTTCATGCAGACCTGTCTTCGTATTTAACTCGTTGGATTGAAATGTCGTAAATCGGTTGTACGTTTGAATCTCTTGTTGATCTTATGCTTCGTGATCAAATTTTACATGTATGTAATTTTGAATTGTCGGTCTCTCTCAAGCTAAACGTTCCAAAGACAGCTGATGAGATGTGTACACTGGCCGATCAGTTCAGGAGAGCGGGAAATATAATTTCTATAAATTTATGCACAAAAGTGATGAAGAAACCAGAAGTAAACAAGATGCCAGAGAAATCAAAAAAGGGACACCCTCAGCAGCAAGAGAAGTCAAGGTTTGTTCCAATCAATGAAAGAAAGTGTAATTTATGTAACAAACAGCGCCATATTGCACCTCAATGCAAATTTAGAAACAGGAATTCTAGTGCAGCAGTATGTACGGAAAACGACACAGACAAACAACCAACTTGTCACACTAGTCCAAAGACTTGCGCTGCACATATCTATACCCAACGCCTGTCTATTTATACCCAAGTAAGTGAATAAACACCTGTGTTAACATC
This sequence comes from Magallana ariakensis, assembly GCA_020458035.1. Lineage (NCBI taxonomy): Eukaryota > Metazoa > Mollusca > Bivalvia > Ostreida > Ostreidae > Magallana > Magallana ariakensis. Next base: position 56,752,066 of record CM035811.1, on the reverse strand, counting down.
TGCTTGTCATTATATGCAAAAACCAATGCCACTCTCAGCGTGTTATGTTGATGGCCAACCAGTGACGTTACTGAGGGATTTTGGTTGTCGGACATCGTAGTCCGAGAAAGTCTGGTAAAAGTTGAACATTTTACAGGTAAACATGAAACTTGTGTTTTAGCAGATAGTACATGAATAGTGGTCCCAGTGACAAAGGTTGTCATTGATTCTCCTTATGCATCTGGTGAGTATGACGTTTGGTGTATGGATCGCAGCACAGTTAAGGCTGGAATTTGCAGGCGGGGCTTATTTTAATAAACTTTGAACTCATGAATATTCATTAGATATGTTATTTAACCTAAATAACATTTATTAATGGTAATTGATTACTTTTTGGATTTGATTTCTTGTTAAAAAGAGTTAAATCAAATATCCAACCCCTCACTGTGTAATAACGATTATTATTTACTTATTTTCAATGAAAACAGTAATTGTCGTTTGGTTCTGATCCGCTCCCTTTCGACGCTTGTATCGATCCGTGACGCGGCGGCTATTTTTAGCAGCTAGCAAAATGGCAGGCATGGATGTAAACATGTGCGCCTAGATGTTGTGGAGTGATACTGAGCGTGTGGATGTCAAAGTATGCAGGAGATATGGTAAGTATTGGATAAATCATTCCATAAACTAACGCAAACAGTATGATACGGAATGTAAACGCAGCAGTGTGTGCTGTAATCACAGTGATGTACGGATCGAGATGTGTTTTCCTACGACCATGTTGCAGAGACATAAATATTATGTATCTGCACGTTGTAAATAATTATAAAGTTTTATTACTTAACCAACGCACTAACATATCATTTTGTTACACAAAAGATAATATATCCATACTTTATTTGAATATAATTTATTATTTTAAAGAATATTTTAAGAGTATTTAAATACCACTTGTTGAAAACGTCTTGAACAAAAAAATGGCGATGGCGATTTATCACCTTTTCCCCATCAGACATTAGATTTTACATGAATACACAACCATCCAGTTCCACATTGATTATTTAATCAGCGACACCATACATGTATCAATGTAGATGATAAGTAGTTAGACTGTGTTGGTATATATACATGGACTGGTATATATTTGTATATGTAAACAATTACATGATATCAACTCATGATCAATAGGCCTATTTTGGTTTTTTTGCATGTGTACCAATTAATTAAAAGAAATCATTTTTACTCTGACAAATTGCTCTAAAGTATCACTTCTGATAGCTGATTCATGTGCTTTAAATAAAAAATGTCACTGCTCAGCTTGTTTACATTGAAATTAAGGAACCTTAATATTTAATACAATCAATTACAATATAACAGTGTGTCATAATTAGTTATATTAATTATATTATAGTTTATGTAAAATTATGGTATAGAATAAAAAAGATGATACAATATGCATAGGTTAATTGCTGTGAGAATTATTATCTCTAATTTTTTATTGTTTTGCTGACCTGCCTTAACTATCAACATGTTAACTTTTTTTAACATGTTTGATTTTAATTATCAGAACAATTTTTAGATGAAATAATTTGTCAGGAATGTTGACTGTCCTTGCAGATAATTAAAACATTTTTCAAAGCAATACAGTTATCCTTGTTAGGTAGCAATGTTAATAGCTACAACTAGATTGTCATCACCTTCATTCAACTCGCATCATGCAATTACACCTTGCTTTCAATGACAAGGGTCAGTCAAAACATTTCGTTGAAACTTATCTGGAGTTAATGTGGCTATGCCGACTTAAAGCTTTTATGTAATGCACTGTAATAATTTTGACTGTATTTGTTTAAAACATAACCTAGAAATAAAAAGAGTGAAAGCTTTGAGGTTTAAAAATATGAGGTGCAATTTTTTGTCTTTCACACCTTTATTAACTGGTCGCCAGCCTCAAAGACTGCATACTGATCAACTATTACTCGTGTCACCGCATAAAATTTGAGTTCAAGTCTAAATAACTGGTAATTTGATGATTTCATTTAGGCTTATACATATACTTTATTTGTAGACTCCTATACTACCGGTACTTGTGTTGTGTAGAAGAGGTGAAAGGGGCGGTGTACCCTTGTCATGGTGTTTGATTCCATGTGCTGTATGCTCCAGTGACTCATTACAATCAACTGCTTCAGCACCTAAGATCAATTTATCCAAATGCATTTAACCTGTTTTTGGTAAGATTTTAAAATACAGTGCCCTACATATATATTCTGTGGGTGGAGACTACCCTGTATGTATTTTTGTGTTTTCATTCTGCTTGAAATGTAATTAAACTTGCTGTGAGAGTATACACTACATATGTATATCACAAACATTGATTGCTCAGCATTATCCCTTGATGATAAAGATTTTTTTTTGGCAGGGGATGGGGGGGGGGGGTTACTTTCTGCCATTGTAAACATTTATACCCAAGTCATCTTGAAGTATTAAGTTGACTCTTGATTTTCTTCAGTACCAGTATAATGGGAACATTTGTTAATTGCCGCAAGGAAATTTGTAAGGTTAATAATGATATATATTTATATTTAAATAAAGAAATCAAAATTTAGGAATAAAGAACATAATTAAAATACATGTATATGCAAATGCCCAAGTGGCATTTCCAACCATTTTTCTGTGTAATTGTGTATCCATCTTGGTATATTTTGTGTTCACTATTGTTTACAAGAACTTTGAATAAACATCAGAGGCTAATACTTTGCTCATAGGGTTGTCTTTTATCAAAAAAGATTTCTCAGGGTGAAAATTCATTTTTCGTCATTTGACATTGTTTTGTTTAAATACTGTTGTAAAGTGCAAGTGCTAAAATATATATTGAGTGTGCCTGAAGGTTATGTTAAACTTTGTAGGCTTATGCGTGAGACCATCTGCATTGGTGAATTGGCTGGTTCTACCTCCCTCTGTTCCTCATCTGCCTGTTACCCAGCTTATCCTAAGTGGAGACTATCGGCATGATGTTGTACGAGAAAAGCAATTATGTGCATTTATAACCTCCAAACAGAAATATCAACATGATTATAATGTATTTATTATAAATGAACAAACCTAATCTTAATATTTATATGTTGAATCTGAGCTAAGGAAATTGCAACTCTTGGTTTTTTTTTTAAAATTATTATCAATGATATTTAAAATTTAAAAAGTCAAAATTAATATTATATGCAAATATTATTTATTCAAACCATGATTTATTTGTTAACAGTTTCCTAACTATGAGTTATTTCTTCAACATTTCCCTTGAAAAATGAATAATAAATGTTTGAAAATCTATATATTTGTTGTTGTGATCAATGCTCAAAATCTAAGAATTTACATTGTTCATGTATTGTTGTTTGAGTATTTGTTTATTAGGAAGGGGGTGGGGTCAGAGTTTTGTGCTTGTACTTTCTTAAAAATAAACAGCAATGTAGAGGAATACTTCTAAAAAAATAAACAGCCATGTTGAGGAAGAATGTGTTAAAAATATATTTCATTCACAATTGATTGATTTAATTGGCAAAACAGGTGAAAAATAAATCAATTAAAAAAATGCATGACTTGTTCATTGTCGCTGAATACATGCACGGATCTATAAGGGTGGGGGTCAGCTAGGGGGGTCCGAACCCCCCCCCCCCCACTCCCCTTCAAAATTCAAATTTATTTAAATTACATTACAAAATTATGCCTTGGACCCCCCCCCCTTCCTGGCAAACTCAAATAACCGTCGGATTTACCTGGAAAAATTTTCTGGATCCGCGCATGGAATATAAAAAGATAATGCATGTCATTGTTAACTCTCATGTTTTTTCTGTTGATGAGTTACTGACCCACGCTGTCACTTGAAATTTATAAATGAATGATATTTATTAATACTTAAGTTTCAATTTTGCCTTCCAGCAATACACAACCAAGGGAAAATATCGCAAAATGCTCGTAATGTAATTCAAATCCCGCAACACTAGGGTATCTACAGAGTTATTTCCCTTAGCCGAAATCTAGATCGGCATTGCGTTTGAAAAGGGGTTGAGTTAAGGAAAATATATGTATATCATTTTTAATGCACTTTCGCAAGGGCATAACCTGCATGGATACTTTTGATATTTTACACAGTGATCAAGAAGGTTTTGAGGTAACTGAAAAATGCTGCTGCTTTGTTTTATTCTTCGGATTTGCCTTATTCGTTGATGAAAATGACATGATACCCCAGTAAATGACGGATTGTCGAGTGTATTTTTGGATATGGCGTTGTAATTAACTCGATTCCAATAAAGTAGCAGTGATTTTTTGGTGAAGAAGATCACATTTAAATTATATATGCAAAAAAAATATATGTGCAACGGTGGTATGCATTTGCGATATTGAAAAATATGTGTGACCTAGTAAAATGTTTATAAATATCGATGTCACGTGATAGACACGTGATGACTCTAAATGCACATATGTGTCGTAACACATGGGTCACAAGAGTTAAAATAATAGTATATTGGCAAAAGTTGTATGCGAGTTTGATCAATACAACCATCACATTTGTAGTTCGTTTTTTATGACACATTTCTTAGTAATTTAAGCATATGCAACCTTAACAGTGCTGCGATAATCCTGTCTTTGATTTGATCATAGGTGAAGTAGATAATGCACGAAAAGCACATGATTTAGATCCAGAATGGAAACCAAACACCGTGTCTACTGTAGAAACGCAAAAGCAGGTAAAAGACAATCAGAAAGTATACCCACCTTTCATTGTCCCTGGAATCGTCAAAGAGGAATTTGGTCCCGAGGACATACTGCGAGAACAGTAAGCAGATCCTTCGCTCGAAACAGCACGTCAGTATGCAACAGAAGGTGGAACATCACGTGATGCTAAAGTGAAATGGATTGACAGGAAAAGTTTACTGAACCGTGAATATGAAGGATCGAAAAAAGATAGAGGTAAAACCTGTTCTCAGGTCATTGTTCCTGCAAAGTTTCGCCATATTGTAATGATGTTGGCTCATAAATCAATTATGTCAGATCACTTAGCAATACAGAGAACGATTTCTAGGATTGTGTCATAATTCTTTTGGCCAGGTATGCAGTCCGAGATCAAACGGTTCTGTCAATCTTGTGATACATGTCAAAGGACCGTGTCAAAAGGAAAGGTGAGTAAAGTTACGCTAGGTAACATGCCTTTGATAGATGTACCTTTCAAAAGAGTTGCAGTCGGGCTTATGAAGGAGGTAAGTAGGCTCATTGTTGCATTGAAACAGCTGACCATTACGCCATATCACCCTATGTGTAACGGGCTAGTGGAACGTTTTAACGGTACACTCAAACAAATGCTGAAGCGTATGTGTATAGACAGATCGAAAGATTTGGATAAATATTTACCCACTGTGCCTCTTTGCATATCGTGAGGTTCCCCAAGAAAGTCTCGGGTTTTGAGTTATTGTAAGGCCGTACTGTTCGGGGACCAAAGACAGTTCTGAACAATTGTGGACCAAAAAAACCTTTGACAAGAAGGCTAGAGTGCGGAATATGAAACCAGGTGAGAAAATTTTGGTTCTTTTGCCATCTGATAGTAACAAGCTCCTGATGCAGTGGCAAGGTCCATACCAAATTGTGATAAGATTAGGTAAAGTAGACTATCAGATGTAAAGGGCAAAATAAAAACATATCATGCAAACATGTTGAAGAAATATGTAGAAATATGTAAAAGAGTTGTGAATTGTGTTATGTCAGTTGTAGATTCAGAACAGATATATGAATCAGATGTTGAGTTTAGTCAAGAAACAAATTTCTTGGAAGACGTTCATTGATGTAGATGTAAATCCAGAGCTTAGTAGAGAAGAAAAACAGAAAATTAGAGATCTTCTGTAGAGGTATAGTGATGTTTTGTCAGCTGTACCAGGGCATACGCATGTGCGCGAACCGAACATGAGATACGGACGAAGACAGACCTGTAAAAGTAAGTCCAAGACAAGTCCCGTTTGCTATGATGGAAACTGTCAAAGATGAAGTGAGCAAGATATTAGAAGTTGGGGTTATATAATCTTCAGATAATCCCTATTTATCCCCAATAGTCCTTGTAGCCAAGAAAGACAACACATATCGCTTTTGTGTCGATTTTAGGGCTCTCAATCCTATCACTGTGTTTGACGCTGAACTAATGCCAAATGTCGATGCCAAACTATCAGGTCATAAGTATTTTTCTCGGTTAGATTTGTCTAAGGGGTATTGGCAGGTACCGTTGACTCATTCTGCCCGTGTTTTGAAAGCTTTTCAAACTCCTTTAGGTCCTTTTCAGTTCACTAAAATGCCTTTTGGGTTCGTCACAGCACCAGCAACGTTTTGGCGTCTCATGCGTGATGTGTTGCAAAATGTATCAAATGTGGACAATTTCATCGATGACATTTTGACAGTTTGACATTTTGATTTTTAGTGATACTTTTGATCATCATATGTCTGTGCTTTTTGAGGTTTTACAGCGTGTGCGTTCAGCAAATTTCACAGCAAGGCCAACACAGTGCTCATTGGCATACCCAAAGCTTGAATGTCTAGGACATATCATGGGAGACAACAAACTGCATCCTCATCCCGACAAAGTCCAAGCTTTTCGATAGGCAAACCATCCTACAACGAAAAAACAGTTACGGTCTTTTTTAGGATTGGTAAATTTCTATAGAAAATTTATTCCGAATTTTGCTCAAATTGCAATTCCTTTAACAGATCTCACACGGAAGTTCTCACCAAACAAACTTCAGTGGAAGGAAGCTCAAGATCTAGCTTTTCAAACTTTGAAATCCTCAAGGCGATCACAAACTCCCAGTCGCTTGTCTCAAACTCAACCATCGAGAAGGAATGTCTGGGCATCATATGGTCAGTGCAAAAATTTCATAGATATCTTTGAGGAAAAGAGTTTATCCTAGAGACTGATCACTACCCACTCATGAACAAAAAAACAGTTAGTGAATTCTAGACTGATGCGTTGAGCATTGTTGTTACAGCCATATCGATTCCTCATTTTTGCAATCAGAGGGAAAGACAATGTTGGACCGGAATATTTAAGTCGTCAGACGTGAGTCAGAATAGGAGTGAGTGTTTCAGTGTAAATAAAATGAGGAAATAAACAGTTTTCTCTTGTTTTTATCTTTAAAAAATACGTAAATAAAAAAACCATAGTCCATGTACATAGATTGTTGTGAATAAAAACATTTTTTTTATTAAAGGTGGGAGGTATGTCACAATTTACGTCCATGCTTACTTTCCATAAATTTTGTTATACGTTTATAATGTTACTAATTTATTGTCAGAGTTCCTTTCCATAGTTTAAAGTTCACTCAGCCGGTTTTACTTGGCGGGTTCTATTGCCATGCATTTAGGAATTCAGTCTGGGCGTAGCAATTGGAGAGAGCGGACGTTTTCAACCAGCTCCCTCATTTCATTCCTTCATGTAACATATTAGTATGACTAGAGTCTGGGTAGGTTTGGTTTTATTATTTCATTGAGACGGATTTAACTCCGTATTTATTCCTGAAATGGCCAGATAACCTTGTTTTATATTTTTTGTGAGTAATTTAGAAATATTTGGAAGTAAAGTGTGATAATGAGTTTTGTTCGTATAAAAACTATTTAGTATAAAGTAAAAATATGTGTATTGTTACAATGTAAACATGTATTGTATGTATTTATAGAGTAAGACGCGTAGTACTTGCTGTATAATAAATGCATTTATGTAGTACATAAGTATATTAAAGTGAAGGACATGTACGAGTCTACTGATTGTTTAAAGTAAAGTATATGTAGTGAAGTAGTAAATTTACGTACAGCAAAATGTGCAAATATAGGTGTATATACAGAAAAATGTATTGAGTAAAGTAATGTGCAGTAAATTGTAATTATGTGTAAAATAATGTTATATGTGTATTTATCAATTCATTTATATTTCAGATCCATTTTTGGTAATGGAAAAGTTGGAAATATATTTGTCGAATTAACACCTGATTAAAAACCTGTTAAACCCACAGAGATGTACTATTATTTTGGAGCCACAAAGTCACCCGGCGACAAGCCCCGCGGCTATTATCTCCTTTGCACAGCCCATGTTCTGTTTGACCAAAACAAATAAACTAATCATCATAATTTCATGTTAACTATTAGGCTGTCGAGGCGCTGAACATAACTCAATTTCAGCCTCCTAATTCTGACTTCTTAACTGGGGATAGTTTTAGCAAATAATATAATATTAATGATAAGTTTTTATACAGCAACTTTTTTCAACTACATTGATTCATCTATCTATAGTTCACACAATACGGCCAATACGGCTACAACCTTGACAAAGTTTATCACATCAGCAGAAAATTACTTGATTTTAATAGATAATGTATATCAGTCAAATAGGCGAAACGATATGCAGTTTTGGGACAGAAATATAGTTTTCGAAAATTAAATTCATTAAATATGAACAAATCTCCAACTTTAAATTTTTCATCAAAATTATTGACACTTATCCGCGAATGTATTATAGAGAAGTTGGTTACAATTAGGCCGAAAGATAAACCATGGTTCGATTCGCTGTTAAGAAAAACAATTAGAAAGCGTGATCGTTTAAGTAATTTTGCTTTAAAATATTAACGCAAAACGATCTGGAACAAACTCAGAAAGTACCAGGTTAATAACATGAAAAAACATGCACTTTCCAACTATTATGACAACATTGAATTCCATTTAGATGAGGCATTCAAAGACAATAATAAGCTCTATTGGAAACTCATGAAGAACACATTCAAAACCAAACCAAATTTAGATATTCCACCTATACATCATGTCTCCGACAAAGGAGAACAATTAGTAGCTTTTTCAGACTTTTCAGTGGAGCTGCTTAGTAATTTTTTCTCATCTATTTGCAATGTCTACGCCGTGTATTTACACTGTAAAAATAAATTATCAAATATTGTTATTAATAAAGAATAAATTATTGATATCATTTCTATTTTGCCAGCTAACAAAGCTATTGGGCCTAACAATATTAACCACAAAATGCAAAAACTTACGAAATTTATTATTACTAAGCCTCTGTGTCTTTTATTCATTAGGTCATTAGCTGAAAACGAGTTTCCAGAGAATTGGAAACTTGCGCATGTCATTCCGTTGTTTAAAAAAGATGATCCTTTTGTTGCCTCTAATTACATACCTGTGTCATTATTAAGCTGTGTTAGTAAATTATTGGAACGTATAATCTTTAAACATAATTTGGTAATTTGTTTCATTGCAACAACTTGTTTTATAAATACAAAGCTGGGTTTTTTTCCCGGCCACTCCACTGTGTACTAGTTAATTGAAACATATCACCATATTGTAAAAAGTATTGATGACAGGAAATCATGTTGTATTGTTTTTTGTGACTTATCAAAAGCTTTTGATAGAGTGCGGCACAAGGGTCTCCCTTTTAAGTTAGAGACATACAAACTAACCGGTAATGTTTTACAATGGTTTAATAGTTATTTATGTAATAGAAGTCAAAAAGTAACTATATAATGAACAAAGATGTTTTATCATCGAATACCTGTATAAAATCGGGTGTACCGCAAGGTTCAGTGTTAAGACTTTTGCTCTTTTTGATATATTTTAATGATGTATCAAACAAAATGTTATCATTTTATCAACTTTTCGCAGATGACATTTGTATCTATTATGCATCGCGTGATTTTACTAGCATTGAACACAATATCAATCATGGTTTATACATTTTGGAACAGTGGTCTAGTCGATGGTAACTTAAGTTCAATCCAAACAAAACTAAAGATTTTTTTTTACCACAAAATCAAGGGTACCTGTAAAGTGCGAAACGAAATCGAAACGAAGCGAAACCGAACAAAACGAAAGGAAACCAATCGAAGCGAAACGAAACCAATCGAAACGAAACGAAACAGAAGTAAAATCAATTATGACTACATAAAAGTGAAAATATATTCATTAATATAAAGGGGCATGGTCACGATTTTAGTCAAATTCTATTTTTCTGTTTTTATTATTTACAATGCTTTTAAAATGCATATCAAATGATCAAATAAAATTTGAGAGTCAGCCGTAGAGTTAAAAGCAGAATACATGTACAGGACTCACAATTCTTTGTCATGTAAACAAGGTTCGTGCCCTGTTTTTGTTTATATAGGTACAATATACCAGTAACAAATCTGGTTTATCTATCATCTTATTCATTTTAAGCATAAATAAACAGTTCCTAACGTTCAACACATTCATATTAGGTCTAAAACTGGGATTTTTACTTCAACATTAAAAATGTAAACAAAAGCTTTGTTTACATAATGAAGAATTGTAAGCTCTGTAACTCGTTTATAACTCAACGAATGACGCTCAAATTTTGGTTGCATATTAAAAATGCCTTACTGAGGCATTGTAAACATTAAATTTAAAAATAATTTTTGACCAAAATCGTGACCATGCCCATTTAATAACCATTTATATAACAGCCTGTGTGTTTAAGACTGCCATTGTAAATTCTTAAGCCGCTTACCCGGTATTTGCAAAATATTATTAGATGAAAATAACTGATGTAAATTCTGATATCTTTTAAGTTTCTAATTTGTTTCAATAAAGGGATAGTCAGACGTTTTGAAAGAGAGAGAAATAGAGAGAGGGGGGGGGGGGAGAGTGACGGTACTTTTAAAGTAGATGTCAGTGGCGTCGGAAGCAAATTTAAGGGGGGGGCTAGACTTATCAAATAATCTTGACAAGCAAATGAAAAAAACCCTAAGAATTATGATGTTGTATTTTGACAAAATTAACTTGCATTACAAAAAGCTATTCGTTATACCAGTATATTAGCTTAAGGTGGAATACTAGTGACACTGTTACACACATGGAAAAAGTCACTCAAATTAACGGTAAATTATTTGATAGATATACAGTGTAATGATAAGTAAACTGTACATATGTCAAAAGAGCGAAAAAATTTCAGTTTGGGGATAAAAAATGAGTACCTTAAAAAATCAATTCAGTAAGTAACAACCAAAGCCCAAGCAAGATTTGAACTCGGGATGTACGAAACACAAGCCCAACACTTGATCCATTCGGCTATGGAGTAAGTTACATGTTGTCGTCGCTACAATCCTCTTAATAAAAGAAATGTCAGCCATTTTGTGAGGATGACTGTGTTAGTCCATAATCTCATCTTTCTCTGTCTTTCACACACAAACAAGCACATTGCATTCGATTTATTTTACAATATTTTATATCAGAATAAAAAAAGATTGTGGTTGAAATGTCTCCGGAAGTATTATCATCATCATCATCATCATCATCATCAACATCATCATCATCATCTCTCTCTCTCTCTCTCTCTCTCTCTCTCTCTCTCTCTCTCTCTCTTTTTTTTCTCTCTCTCAAAACGTCTGACTATCCCGTGAAATCCAATAAATATAAGAAAATATTAGAATGTATATCAATTATTTACATTATTATTTATTTTTTGTAAATACAGAGTAAGCGGCTTATATTAAGAATTTATATCGGCAATCTTAAATAAACAGGTTGTTATATATATTTATGGTTTAAAATTTTATTTCAATGAATTCATTTTCACTTTTATGCAATCATAATTGATTTTTTTTGTTTTGTTTAATTCGTTTTCATTATTTTTTTTGGTTTCGTTTCATTTCGATTGGTTTCGTTTCGTTTCGACTGGTTTCGTTTCCGTTTCGTTTCGTTTCGTTTCTATTTCGTTTCGCACTTTACAGGTATCCCAAAATCAAGCTACGAAATACCTGAAATATTATTCAGCATTGTAAGTTAGAATTTATCTCAACACACAAACAAATAGGTTTACATCCAGCATGCGATCTAAAATCATCGCAGCACATTAGTATTATAGTAAACAAAGCACTGAAAAATAGAAAAAAAAATAAATTCAGTCTTGGAAAATACAGTCTTTCCAAAATGTACATTACCTTTGTAAGGCCAATTCTAAAATATGTCTCAGTTGTTTGGAATGGATGTAGCCAATATGACATTGACAAATTAGAGAAAGTTCATTTATACGCTATTCGCATTGTAACAGGGTTACAGACCATTGCTTCAGAAACATCCTTATCTCTTGAAACGGGCTGGGAAACTCTTTGATAGAAGTACTAGATCCACGATAAGTGTGTCCATGAATATTTATCTCAGATTTTTCCTAACACAAGGAGTAACGATTCTGCATATAAAACTTGGAACAACGTAAATTATAGTATACCTAGATGTAGAACAGAATTATTTAAGAAATCATTTGTACCGGAAACTATTCAACTGTGGAATACTCTAAGTAAAAGAGTAAAAAATAAAACTTCTATACAAAGATTTAAGAATTCATTATATAAATCTAAAAACATAGCTCTCTGCTTATTTACACATGGTAAGCGCAAGCTAAACATAAAACATAACAAGCTAAGACACCATTTCATACTCAATTATGTTTTACACAAAATAAAAATAATAGAAAGCGGTAATCATCGGTGTGGATAACCCGAAGATGCTTACCATTTTTGCTTCAAATGCAACAATTATACTATCGCTAGAAATAATAATTTTCTTAGTTTGCTACAACTAAACCATTTTATATAACTAATGCTCATCTTTAATTATGGAGCGATGAGTCATTATCCCTTGATATTAACAAGCAATTATTCTCATTAGTTCAATTGTTTATCAACGAAAATCGTAAATTTGTTAAATACAGTTTATGTGCATGTTTTTTATACTCGTATATATCACTTCTTTTGTAATTACAAATTTATATATAATTTTATAATTGTTGTTAGTTTTGTACATTTTTTTTCTATTTTAATGGTGAAGTTGTAAGACCTTGTGTCCTTACAATTTGTATATGTATCTTATACATATACAATAAAATAAGTTCAAATCAAATCAACAATTCCCCATTTATTTTTTGGTCACGATCAAATTATTTTTAATTGGCATAAGTGCATATGTTAAAAGTTTTATCGCGACCGAGAAAAAATACCAATGTAAGCTGTGCGTCCATACAGTGATGTCTAAATTTTAAATTCTTTGAACTCTTAGCAATAAGATGTTTAAAAGAGGCTGTAAAAAAGGAACGATGTAAATGAAACATAGGAAAAGTATCTTTTATGGGTCTATTTTTACTTTTCTTCGTAAACTATCTTAATGAAATGCAAACAAAAAGTCGAAGCCAAGAATTGGAACTCCTTAAACACATAATACATGTACATATTTGTATTAAAAAAAAGCATTTCAAATGTAAACTAGTAGACTAATTGTTCTCGAACAATTAGAGGTCTTTCCACCTTAGTATTTTTAATAAATTTCTGGGAGTTTTTTGACACAGGGTCAATTGGTACCATAACTTTTAATGACCAATTACATAAAGTTTAAATTGTTTGGATAACTCTAAGAACAAAAAAGTCACCCCGAGCTAAATAGAAAAAAAGAAGAAGAATAAAAAACATAAAGAAATCAAGAGGTCTTTCACCTGAAAGGTGGAAAGACCTAATTACTTTGACCCTGCAATACTGAATATAATAGAAAAAAATACTTTATTAGAAAAGTCCTTTTTTCACTTGTGTGAAAAAGCTGTTTGCTTCATCTAAAGCTAGTAATGAAAATCATACTTTTATTGCAGTATCTTTCAAACCATCCAGGCTCACACTGTAAACAGGATCCGTTTTCTATGTGACACATGTTGTCCTTACAGTTGATTGGACACGGTATGTCACAGTTACTGCCATACACACCATGCTTTTCGCAACCTATTTATAGATATGTTTTAAGAAGGGCATTGTTTTATGGATATTGAACATGTTTAACATTCAATAACAGAACAATCGGTCGTTTACTTAAGAGTAAGGTAACAGTCACTCAAAACCTAAAACATCCTTCATATGGATAATCAGCACTGTGTTATAATCCAGATTGAAGAAGTTAATGTTAAGGTGGTATGGGACATCTTCATATTGTTCATATTGTGACGTACTCCCTATTGAAATGAACAATAAAATCAAGCATAATTTTATATTTTTTTCTTTCCAAAACGTGTTACCTATCAGCGAAGCGCAATGGGTTAGAGCGTTATATACGAATCTGTAAGTCATGAGTTCGAATCCCACTGGGACTTTTTATACTTGTACCTTTAAAAAAATATTAAATTAAATAATCTTTGGTCAAATATTGCGAAATTTGAAAATTCTAAACCTGTGAAAATATTTTGATTTAATGTACTTTGATCCACATATTGACAGGTGTCCCATACCACCTTAAAAACAAATTAAACATTTTTTTTTTTCATTTTGTACCTTGTACAATAACTTCACACAGTTCAGTTAAAACATTGATTATTTCATAACCAGCAGGGTACATCACTCCATCCAGTCGTTCGTTGTAGAAGATGACGTAACGTCCGTACTCTATACACGTGGTTGTAAAGTTCAAGGGCGCTAACTGAGGTCCGTCCTTGTAACACGGTGTGTAAGCATTGATATTACCAGTGGTTGATACATACAAAGAAAATCCAGCAAAACGTCCTCGTTGTCTAATTTCTATAGAAAATGTTGTATTTTCATTTAAGTAATAAACATTACAACATTTATTGTATTACTAAATTGTTGAAGTTTTCAACACTCAAATTGACATGCATATCATCAAATCATATTTAACCATTTTATTTTTGAATCTAGATAAGGTGACGTGCATTTTTTTTTCACAAAACCAATTTTTTGAATCATTGATGTGAAAAAACCCTATTTATTTAAAAGTCGAAGTCAAAGCTTAACACCGCTCTGTCACACAGGTATATTTTAACCGTTTGATTTCGTTACACCCGATTGCACACCTGAAACTCGTGGTCGACGTTTTGTATTCCTTTCGTTGTCTTTGGATTTTATGCATTTATTTCTTATTTTGTAATTGTAAATAATGCATTAACCTGTTTATTTGATGTTAGTATTCTTCTGGCTTGAAAAAAAGTGCGTAAAATCTGATAATTTTATCGCGACCGAGTAACACGGCGGGGCAAAATTACGTCCACACAGGTGGAACCTTTACGGCGAAATTATTTATTTATTTATTTATTTATTTTAACTTTTAAGATGTCTTCGGCTTATATAGGGGTTGTAAAGATAATGGTGATAAAAGAGAAATATGACGGACAGTGCCTATTTACGAGCTATGTTCAGCTTTAAGCGTTTACAATAAAGAGGGACAGTGGATCGAACAAAACAGGAAACAGCGAGAAAATACATTCATTTCTTTTTCAAAACAAACTTAAAATCTATTGTATCAAACTAATGCATACTGGGCATTTGTACTAAGTGTTGATTTAAGAAATTCGATCTAGAAAAATGTCATAGCAAGGATTAAACAAACCATGAGGTAATACGATCATGTGTTGGTGTACATGTACTTTTCCTACGATTTTTCATGTTGAATACTGTTATATTAAAACTTACTATCTAATGCTTTTTTTTAAAAATAAATTCCATATTATATACATATTCATTACGTGTTTTTTCTGTTACATTCCCGGAGGACATTTGTATACGGGTCACATGAATGCATATTTTTTTTCAATTGAAAACAGGATAAGCGTCATAAGCAATGAATAGCGTTAACTTTACAGACTATATGCAAAACCACATACCGTAACCATCGTAGTTTTTAAACAGTATGGTAACGCTTTAAATGTTGTACACTCCACCAAGATCCACTTTCCACCACACAGTCTTGTCAGGGGAATTGAGTCCAATTGCAGTTGTTTTCATACACGTTGTTGTGTTTCTATCGATTGCGTTCCTTGCATAATAAGGACCAAAACCAACATATGTATGTGACTGGCTGGCAACTTTATTGTAGGATAAATTATCTGTATGGAAAAGATAAATCAAAAGATAGAGTTTTATCCACTGAAATCATTCCAACCAATGTTAAAGCCAGGATATAGGAATTAAATCTAGCGTTTATTTGGTACCGTTTTTTTATGTTTATTGTGAAAGGGCAAGTGATTAACAAGTGATTTAATATGAGCGATACATTATATTTTTGTAGTTTTATTTTTATGTATATGCCTTGCGATGAGAGAGAGAGAGAGAGAGAGAGAGAGAGAGAGAGAGAGTAGAATTCAAATCATACATAAAATATAGATGTTAAGTATGCATTTTAAAGGAGAGGGGGTAGCTACACAGGATGAAACAGTGCCATAAATAAAATAAGATACAATTGATATTTATGACCTCTGGGCCTTCTACATGTTGCAAACAAACTAAGTGCATTATAGGATGATCAGGTTTTATTAGAAGGGGAACTTTATTGGTCATAGTGTAAATATGCACTATTTTCTCTGAGAACTATGCTGTTATTCTGGGCATTTACCAAGGAGCAGAGTACAAATTCGGGATTATTGAAGAAATATTTTCTTTTAAAGCAGATATATATATATATATATATATATATATATATATATATATATATATATATATATATGATGCTTCATATATGTGTTATGGAGAGAATCATTAAAAGAAACAGTTCACTAAAAGAAAAATGTACAGACATGAACACTATACCGCTAAAATCAAGGGTTATAAATTCAACAAATTATGTGGAAGCTTTTTTTCTCGTCCAAATGATGCACTTAGTTTTCCTGCTAGATTACTTCTATTAGGCAAGATCAATTTCAATATTTAGTGCATATTTATCCCCCCCCCCCGGAAAAAAAACCCATAGGTAATGACAGATGACAAAACTCACCGACACGAGGAATCACCTTTATGAAGCTTCACCTTTATGAGACCACCTTTATCGTCTCATATGAAAATCATATTTAATGATCTTGGATATTGGATATTGGATATATCATACAATATAGTATCGTATGATACAATGTCATATCACATGATACATTCCGAAATTGCAACAAATGATATTATTTTGTATGATATAGTATGAAATCGTATAATCAATTATGATATTGTATCAAATCATACTGTGTTTAATGATATTTATGTATTATAGATATATAATATGACATTGTATCATTTGATACAATATAATTTGATACAAAATTGAATTATATTATATGAAACAATGTCAAATGATACAATAATATATAATACAATATCATATTATACCATATGGTATCCATGGATGGGTTAATGGTAAGTTGCAATGGTAATTGATGTAATTTATTACAAATTTTAACGTAACTGAAAGTAATGTGCAATTGATGTAATTCATTTTTTTTAAAATTACATGTAATGGTAATTTAATTAAATACTCTAAAAAAGGCATGTAATTCAAAATACTTTTCAATTACTTTCAATAACACACTGATGATTGCAAATGTGAACAGGAAAGCTGTCCACTATCCATTGACCCCCACTCTTTCTGAAGTATAAAACAATACAAATATAAGATCAAACTAGATGCTGTCATTAGACAGTAATACCAGCACCAAGTGTTTGCCCCTAAATAACACTGTTTTGTACCAGTTTTAGTAAAAACAAAGGCCACGTGCACATAATACACCATCATCGGAACCCACGGGTTTTCTATCCGTTACACTGCAGTGTAACGAATAGAAAACATGTGGGTTCCGACGATGATAATACACATTAGCGGCCCTTTATGTACAATATGTGGTTGAACTGTTTGCATGTGAATTTTCAGTTAATCAATAATATTTTCATTTCATAGAAAATATGGTCTATAAAATTATTACAAACAAAATTAAATTATGCCCCTTCCCTCGGCGGTTGCCGGCTTAATTTAGATTTGCTTCTAGGTGCCAACATTATCGCGTGCACAGATTTAGAGAAGGGATTGGAGTTGGGGGGTCCAGACCATCCCACTCTTGAAAAAAAATAATTTATATTAATACATGTAGTAAAATTACCAAACAATACACCTCGGACCCAAATCCCCCCACCCCCTGCAAACACAGTTAAATACTACTTTGCCCCCCCCCCCCAACACACTCCTCATGGATAAATAAACATCAGAATATTTTGATAACAACGAAAACCTGTACATGTAGTAAAGTGCATTATAATCAAAATTCTTTTACAGTGACGTTTTATAATTTTAAATTTTTACAATACAGGTATTTAGCAAAAAAAAATAATTTTTTTAAAATTTTGGAATCTGAAGTAAAAAATAGAAAAGCCCCAGCAGCATTTGAACTCTCTACAGACATGTAGTTAACACTCTAACCCATTGCACTTCACTGTTAGGTAACATTATTTTGGGGGGAAATATTATATTTATACTTTATTGTTTATTTCTGCAATAGGGAGTTCATTACAATATGCAGGTGTCCTGTACCACCTTAAAGTTGAAATGTGTGCTTTACATATTTTTACCTAATAAAACAGTACAAGGGGTTTAAAAGAAAAAAGAATAAAGTTATGAAAATACATGCATGTTACACGAAAATGATCTTTGTCCGAAGTTACGTACACAACACAGGTCTACAGGTCGCATTACCGGGTACTAGTTTTACCCAGCTTTTCGGTTAGATGGGTTTCACGTGGTGTACATAACGGTATGTGTTTTCCATGTGCAGAATAGGATTAAATAACATGCATAAACGTTTCTTTTGTGATGATCAGCTAAATAATGGATTCATATTGTGCTCTAATTGGATTATCATTATGATGTTGACAAATATAGGTAAGCATAATACATGTAGTACTCGCACAATATTATGAGACACCGGTATACATAAGTATTACTTTTACTTTCTAAATAAGTGATCTCCCTTTGCCAGCATACTGTATCATCATCTTTATTAAAATATCTAAATAAGCTCATCATTGTTACCTATCCTATCGCATTTGTACAGTTTCTGTCATTTTAATTGCAAAAGTTATTTTTTTCATTTGTCAGACTTAAATATTAAGTTGACCCCATATTGACCCTGTGACAGTTTGTATTAAATTTGTGTATTACATTTAAATAAGTTTAGAGACTTATCATGTCCATATGAGTTTTATTTAATAAGGAAGTAAAGGGTCTTTTTTCTTAATGTATTATGATGCATCAAATAAAATGTAGGTCATGACCCTATGGGATTGTTCTGACCCAATGAAACAGGAAACTACCAAATATCTTGAAAACTGTTGAGATCCCCACCACTAAACCAACTATATTCTTTGTTTCTAAAATCATTATGATGCATCAAATGGTGTAAGTACATGACCCCCAGGGGTTGTCTTTAAACCACCTCCCACCCCTCTGAAATAGGAAATGATGATATACTTTGATAATTTTTAACTTTTGAGATCCCCCGTCCCTAAACCATATTTATTCTTGCTCTTTGTTGCATCAAATTGTATATAGGTTATGCCCCCTTGGAGACACCATGACTTTCCAGAACTGGATATAATAAAGTATTTTATTTTATTCATATGTATAGTGTTTGATCCATGTGGGTAATGTCTAGCCTGTTGATGACCCTGCTTTGTTTAGGATTACAATTGCCCTGAATACATATAACATTTTGTTTATCTTATCGATAAGAATTAAAAAGCAATTTCCTAAATCTTAATGTGCATCTAGAGAAAAATACCAATCAAGAAATGATTTTAAATTTGCTACTGTACACATGATAGAATGTATTAAAGAAGACTCTGAATCTGATGGGGGTGTGGAGGATAAACATTTAATTTTAATCATTTATTGTTATTAATTTTAACTTGAGTAATAGACCGAAAATAAGACTCCTGATGGTTTATTTCCCGAACGGCTACTCGCCAAAACAAACACATAATTATTTTAGGCAATTATGGGGTCCTTTAAGGGTTACAGGTAGAATATACCTCTGTCCACCTGGATTCCCCATATCAGTTAAATTAGCATAAATTCAGAAGAAATAAATGCATGTTTCTATAAATGTAGTAATACACATTTTTTAAACCTAAATCAATGTTGCAGTTTTCAGTCATTTTGTTAAAATATATTACATGTATATATACTAGTATGCTATAATATAGTACCTTTTTATATAGAAAAGACTCAATTTTAAGGCCCAAGGTGAATGATACCAATCATTTTATTTTTCTAATTATCCATGTATATTTTATAATTTTTGTTTTAACATTAACATATTAGAATCAGCACCCATAATCAACCACACCACCCCAGTCTGAACCATTACGTGTTATCTGTTTTAGTTCTCTCTCTCTCTCTCTCTCTCTCTCTCTCTCTCTCTCTTCTTGTGTTTCCATGCTTTCTCGTGATTAGTCTCTCTCCATGTGTAACATTTAACTAATTCTGATTATATCTCAATAGATCATTTGTCAATTATGCAAGGTGAAATGTGATTTTTTTTAAGAAAACATTTTTTACCAGTTTATAAAACTTTTAGACCCCAAATTATATTTTAATTTTAATACATCATTCAACAATTAAGGAAAGTGTAAAAGTAAGGTTTTTTTGTAATTTTAAGCAAAAATAAATGCAAGGTTTTTTTTATATTTTAAGAGAAAAAAAACCGTCATTTCATTTAAAGTCTAAGTAGGGATACGTACATGTGTGGATCCAGAAAATTTTCCAGGGAAAGGGGGGGGGGCAACAGTTATTTGGGTTTGCCGGGGGAGGGGGCGGAGGGGATCCGAAGGAATTTTTGGGGGGCAATTTTATAAATAAAATGTAATTTAAAGAAATTTGAATTTTGAAGGGGGGATCTAGACCCCTGACCCCCCTCTTGATCCGTGCATAGGATAAATGTTAATCTACTACTATGTCTACCAGAATTAAATTAATTTTTTCAAAATCTTATTGCACATCTATAGGACAGTCCCTATCATATCTCAAGATATGATGTATCTATTCATTAAATAATAAGAGGAGTTGTGGGATCTAGTTTTTTTAGGGAGTTTTTTGTTGCCCACTGATCCCTGTGTTAAAAAAAAATGCTGAAACCTGATCACACTTCAAAATGACATCCCCAATCATATTCTATAAGATCATTTAGCGACTGCAAAAAATGTTGACGTTGTTAAAATCAGAATTTTTGTAAAAAAAACGTCATTTTTCAGCCACCAAATGACCCTCAGGGCAAAATTGAAATTTCCGAAACCTTATTGCACATCTATAGGATACCCCAAAACATATTCCAAACGATGATTTGTCTATTGTTGAAAATGTAGGAGGAGTGCGAGGAAGAAGGTTTTTTTTGTGAAAAAAAACGTCATTTTTTACCAATTATTTGACGCCCAGGACTACCAGAGAATTTTAGAAACCTTTTTACAAAACAACATGATACCCCAAATCAAACTCCAAAAGTTCAGTTTGCTGGTTTATAAGATGTAAGACCAGGGACCTTATTCACAAAGCCTCCGTAAATTCCGCAGTCGCGCTGAGTTTACTGGAGGCTTGCGGAACTTTACGGAAAGATTACGGATGGTTTACGGCTTATTCACGAAGCTCCCGCAAACAAAGCGAAATTTACGGAAATTTTGCGCAAGTTTTGCGCACATGACGGGCACCTGCATTAAACGATTGTGAAAAACCTTTAGGTATATTTTTTATCTTAATTGATAAATGTGTTGGGTTATTTTAATTAAAACATTCACGTGCGTGTGACCTACGAGAAATAAAGTAATGAAGGTATCAATACTAGAAATATTAAATGGTTAGTGCCTTTTAACATAAATTATATGGCAAATTTATGTAATATTTTATTCATAGTTTTATAAATGATTAAATGATTTGTTTTACTTGATAAACGGGGGAAATTCATCACATAATATGAAAACATTTTCATAATTATATGTAAATTGAATACTTTGTTGTTGTTACATTGTTATTATAATCAACAGATTCAAACTCCTATTTTTTTTAAACTTGTGTTTAACATACTATTATTCAAAGTTGAACAAAAGTATATTATGAAAAATATAGTAATGATTTTTTAAATAAAACCTCGGTATTTTGCGTGACGGTTCAAATTGTGACGTCATGACGTAAAAATGACGTCACTAAAACGACAACGCTGCGATCATGGAGGATAGAAAAAAGAAGCCGCGATTCAGCGAGAAAGAAATTGAATTGCTTGTTCAGGGAGTTAAGGAAAGATCGGACACCATAAATTCAAAATTCAGCGATGTAATCAATAACTCGAAGAAGAAGCAAGCGTGGTTCGAAGTGATGGCGGCCGTCAACGCGGTATCTTTCTCAACAAGAACGGTTGACGAACTAAAAAAGAAATGGGACGACGTGAAGAGGGGGGCCAAGAAGAGGGCATCTGCCGTACACAAAGAGCGGTGTAAGACGGGGAGCGGGAAGTTAGATATTATGCCGCTTAGCAGTATGGAAGAGGACATTGTGTCAGTGATGGGAGAGGAGCGAATCTTCGGATTCAGCTCCTATGTCGACACAATGATTCCCCTTGTAAGTTAACATAGTTCAGTTACCTCTTTTGTTTTACTTATAATTCCATGCCACTGGCGATGCAATGAGATTATGAAACTTGTTCTCTACTAAAATCCGATCAATTTCTCACCTCTGTAACAACCGTTAATGATACAACGCCGCTTAATGATATAAATAACATTAAGCGTTGCAATTGCAACGCTTAATGCTATAAATTCTTGCATTAACAGTTGACATCTTTAACCGTTAATGATAAATCGCCGCTTAATGATAGAATTGTATCATTAAGCGTTACAAATGCACAGCAGCCTTAACGCTTAATGAAACAAGCAAATATCGACACCCTCAACCGCTAATGATACAAACTTTATATCATTAAGCGTTGCAGTCGCACCCTCTAATGATACAAAGTTGTAAAAAATGAATGAAATAACACTGTTGTTAATAAAGCAATAAGATGTATATCTTGCGCAACTAAAAGAATAGTAATAAATGACTTGTGTATCCATACAGTATTCATACTAGATAAGAAAATTATATATGTAGACATAGTATAATCTAATCATTTTACGTAATGCGTTTAAACAAGAATGATCTAATATTTCAACAAACATTTTTCTTAAATTTACATGAAAAAGTAAATTATGATGTTAACGGAAACGGGATTGCCTGGGAGACCGGCTGATTAATGGAAGCGGAATGAAAAGTGCTATAGACAGGGCTTTTCTCGTCATTTGACTCAAGGACGTACATATTATCAGTATTATATCATCTATAAACTAAATAACTAGTTTTATGGATCGTGTGTTATCAAGGAGTACTTAATGGTATCTTTTAGTCTTTGTTTATTAAGGTCTTCCGTTTCCAACGGAATAACTTATAGGGATTGTACTGTTTATTAAGGTCTTCCGTTTTCAATGGAAGACATTATAGTGATTATAATGTTTTTAAGGTCTTCCGTTTCCAACAGAAGACCTAATAGTGATTGTAATGTTTTTCTTTCTTTCTCCTTAAGGTTGTCCGTTTCCAACGGAACACCTTATAGTGATTGTAATGTTTTTTCGTTCTTTCTTATTTTCCCCCTTTTTTGTCGACAGAGTTTCTCAGAGATGGCTGAGTAGATTTTCCTGAAATTTCCAAGAGGGGTAGAAAATGATGATACCTCGATGCGATTTATTTTCCATTTTTTCAAAATTCATTTCCATTTGTTCGTTTCCTGTCTCGCGACAAAAAACCTTGTCTCCATTTTGTTTTTTTCGTTGTAACTTCCGTTCGTCACCGGCATTACTTCAAAAATATTTTACGTATTTTATTTAATAGGTAAAATATTTTGCATAAAATGAAAACATTAGTATAAATCTTTACATATGTCATCTATGTGATGTTAAATAAACAATAAAATCTATTTCCGGTGAGATATCTCAATAAGCTCAGGTAGCATTTTAAAAACAAATTTTGTACCCGCGAGATCTCAGACACTGTAAGTGATCGAGATGCGAAACTTACATGCTCAATAAATATTTGATTGAAGATGTGTTTAACGGTTTTCATTTTGTCAAAGGCTTCATACAAATGAAATTGTAAATGAGTTTAACTGTTTTTCTTTGATAGTTTTGGTTAGTCTTATAAACAATAATGTGCGTTAACAAATGTTTAAGAATCACTAACTTTTATTTTCAACGAACACCTCCGTTTGTTCGTTTCCTGTCCCGAGAAAAAAAAACCTTGTCTCCACAAAATCTCAAAAACAATAAACACTTATACAACTAAACTCTGTGGGATAATAAACCTATGTATGTACATGTGTTTACACTATTTTGTTTCATTCGGCGACAACTTCCGGTTGTCACAGGAAGAACTCCGAAATTTGATTTTTAAAATTGTGATGAAGAGAATATTGGACATTTATTTTATGAATGTACTGTAGTAAAAGAATTATGGACTGATGTTGCAGAATAGATTTTGAGACAGTTTGATTTGTTAATAACATTTGATAAACAATCAGTTATCTTTAGAAAATATAAAAATAGACAAATTTATATTTTTTTAACTTGGTAGTTCTTATTGTTAAGCAATATATTTTTTCTTGTAACTATAAAATTTAAAGTAACGCAAATCCAAATATACACGAATTAAATAATGTTATATTAATAAAAAGGCTTTTGACCGAAAAATATGTACTGACTAATGGAAAACTGTAGATATAACGAGTATGAAAGCTATTGGCAAAAATATGTGATAAACTGTGGTACTGTAGTATATATGGTAAAATTGTTTCTTTATTTTCTATTTTGTTTTGAACTGTAATGGGGTTTTTTTCTAGTTTTTTTATCCTCTTTCAAGTATGTATGTAAAACAGGGACATATCACGTGTCTCCCATATCTCTCTCAATTTACTTTCACTACATACGGACTGTACAGTATAAATATCAATTTAATCAAAAGTTTTCCAATATGATTGTGTCATTTAATCTAGGAGATACTGTAAACGTATTATATTTAGCGTGTACGATATTTGGCGGAAATAAGTTTTTGAACAAGTTGGCGTGGATTTGAATTAGCGTATTCCTGAATGTGACTATTCTAATACACAATTTTATGAATGGCATTTAGCGATGTACTTGATTTAGTGGAAGCCACATTCCGCCAAAAGCGCTAAATAGAATATACAGCCAAATGTAGTACGTTTACAGTATGTCACGTATATACATGTATATGTTGTGGAGGTGGAAATTCAATTTAAAAAAGTAAAAAAAACGAAGTCATCATCACCACGTTGCATCTTGCATACAGAAAGTCGGGAAGGGGGGTTCTTTACAGTATTGCAGTGTACTTGACGGTTCGTTATACATGTATATCTAATTAGTTATTAAGTTTAACTAAAACAAAATGCATCTGTCAGGTAAACAGCATTCGGTTTAATATAATGTCTTTTGTGAATGACTGCAACATTGCATCCTCCAATAACTTGATTCAGCGATGCTATTTATCATTACCTTTTTATTAAAGTAGAGTTTCATGCATGTGTTGTTTGTATATTTAGGAAAAAATTTAGGAACTTCAATATCTAAATTTGAACAACGCAAAACGTTTTGTGTCCTTTAATGTTGGTTGGATAAAACAAATTGGTTTCTGCAATTATTTTTTTTTCTCAAACAAGTATTTAATATAGGTATTGGCCGATACTGAGAGCAGTCTTAGTTTAAGTACAATGTACATTGAAAAAACCATGGTATTACAATGGCAGTATAACATTCTTAAATTACTTTGGAATTTAAAAGCAGACTTGATCAAAGTCTATTAGAATCAATGACTCATACATGTACCTGTAGTCATAAATATGTTTCAATAGAATTATCACTATAAGACACTAAAAGCCATCTAGTGTGATGTTTCATGTGTATTGCACTTAAATCAGTAAAATTCAATAAAATTATCAAATATATAAATAAATATGAAAACAAATTAGAGGCCAAACATTTTTGTAGAGGCCAAATTTAAGGCCAGGCCAAAATTTGGGGTCAAGCCTTGAGACCAAAAGTCCTCATTCAAAAAAGTGTTTGTTTTTGTGTATTTGTTTGCCATCTTTTAACTACAAGAGCTGGCCACTTTGTTTATGGTTAAAACAACGAAGTCGAATTCAAAATCTCTCCTCCCATGGTAACATTTTTAAGTTTACAAGTAAAAAATTGAATTTATAAGAAGCCCCCAGTCTTTGGAAAAAAATTATAGGAAGAAATCCAACACCCCCCCCCCCCCCCCGCGCATTAGGATTTTGAAAACTGGCGAAAAATGTTTTCCTTTTTTTCTTTTCGATTGTCCTGATTTCGGATTAAGCTGTCCTATCCCCTTTAAACAAACGATGCTACGTGCCTGTACTTACACAACTTAATTGACATATAATGGCGGCGATGCAGAGTTATCATACACAAATTTAGCGTAATCGTGATAAATCCAAAATTCGGAAATTACACGCGAGTCGCTGTCTTATGTGTACCTGTAAGATAAATCTAATTGTGTGACGGTATAATGTTTGATTGTCAGACATTCAGTGTAGCTATTAAAAAATCCGCTTTATTTGTCGAAGTCGAAGTCTTGTTTTTTTCTTCTAAAATTTTGCAATACGTAGTAGTAGGTTTGTCATCATCTGCTATAATAATGGGGCCTATTTAGCAAAGCGGGGCATAATGCACAAAGGGAGCGCATGCGAGCACATCATAATGCATATACATCGGGGGGGGGGGGGGGGAACCCTAAAAAGGCTTAGCGAAGGGGCTCCACAAGGCAAGCTGACAAGTACTTCAAGATAAACACAGACATCGCTTTGTTCAAAGTGATGTTATATATGTAAAAGGGTAAAACGGGAGGCGCATACTTAGTTCTGTCTAATTTTTCATATGCTTTCGCTATCCCCTCCCGGACATTCGCAAAACATGAATGCTACACGTATCGCCTTTAATGTCTATAATTTCTATGTAGTTTATATGTGAGATCAAAAATCTATGGGGGTCAGTTTTCAACGTGTTGGGGGGTTGTAGATATACAGATCTGGAATGGTTTGCTACTGTAAAAAAAGGACTCTACTTGTTATAGAATACTGACCCTGGGTCAGTTTTCTCCGTAGAAATTCGACCCCCGGGTCAATATTCTACGGGGGCACTTTTCGTCGTTACACCGGAACTCCTTTATACAATTTTGATTTTTACATAGATTTGATCTTAAAAAGTAAAATTTTGATTGTTGAGCAAATTGAAAAAAAACTAAAAAAGATTTATTTTCATTCAATTTTGTATCATTAGAGGGTGCAACTGCACCGCTTAATGATATAAAGTTTGTATCATTAGCGGTTGAGGGTGTCAATATTTGCTTGTTTCATTAAGCGTTAAGGCTGCTTTGCATTTGTAACGCTTAATGATACAATTCTATCATTAAGCGGCGATTTATCATTAACGGTTAAAGATGTCAACTGTTAATGCAAGAATTTATAGCATTAAGCGTTGCAACTGCAACGCTTAATGCTATTTATATCATTAAGCGGCGTTGTATCATTAACGGTTGTTACACACCTCGCACATGTAAAAGCTTAAACAGTTTTGCAGATTTATAATTGCCTAGAGTGTTAATGTACATGTACACGTCGGGTCTTAACAGTGTTCCTTATAAAAAAATTAACGTCGTAAATGTTTTCCTGTATTTGCTACTACATGTACTTTTAAAGTTCTCATATTATAGAATATTTAAATCAGTGAATTTTAAAGCACATTTGAGTATTTTATATTGATTTGTTTATTGACATTATAAGTCTTATAAGGGGTATAGTTACACAGAATTGTTATGAGGTATAGTACTTTATTATACTTTCATGTTAAATACTGAAATCTGATTGGTTTAGACGAAGTTGACAATCCGTTCTAATACCCTAAGCGTTAGCAACACACTTGGCAACGGGCCGATAGATCAAATTGTTACATGCCCGTAAATTATGCGCGTAAGGTTCGCCGTAGAACTCACGTCTTTTCTATATAAAAGCAGTAAAATTTGCTATAAAATTAAGGCATTCGGTATAATAAAATAAATAGTGCCTGTTTGGGAGGGTACTTCGCGTCGATTGACAATGGTTTTCTCGGGGTGTCAATTTCAACTGGTACCCTCCCAAACAGGCACTATTTATATAATATAATATACACGGGTAACATAAGATGGCTCGAACTCTTGATCTCTCAAAGTTTAACCATGGTCCCCTGAAGTTCGAGTTAACAAGATTCACCTATACAGGGGAAAAGTCCCGCTTAATTTTCGTCAACTTTGTGACCCTGTAGCCTTGTTGGCAGTGTACGAACATTACTTTTTTCAATCAACAATTCTATTCAGACACCCAGCAAAGCGCTCTCTGGAGAGAGTCCCTCACAGGATGGACAGGGCGTTACGGTAACATTACACACACCCAGCAAAGTCATCTCTAGAGAGAGTCCCTCACAAGATGGACAGGATAGTCAGGGGGTAACATTTAACACACCCAAAGAAGGAAGTTTCACTGAGTGCACATCGTCAGATCCCATAACGGTTACAAAGAAAATTAAAAGACAACGCCCTGTTCAAAATGAAGAACATGAGAGGTGAATTTGAACTGCTGAATATTCTATTATTTCGAAAATAACGGACACAAGGCTAACGTTTTTAATACTTTATACATCTAATAATGTTTATTTTTCTATAGCCTGTTGCTGCAAAGAGAACTCATAAAAATTCAAAGAGAATGGTTGGATGTCGAGAAAGAGAGACTTGGCATAGAACGGGAGAGGTTACACATCGAGCGCCGGCGGTTGGAGATGGCGGAGCAGGCTAGGGGTGTCTGTACCGCATACAAACAACCAGAGGAGTCCCGTACCCTACAAATGGACTATGAGCTCTTCCACGGAGCATTTATGCAAATATAAGGGATATTTTTCGTAGTATATTGACTTATTTCTTCTTTAAATTGTTTTAACGCTACACTGATGTGGCCTGTATTGAATATATTAAATTTCATTTTTGAGTCTAATGGAAAAAAGATCACCTATTTACGAAATTGCATGCTATGATTAGAACAGAAAAGCAACAACTACGTGAATTTGTAAATGAAATACATTTATCGTTCATGCAATTACAACTGTATTTTTTGTTGTTTAAAAACTAGATATAAACTAAAACCATTTTCTTTGCAATCGATTTCGATCTTCTTAAAAATCTACAAAAGAATGGGAAACGGATTTTTTAAATAATGAAAAAGTAAAAGAAAATATCGAGAGAGAGAGAGAGAGAGAGAGAGAGAGAGAGAGAGAGAGAGAGAGAGGATATAGTGAATAATTAGTTAGAATACAGTTATACATGACAACATGAGAGATATTTCTAAGAATTATGTTACCTAAAACCTATCTCTGATGATCATGGCTCTGATTTGCTGCCCACTTTGATCCTGTACGACGTTAAAATTTTCCACTCTGTCATCAATACCATCGCCCTCCTGTAGTACTTCAACTGGGACTCCCTGTTTCTCACACATGTTGTGGAGTACTGCAGTGGAGGTGATAACGTCTACGGCTGTGGGAAGTGCTACAGTCAATGGGCCGCCTACAAAATTGTTATGGATTTGTTTTAAAGCTGCTTGGTCCGATTTTTTGGTTTTTACAGAATCAAATAATTTTCCATACAAACCAATTATCTTTGAAAGTTATGGACTTTCTCCCATTTACACCGGCAGAATCGGTCTCCTTTCAAAGTTAGAAATATTTAAAGTGAATAAAATAACAAACCAAAATGCATTACGGGAATGTTTAGAAAAGGGGACCGTTTGGTTTCGTCCCCCGGATGATCAGGTTTTTTCAACCCGCATGTTGTGCATCGATTGTAAACAAAGCAAACTTAAGAAATATTAGCGAACAAAATGTACACGTTTTTTTTTTTATTTACCTCAACATTATGACCTTTATTTATAGTGATGTCGAAGTCGTAATACAACCATACCGGTCTATACGTCAGGGGTGAATTTCTACATGAGGCGAAATAACGCGACTCCCTTTATTTGTCGTTTGTTTTGTTAACAAATTTTGTACATAATTTTTTTCAATGAAATTTGGCTTAATTGACCGGGAAAATTACAGCAATGTCTATTATTATACACATACTTAACATAACCATCGTTTAAAAGCGTATCCAAAATTTGATATAAAATCGGACCAAGTAACTTTAAGGAGGTTGGATCCTGCGATCATAAGTCTCTAAGTTTTTTTTCTGAAGTATTTTTTAAAAATCTACATACATAGCTAAACCAAAATTCAAAACAAAATTTTGGGGTCTATATGCTCCTTTCGGTGCTACAGTGTATTTAATATGACCTTTCTGCACTGAAAGTGCAAATTGCACATAAATCGCTTTTTCCTCAATAATTATTTTTAATCGGAATAAACCATGGCATCAAATACAAATTTATATTATTTAAAATTAATAAAATTAAAATAATCATAAAGAAAAAGTTTGCAATTTCTTCACCTAATTGATATTTTGACCTTTTTGCACTGATAAAACGCTGTTTGTATCCATTACCGATTCAACATGCAATAAAATTATTTAAAAGTCTCAAACTTTTTCTCAAAATTTAATAGACTTGTCAAAATATCTTACAAATTCAGAAAATAAAACCAAAAGTATGGGTCTATGATGTAAATTTTGATATATAGCATGAAATAAGCTAATTTTAGGCAAAAATTGGAGTTCATTTTTTCTTGACTTTTATGAGATATTAGTTAAATGTGCCAATATATGTCGATAGAAATACTGAAATAATGTTAAAATGTGTTTTTTGAAACAACACGAAGATAATCCAATGCATAAACTACCTGGAAATTTGGTCTGCACTGAAAATAAGGAAGCTAAAATTACAATACTCTAAAACAACTGCGTTATGAAAAATGTTCATTTTCTTCTTAAAAACCTTCCGCCACAAAATATAGTCCCTTACTTAACTCTGTAAATATGTAATTTTCCCTTAACTATTTTATTCAAAATAGTTTATTTGGCATTGTAAAATAGGAATTTACAAGTAGAATTAATATATGACACAGAATTTTCAGACTAGAGGTGACCCAAAATGGCTACCCAAAATCAGAGGATCGAACCTCTTTAAGAGAGAGAGAGAGAGAGAGAGAGAGAGAGAGAGAGAGAGAGAGAGGGAGGTACATAAAGATTGAACTAGTTATAGGAATAAAGTTATATAATAAAATTTCATGTAAATTTGCGTCATTGCCATAAAACGTTTGAAAAATTTACCATATTTATGTATGCACATCCATCTGCTTTTCCATCGCCCAAATGTGTCTTCAATCCTTTGTCGGGCTTTTTTTATGGGCAGCATTAAAGGCACGGTCAGCCTGTGTTTGGGGATTCCTTAACGGTGTCATCAGGTACTGCTTTAAAGGGTACGCCTGATCCCCCAGGAGATGCCCAATGTAAGGTTGGCCTTCCAACCATTCTCGCAGCCTGCTGTTACCCCAAATGTAGGCATCGTGTGTGCTGCCTGGCCATTGAACAACAATATTGGTAAGAATTTTTCGGTGGTCGCACACACCCTGTACGTTAATGGCATGGTATCCCTTCCTGCACACGTATGCATCTTCTCTCTCTGGTGGCGGCTTTATTGCAATCAAAGTACCATCCACGCATCCTAACGTGTTGGGCATGTTAAACTCTGAGGAGAACCCTTGTTTAACCGCTAACTGGACTGCGGGGGTTGTGGGGAACTTGATGCAATCATTTGCGCGTTGAGATAGAAGTTTTGAAGTTTTCTGAATTATTCTTGATACGGATGGTTGACTTAATCCAGAGATATCTCCAATAACCTGTTAGAGCACAATCAAAGTTTAAATTTATTGGGAACAAATTAATTTTAAACAGGGGTAAACTTTAATCATGCATTTAAAATACTATAGCCTGTCCCAAGTTATTGCTTCCATCACTTTTTGATAATTTTTAATAAAAATACATATAACTGTGAAAGAAATTCTGTTGATCGATAAAAGGGAAAATATCCAAGATATCTTCATTGACAAATTATCATTTTTCACTCATTAAAGTTCACAGGAACGAAAACAAATTTCTTATGGAGATTTATAATGGGAATTGTTTACATCATTTCTCCATTCGGAAGTTCTCGGGACACCTCGCACAATTTTTCAACGTTATCATCCGGGCTTCATAATGGCTGATGTGTCGCAGGGTCTTGTAATAAAACAACGCTGAATCCCTGGTATGATTCGTACACTGGTTCTTTATTTCGAGGATTGTATTACTAATAAAACAAATCGCCATAGACTTTCTATTTTGGTATGTGTGTTGAAACCTGAAGCGGTAGAGGGAGCGTTTCAATACAGAAAGTTTGGGCATTTTTCATATTAGTGGATGAACATAGTTTGAGCACAAAGGTATTTATGATTATCGAAATATCAAACAAAAAGTGGTGGAAGCAAAAACTCGGGACAGAGTATAGATGATATCCCGGAAATTACATCTCTACACATTAATATAACACAGTGCCTAATTAATACCTATGTTAAACCGTATTTTAATTCATTTTCGTATATTTACATCTACCGAGTATGATTCCTTCTATTTCTTACGGAAACTTTAGTTAATTAAAAGCTCTAAAGAAACTGTAGATCTGGAATCTACACGCCCCGTTTATTGATTGGTCGAAATCTACAGCTAACCAAGAAAAATCACGGACTGCACGAAATAATCCTGATGCCAGACTCAAATTCCTGATTATGCGGTTTATATATTATTTTGCAATGTCGCCACATTTAAATACTTCGCATGAATCACCAAAGAAAGCATTTTATCGTTTAAATATACATGAACTGTGTCCGAAATTTCTCTTAATTGCTCATTTAACATATATTCTTTAAAATTGAAAGCAGTGATGAAAATCTAAACTGAAATAAATTGTATATATATACGTAAGCGGCATTTATTTCCTTTTTTTGCAGCTATCTGGAAATTAACAGCACACTTTTATTTCAAACCAGTGAGTGGATATTTAGTGTGTCGTATCTTTACATTTTTTTAAATTTAACTATAGAATTTTATCCCTGTCGCGAATAAGAATTTCAGATAATGTATGTAGCTTGACGACCTCATGTGTCCTCCGGGACAAGGAGAGGATAAGTAAGTACTTTTGTAACTTGAACATTAATTAAAACTATATAACACTGCTTGGTGTTTAATCTACAGATACATATGTTTAAAAACTGGGATAGAAAGTATTTGACAGAAGGGGGTGGAGGCTGCACTCAATTCTATGTGTTTTTTGGCAGTCTCGACCTTAATTTTATATGTATAATACAATTTCATTGAGTATATCAATTTTAGTGAGATTGTGTCTTTTTGGTACATTTCAATTTTTCCCAAAGTTTGCAAAAAACAACTTGGAGAATTTACATTTTCATTATTGGGGTACACATGTTCAAGAGACTTTCAAGCAAAAACTAGATGGTCAATTTTGATTAACTATATTTTTTTTATTATCACAAAATGTAACTCTCAATAAATATTTTTTTTTAAATGTATGTAAACTGAATAATTTTTTTTAGAATTTTCCAAAAATATGCATTTTTGTGATTTTTTTTTTGGGGGGGGGGGAAGGTCGTTGCAAGAAAAAATGTAATATTTTTTTCAATTTTCTGCAGAAAAAAAATAATTATGATTTATTGATAATCAATTGAATTGCTTAAATTATAACCTTAAATGATGTATATTGGTGCATACTTTAATAAATTATGAGATCACGCTTCATGGTGTTAAATTTGAGCTGTTGAATTTATAGACCTTGTGAGCTGAAGCTCACTGTACGAAACGAACGTGCAAAGGTATAAATATTTTGGTTCTCTATAGCAAGTTTATAAGTTGTTTTAATTGTTAAAATAAAAAAAATGTTTTGTTTGACACAGATTTCTAAAACACTGGAGTAACCTTAATTAATAGTATACAACATCATATCACACGTGTTGAAATGCCAAAGGTGTAAAGAGCTACTCTTGTGCATACATTTTTAAGTTTATTGGCAAAATGTTATTAATACACACATGTATCTAAAAACATTACGATTAGTATTGTTCATATATACCTGTTGAAATGAGCCTGTCGCATAGTAGCGAAGCGCTGCAAATATCTGTAGAGATGCAGGGATGCTGCGTGATCTCATCGTCGGGGGCTCTAAGTCAGTTGATAGGGTATCTATTAACTGAATAATGCAGTGTCTTGGCATACGGTACCGTCGAATCAATTCAGCGTCATCGTAGATATCTAACGGATGTGACCGATCTCGAAATACCCTATCTTTTCTAATGGATACGCTGTTATTTGAAGGCTGAAACATTATCTGAAACGCCATTGCGTTGCAAAATGACGTCAGAAAAAACGTAACAGTCATTGATGACGTTATACGTTATGACGTTGTGAACTTTGGAAAATGAACATTTTACTTTATTTTTATAAAGACATACAAATCCCATATTATCGTGTAAGAAACTCTAGACTTGTGAAATTTGAAAACTCAGTGTTTTCTATATTATTCATAATTATTTCATTTAAACTGTAAGGATTGTTCCAAATATGGGGCAGCTGGATGTTTTTAAAATACGTCAAAATATAATGTTATGTTTTGATATAAAATCAAAAATGCGATTGATAGAATAAAAACAATAATAAAATACTATCAAAACAAGTGCCCATTTCCGGAAGGTTTACGGATAGTCATAACCTTCCGTAAAAAAGACGCATGTTTTACGGAGTTTTTCCGCAACGTTAACGGGTTCGCAATTTACGGTAGTTTCGTGAATACCAAATTTAACATTCCGGAACGTTTCCGCAATGTTTACGGGTGCGGTAACGTTACGGAGGCTTTGTGAATAAGGTCCCAGTTTGAGAAAGTAAAACGTGACATACGGACGGACGGACGGACAGACGGACGGACGGAACAGGATAACAACAATATACCCGAACTTTCTTTAGAAAGTGCGGGTATACTTAGGAAGAGTACTTAAAAGCATTATCTTGCACCAAATATACATGTTGTTTTTTTATATAAACTTTTTCACTTATTCACAATCTAATCATGAAGTACCTAAATTTATCTCGGATATGAATATCAATGTGTCTTTGTTAGGAACCAATACTATTGATGGTATGCTTAATCTCTTCTACCTAAAAAAAAATTATTTCATTGGAATAATAAATATTTCCAATTATTACTTGAGTTTGATTAAAAATGTTATGTTTATTTTACAAACAAAAGCAATGTTATTTGAATTACATAAAACATTAAGTCATGCTTTTTGCGAGTTTGCTTAGAACTATGCCTTCAGTATGGTTTTTAAATGTTTGTTGCCAACTCTTGGTGAGTTTCCTTCATGACCAACAGGTGTGAATTGTGTTTTCTTAACAATTATAGTCTTCTCTCTACCCCAGATTTACCTAGTTACCTATACTGTTCCAATTTATAAAGAAAATTTAAGGTATCCGACCCATATTAGGACCTAATTTTTCTAATCCTTAATATCCATCATGTATTAAATACTCTGATATTAATTCAAAGCTTTTTAGAGTGGAAAAAGATTTACCGAGAGAAATATTTAAAAAAAAAATTACTTACTAAGCAGTAATTAATTCATGGATATGGCATTAAGGTCTATGGGGACAAGCACATTTTTTAAAATAAAAAAGTAAATACTAAGAACATCAATACATGCTTTGGTGAAAGATAAATTTAATCCTTGGGAGTGCAAAAACTATTTTAAATAAATTTTACACCGTATGTATTTTATTAAAAATTGATTTTTATATATTAAAATCAAAGGAGCGCAACTATTTAAGAACAGGAAAAGGTCATAAATTAGGACACATTCCACTCCTACATACTGATACTTAAACATGAAAATTATGTCCAAGTATATTGAGTATTAAGCCCATACATACATATGTTATGCATCCAGATTCATTGAATCTGGGGCTATCATGGATCGGATACCTTAAGGGGAGATAAATGTTTACTTTCAGTGTTCCAAAAAAGACTTGTAAACATGAAAGGTGTACGTTAAGGGACATGTACATTTTAATCATTAGATGAAACTGCAAACATTTGTAGGTGTTTTAGCTAAATCATTAGTAAATTTTCATGATAAAATTTGAACATGTCAACTCTGCTTTAATTCAATAAATGTATTTTTCTCAAATTTAATGTGTAATTAAATAATTACACTTGCAAAGTTATTGTAATTCAAATATTTGCATTTGAAAATCCTTGTAATTGTAATGGTAAATAAATAGAAGGTTTTAAGCAAGTAATAGTAATTTAATTAATTACTTTTGAAAGAAATTGGCCCCATCTCTGATCATATCTGATCTCGTATCATATGATTCAATATCATATATTACAGTATCACATGAAACAATATCATGTCTGAATATACCAGAAAAAATATACAATATCATATCACATGATAGAATATTTCACAATACAATATTTTATAATACTATATAATTGATTCATATTGTATCGTTTCAAATAGTACTATATCATAGGAATCATGTTTAATCATTTTAAAACAAACACATCAAACAATCAAGTTTGAGTGAGGTAGGAGTTTTTTTTAGCATCGTTGATAATGGAGATCAGGCTATGTATCTGAAGCTAGCCTTCAGTTTCAAATCCAAAGTTACATAATTCATGAAAGTAAGTTAGGACAGCTTTTATTCCAACAGTCAAACTACTTTAAAAACTTACACCTGCTCAAGCATTAAGATAATCAAGATCACGCTCTGTATCTGAAGCTATGTCTATTGACACATCCATAGTGATATTAACTGTTTAAATCTGACAAGGTATAAGAAGAATTTACCATATGTTATAACCAGCTCCATGAGCCTAACACAATTTGAGTTGTTCCAAAATCTTAAACTTTCCTAAGCATCTAGATAATCAAGATCAATCTCTGTATCTGAAGCTACCTCTGGGATTCATTAATATAGTTAAATCAACCATGCAAGTTTGAAATAGTACTTATATCAATAAAAGCATGTGACCTGTTCCAAAAAACTTAACCCCCTCCAGCAT
Source organism: Magallana ariakensis (assembly GCA_020458035.1). Taxonomy (NCBI): domain Eukaryota; kingdom Metazoa; phylum Mollusca; class Bivalvia; order Ostreida; family Ostreidae; genus Magallana; species Magallana ariakensis. The sequence goes on along the minus strand of CM035811.1, from coordinate 56,715,027 downwards.
CTAAAGCCCAACGCTCAGATTCATAATCCACGCCTGTGGAGTGCATAAGAATCACAAGATGCATCATCTATCTAAATTTCATAAGGATTGAACCAATAATATCTAAGATTTGTCTATCAAAGGGCACCTGCTCTAAAAACTTTAACCAGCTCAAAAACATTAATCACATCCAGCATACGAAACCTGCGCCTTAGATTCAGCATTCAAACCTGTAAAGAGCATTATTATTATTATTATAAAGCACACAATCCATGCAAGTTTGGTGAAGTTAGGACCAGTAATAACTAAAATATAATCATCAGGGGGCACCTGCTCCAAAAACTTTAACCAGGTCCTTAAACCTTAACCTCATTCAGCATCTGACACCTATGGCCCAGATTCAGAATTCAAGCCTGTCAAGTGCATATGTATCATACGACAAACTACCATGCAAGTTTGGTGAGTTAGGACCAGTAATAGCTAAAATATAATCATCAGAGGACACCTGCTCTAAAAACTTTAACTAGCTCAAAATCCTTTACCTAATTCAGCATCCAAAACTTATGTCTCAGATTTAGAATTTAAGTCTGTCAAGTGCATAACTATCATAAGATGCCCCATCCATGTAAGTTTGGTTAAGTTAGGACCAGTTATAAATAAGATGAAATCGTCACAGGGCACCTGCTCCAAAAAACTTTAACCAGCTCCAACAACCTTAACCTGATTCAGCATCTGAAACCTACGGCTCAGATTCAGAATTCAAGCCGCCTGTCAGGTGCATCAGTATCATAAGACGCACTATCTATGCAAGTTTGGTGAATTAAAGAGCATTACTAACTAAAAAATGGCTATCAAAGTGCACCTGCATCTAAAATTTTAACCAGCTCCAAAAACCTTAACCTCCTCCAGCTTTTGAAATTCATGGCCCAGATTCAGCACCCGAGTCTTTCAAGTACAAAAATAGGTCCAGATGCACAATTCATGCAAGTTTGGTGAATATAGGACAAGTAATGAATTAGATACAGGACCTGCACCAAAACTTTAACCAGGTCAGGACGTTGACGCCGACGCTGACGCCGACGCTGGGGATATAGCATAAGATTCCCCAGACTTTGTCTCGGTGAGCTAAAAAGACGTAAAAAAACAAGATATATGTGAGCCGATGCTCATTAGTAATACCCCCGCTCTAATGTGAATATGCAAAATAAGCAAAGTCGTCATTTAACGAAGCTGACGTCCAATTGGTACGAAAAAATATCCCACGATACGACATGCCTAATCAAATAGTCTGTTAACATTTCAAGCATCTGGGATAAATAGTTGCTGAGAAATCTTTGATGAAAATTTGTTTTAAAATTTAGGCTAAAAATAAACAAAGACGTCATTTAACAGGAAGTTGACGTCCGATTGGTACAAAAATATATCCCACGATATGGCATGCTGATACAAATAGTGTGATAAAATTCCAAGCATCTGCAATTTATACGAGCTGAGAAATCTTTGACGAAAATTGGTTTGAAAATTTAGACTCTGGCACCTGATCCTGCCTCTACCTTTTTGGAAGTCCGTGTTGCTCTGCTTTGGGTTTTTATTTCGTTTATGGATTTTTGAGATGGTTTACGGTTTGTTGTTGTCATTTTTTCACTAAAAAAATCAAAGTCGTCAATTAACAGGAAGTTGTCGTCCGATTGGTACAAAATATATTACGATATGGCAAGCCTAAACAAAAACTGTGTTGATATATCATGCATATGCGATAAATAGTTGCTGAGAAATCTTTGACGAAAATTGGTTAAAAAAATTTAGGCCAAAAATAAACAGTCGTCATTTAACAGGAAGTTGACGTCCGATCGGTACAAAAAATATATCCCACGATATGGCATGCTGACACAAATAGTTTGTTAAAATTTCAAGCATCTGCGATAAATAGTTGCTGAGAAATCTTTGATTAAAAGAGCTAGAGCCACGAAGCATCAAAATATGCCCTATCATAAAAAACCACCATATTTTGGTGAAATTGAGTGTAGAATCTAAGCTTTTCATAGCTGTTTTTCTTTTTTCGATATCTATTATACTTTTTTATAAATAGAGTTTATAATATGGCACTATTTTGATGAAAAATTTTAAAACAGACGTAATTTTTGTTAAGTAACGTCATGAAATGACAAAACTACGAATGAGTTGAATTAAATACGAGGGTTGTCCCATAATAGCGTAGACAGAACACATAACTTAAAATCTGTTCACTGCAATTTCATTAGACTTCTTTGTTTCTTCAATAACCCTTTGGCAAATAATAATGACAAATTCAAATCTGTACTTTATTTATTTCTTGAGAAAATGAATAATCATTAACAACATGTTTTGTCAGGCGGCGCAATGTGCGACGTCGAAAATTCTCAATTTTTACGTTGTTGTTAAACCCTCCACATCGTTTACGATAACATTTACGGGTTGTTTTTTTTCAAAAACTATCTTGGGGAAAAATATTTTCTTTGAACAAGTAGCCTGAGTGCACATTCACCATGCATTTCTAGTTTTATTTTTTAAAACATTTTCTAAGTACAAACTGTCTGCCGACTCCAAACTTGCCCTGTATTATTTGTTGTCTAACGACCGTCCTACAGACATTTATCGTTCAGCATTTTGACGTCCATCTCTATCGGTCGGGGTTTATATTTCCACTTATTGTCACCATACTTGTCCGAATATTTTCAATGTTGTTAGGCTACTAATTCACAAAATACATTTCTAAGGGATTTTGTTAATTTATTTACTTCAAAAGCCACTTAGGATTTGATTCAATGACTTTACAAAAATTTATCAGTTACTGCTGCGCCGCCTTATACGCTGACGTCGTCATTTTATTACGAGTTAACACTTTAACTTGTCACAAAACGCGCTATAAAATCTTTAAAAGTTTTGTTATAGCCAAAACATTTATTGAGTAAATAATAGAATTATTAACTAATATTACTGTATATCTATACTTGAATTTTTTCATTCGAAAAGTACTTATCCTCGCAATTTTCATTTCATTATGTTGATTTTATTTTTTCGTTTTTGACATTGCGCCGCATGTCGAATATATGATTTAACATGCTTTCATTTCACTAATTTAATCTCAAACAATATTTGATTTTAAAACATAAATTTAATGCAAATTACTTGAACCCTTTGTGGCACAAGTTTCACCTTCCTGTGTCTTCGATTAACTGAATAACGCCACTTGTCTACGCTATTTTGGGACAACCCTCGTAAAATAAACAAAAACAAAATAAATTATCTTTTAGACATTATAATTAATTTATTAAAAAAAATTTATTCATAAAAATACCATGAAAAGCTTATTTACAATAATGTTTTTAAAAAATGCAGGGACCAGTGCTAAAGGTCAATATCACGGCGGTACATTTAAATATGTCGGTGTAGTGTATTCAAAGATCTTTTTTCTGCTATTTGAAACTGCATGGAGTAATGCTGATGATGCGCAGTGTATAACTGAGGATTAATTATTTAATTCTACTGATATAACAAATTATTAAAAATAAATATATAAATATGACAGAAATATGGTGAATGAATTTAACAGAGATACATGTTAATGTAATCTAGATCGAATTTTTATACATTACTGTAACAGTCTGTGTACATTATTCCGCATGATTATTTTATTACTTGATATGTTCACCCAAACTTGGCGTTTTATAGAGTTAAGTTGCCGGGGTTCAGTCCCTGAAATGTTCTATTTTCCCCTTTTTTCCGTGCGTTCACCGTGCGCACACAGTGCTTTCACTTGCGTTCTCGGCTCCGCTCCGTTCGCGCCCATCGTTCACAAAGCGCTCACCGTGCGTTCACAAAGCTTTCGCCTTGAGCTCACCGTTCATTCAGTGTTCACTTATTGTTTAGTCACATAATATTATATTTAGACTGATTACAATACATACATGTAGTTTATTGTTATTATTTCCTGATTACCAATGAAACACAATGTAACAATAACTCCCGGGGCACTCCGAATAAATCGTTCATCTTGCGTTCACATAGAGCTAACATATCGTTCACAGTTCACTTTGCCCTGCGTTTGCGTTTGATCAGCGTGCGCTCACCGATCGCTCAGAGTGCACTCACCGTGTGCTCACCGTTTACTCCTCGTTTTAGTGGAAACAAAGAACATTTCAGCGACTGTGTATATGTAATGGATATATGCCGAAAACAGTTCTGTACGAAATATTTTAAAACAGTTTCGAGGGCCGTTAAGGCCGAAAACTGTCTGATATTTTGTTCATACAGAAGTGGTTGGGGCATATATCTACTTAAAACACTGCCATTGAGTTTCATTGTTGATTTACCTGAGACGGATACCAATATTGTAACCACTGGTAACGGTCTGATATTAAGAAGCTCACTAGTATCGGACTGTCGTAAAATTTTTGACTGTTGGAACAAAGGAATGACATAACATCAATGTTTTAATGTTCATTAATTAAAAAATAAATATCGATTTTTAACAAATATTTTTATGAATTAATTATTCCTAAAGAATGAATTAATTATTCCTTATAAATGTCGTAACATAACATCGATCGATCGATCGATCGAGAGAGTGGGGGTCACTATTTTGAAGCAAAGATACATTCCGATGCTATAAAAAGTATATATACGTCAATTCCCAAAAGAATAAGGGCTGTAATAAAGGCAAAGTGATATATTACAAATATTGATAAGGTAAGAAAAATTTTCTTTTATTGATGTGAAAAAATAAACAAAACTTCCAAGTGTGAAAAAGTTTAAATGACACGGCCGCCATTTTGCGTACTGTATTATGACCAGGTACTGTACAGTATGATGCAATAAGTATAGGTTACAATAACAATTTTTTAAAATATTTGATTTTTCAAAGCCAAACAATAGCACACGAATTATGTCGTTAAATTGTCTTGAAAACCCGAATTCATAGCAAGCATGTAGAATTTGTGTTAAAATATATAGATTTGTAATGAACTCGGCCGTAAATCGATTGATTTTTTTAAGTTTGGGGGGGGGGGTGCATAGATACAAAATCTCGCTGCACTCGTTGTTGTTGTTGTTTTTTTTAAAGAAAGGGCCCGGCAATCTGAATCCTTTTTATATGCCACTCAAGGCAAACTATAATTAGATTTAGTACGCATAAAATAATCGAAGAAAATTTCAATCGAGAATTTCATAAGGCAAAAGACCCGATGTACACACATTCAGGGTGTTTTTGTTATTTTATTGAACGAATTATCAACAAAGACATCACAATTAGGATTAGCTATCTATATAGTGCACATGCTGCTAATTTATTCTAAATTGTGAATACCAAAATTCGTCTTCATCGAAACGTACACGATCGATCTTACAATATCGGAAATACATTGACCACGCGACGAATCAACAGATTGCTGATAACGTAATGACGAATGCATTGGCAAGATTTTTAATGCAAGGGACGAAGGCTTAACTATAAAATATTCAATTACAGCTGTACTTGGATATTAAATTATCAAGTCATTTGACGGCATCAGTTAAGTTCATCATACATGTACATGTTTACACGTGATATCGACTGTCCTTCTCTATAGTGATATTCAGAAACACTTGTGTAACAAGTTTTAAAAAATCGCTTGCATATTTCCTTTTGTTTTTTATGCATTTAACTGTTCGACGGGAAAAAACCCCCACAACTATAGCTACTTATACATGCTATCGCTTATTTTACACAAAGGTATAGGAATATTTACTTATTTGACGCCATCAATGTACGTAACAGTACAATCTTAACTGCCATTTTTTTCTGTTTGTTTTAACACATGTTCATGTATATCATATTCTACTGCAATTAAATAATACCGTGGTACATATGCAGACTGAGTTAAATGGTAAGTTATATTAGCAAAATACTGATAGAACTCAAGATTCCATGTACAGATTCAACTGACGTCGCAAACGTCAAACTATGACGTCATTGATGATGCAAGATATAAGAATGAATACACAGTATAAAATTACTAGATAGAACACAATAATGTTCAGTTTATATGCATTTCTACCACACATATTGAATAAAATGATGATTTTGTAAACATTTACAAATAATTCTTTATCAATATTAATTAATTTCTGCTATTTCAATTAAAAGTAAGCAAATATTTACCCTTAAATAGAGTGGTCTGTTTTATTTTCTGTTTCTAAAATTTTCAAAAATTGTAAAATACATATTGGCCACACTTGAGTACCTCTAAGAAATTTTGCAGGCAGATGCATTTATGCAATATCTCTCAGTTTTAAAAGTTTCAAAGAGGTACTCAAGTGTGGCCACATTCAAATTTGGGAAATACTGCAGTAAAATCTACATTTTTCAGCCATTTTTAACGAATATGGCATGTTTGATGATGCGCATGTGCTTAACGGTGGGGCCGAGGTGAAAAAATTACATATGCATAGAAGCAGAATATTGTGCCCTACATTATAAGTAATTACAATTTGTATTGTTTCAAACTTGAGTTTTGTGAAAATTTTAAGGCACATTTTGATGCTTCGTGGCTCTAGCTCTTTGTTTGAAATTTAGGCTAAAAATAACAAAGTCGTCATTTAACAGGAAGTTGACGCTCGATTGATACAAAAATATATCCCACAAAATGGCACGCTAATTCAAATACTGTGTTAATATTTTAAGCATCTGCGATAAAAGATGCTGAGAAATCTTTGACGAAAATCGGTTTGAAAATTTAAACTAAAAATAATCAAAGTCGTCATTTAACAGGAAGTTGACGTCCAATTGGTACAAAAATATATCCCACGATATGGCACGCCTAAACAAATAGTGTGTTAAAATTTCAAGCATCTACTATGAATAGTTGCTGAGAAAAATGCGACAGACATTTTTGTTACAACCAGACGGACAGACACACAAGGGTATTACAGTATATCCCCTTCTCCTTTGGTGCTGGGGTATAAAAAATAAATTTGAAGAAATAGTTTAATCATCTTAAATCATTCCAATCAATGTTTTTCCAGGATATAGAACATAAATCTAGGCATTTATTTGGTACCCTTTTCCCGATGTTTGATTTAAAGAGGTTCGTTCCTCTGATTTTGGGTAGCCATTTTGGGTCACCTCTAGACTGGAATTCTGTGTCATATATTAATTCTACTTGTAAATTCATATTTTACGATGCCAAATAAACTATATTGAATAGTGAAGGGAAAATTACATATTTTCAGAGTTAAGTAAGGGACTATATTTTATGGCGTAAGGTTTTTAAGAAGAAAATGATCATTTTTCATAACTCAGTTGTTTTAGAGTACTGTAATTTTAGCTTCCTTTTTTTCAGTGCAGACCAAATTTCCAGCTAGTTTATGCATTCGCGTTGTTTCAAAAAACATATTTTAACAATATTTCAAAATTTTTATCGACGTATATTGGCATATTTAACTAATATTCCAGAAAGAATGAACTCCAGTTTTTGCTTAAAATTAGCTTATTTCCTGCTATATCTCACAATTTACATCACATACCATCATATACCCATACTTTTGGTTTTATTTTTTGAATTTGTAATATATTTTTGACAAGTCTATTAAAATTTGAGAAAAAGTTTGAGACTTTAAAATAATTTTATTGCATGTTGAATCGTTAATGGATACAAACAGCGTTTTTTGAGTGCAAATAAGTCAAAACATCAATTAGGTGAAGAAATTGCAAACTTTTTCTTTATGATTATTTTGATTTTATTAATTCTAATTAACATAAATTTGTATTTGATGCCATTGTTTATTCCGATTAAAAATTAAGGAGCAAAAATCGATTTATAGGCAATTTGCACTTTCAGTGCAGAAAGATCATATTAAACACACCGTAGCACCGAATGGAGCATATAGACCCCCTACATTTTGTTTTGAATATTGGTTTAGCTATGTATGTAGATTTTTAAAAAAATACTTTAAAAAAAAAAACTTAAAAACTTATGATCCCATGATCCAACCTTCTTAAGGTGAGTTATAGGCCCTTACGCAAAATCTCACAATAGTTTTCTTGAACATTCAGTGACTGCTTAATGTAAATCTTAAAAAAAGATACATACTTAGGGGCATTATTTTTATGCATTTACCTAGCGATAAAAGCATTTATTATAATATCGTATTTTTCCCAAGCATATGATTGATCGATTGTTGTCACGTGACCGTGCTTTAAATTCTGTTATAGACCTTACTATACTAAAAATAAAAAAAAAACTAGTAGACTAATTGTTCTCGAACAATTAGAGGTCTTTCGACCCTAATATTTTTTTTAACAAATTGCTAGATTGCTGAATAAGGTATACAAAAATTGGTATACCTGTGATCTATATTGTTCTAGAAAATGGGAAAACTGAGAAACTAAAATGATTTTTGAGTAATTATTTTGCATTTCAAACCATTGCTTTAAGAATTCCCCGTTGTTTATCATAAATATCTTTTAAATTACATTTTCTGATTTTTTTTCCCATTTACTTTGAACAAAACTGATGTGCTCGCCAAGTGAATATTCTTTACACAAGCATATAAACAGAAAACCTAGAGACTAGCTATTTTTGTACAATATGAATGAGTTGACTGTAAAAAAAATTTCCACTTAAGTAACTACAGGACTTGATGTGAAACCTGGCTGACTTATTGTGCAATCCAGAAAGCTATTGAGACCCTTACTAAAATTCTGTATGCAAATGATATTAATATTTATTAATTAACAGATTTCCAAATGACTTTGACCTTTGATCTTTATGTCATTTTGTTTGGCCAAAGTTGACGCTTCCATTCCAAGTGATCCGACGTCTCCATGATAAATAATCATAAAGTTGAAAGCGATTTAATAGAAATGTAAATACTTTCTGGGGCAATAATTGCTAGAAGAGGGCCTCAGATCTTTTCGGTATGAATAGATTGAAGAACCCTCTAAGTGTACTGAAGACATTCGTAAAAGTACCAAGTCTCTATCTCTTATTGTTTCAGAGGAGTAGCGATAACAAGGATTTCGTACAAAAGAGGCAATAACTCTGTAATAATTCAAAGGTATGCGCCAAGGGGCTATATTTTAAAATGTCTTAAGATGTCCTACTACATCCATGAAAAAGTTTTTCTCTACCACCCTAAACAAAAGAGATCTAAACATTCATCAATTACTGTAAACGTATTATATTTGGCGTGTACGATATTTGGCGGAAATTAGTTTTTGAACAAGTTGGCTTGGATTTGAATTAGCGTATTTCTGAATGTGAGTATTCTTATACATATAAACATATAAACATAACTTGATTTAGCCGAAAGCGCTAAATAGAATACACAGCCAAATGTAGTACGTTTACAGTAACAGATTTCCAATGATTTTGACCTTTGACCTTAATGTCATTTTGTTCGGCCAAGGTAGACGCTTCTATCCCAAGTGGTCCGACGTCTCTATGATAAATAATAAAAAACTTGAAAGTAATTTAATGGAAATTTAGACCTGATGAAAGTATATCAACCTCGGACTTCGTCCTCTGTCGATATACTCTCATCAGGTTTAAAAAAACCATGCATTGACCTAATCAAAAAGCTATAATTGTATAATATACAGTGGCTTAAAAATACAAATAACTACTTTATTTTTAAACGTATTTTCGCTTTTATTCACATTTCATCCCCGTAAGAGTTAAAATTGTTCATTGGTATTTCAGAAAGTATAAATAAACTAGAAACGAGCTCGTTGCAAAGCAACGAAGAGGTCTTCCGTTGCAGCTTCCTGTCGGAAAAGGATTGTCAATCAGTCTGATTAAAAGCACCCTCTTCTCCTTACAGGGTCTGACAGGTATTGATAGGGGGTCATCTTCACCCGACCTAAAATTCTGACCAATCAGGGCTTTAGAAAATGTATTGGAATTTTTAAAATGGAGACAGGCAAATTATTTTAATCCTGCTTTCTATGTAACCCCCAGACTGAGTATTGAAGAGTTGCACCTCTCATTAACAGATAAGGTCATGTATTTGGTAAATGAGATATATATTTAGGTTGTGTGCAAATATAGAGGTTAAGTGAAGATGAATTGTTATCGATACCTATCAGACCCTGACGGGTGTAGGCAGAAGGGTGGTGATTTTAATCAGACAGGATTGTCAATATGATAAAAGTTCAGAAAATCAAAAATAAATGATGACGGCTTCTCCAACCTGAGGGTGCGCTGTACGAGAGGTGCTCAGTGGGAGGGACAACTCTCCGTATAACGTTTGGCCGTGCAAACACTCAGCATCGTTTTTGCTTCGGGGAACAAATTCATCCGAAATGTATTTACAAGCCAATAAAAGGAAAAATTAATCTTCAAAATCTAATCCATGGTAGTGGTAGGGGAGGTAGTGGGGAGTTGTGAGGCAGCTATAACTTATTTTGTTTAATATAATTTGTTTTCAATTTGCCATAAAAATTTATATTGCCTTCTACTAAAATGTGGGTTGGGGGAGGGGGAACAATGCCCCAAAATTCATTTTCCTTTAAGTTAATTTAAGGTGAATTTTGGTTGCAAGAAAGGGGGAGAGTGCTCTCAGTGGACTAACTGGCGGTTCTGTGAGCAACCTCACAAATAATTCCCCCCTCCCAACTAAGAAAAACAAAATCATAACTAAAGTATTTATCTACAGACACAACTTATGAAATTTCCTCCAATGACCTTGAACTTCACAAAATAACCTTGAAACAAAATCATAACACACACTTAGGTCATAGGCAATCTTTGTGTAAAGTAAGATCTTTCAATGTTTGGAGGGCGCCTTGTTTAGAACGCTACATTACAGAAATAATTTGTTCACTTAAGGTCTACTCCGCGCCTTGCCGCCGGAAATCGGTGTCACTAGTGCTTAATTTGGCGCCGGAATCCTCAAGGGATTACCCGTCCCCCGAGAAATCCGGGCTCACCTAATGAGCAGAAGTCCTTGTTTGGGGACAGGGCGCCTTGTTTAGAACGCTACATTACAGAAATAATTTGTTTTCTTAAGGTCTACTCCGCGCCCTGGCGCCGGAAATCGTTGTCACAAGTGCCTAATTTGGCGCCGGAATCCTCGAGGGTACACCCGTTCTCGAGGAATCCGGACTCACCTTATGAGCACAAGTCCTAGTGTGGGTGCAAGGCGGCCTAATAATTTCAGTTGTTTAACATCGGGATCGGAAAACGCTTGAAAAATAGTCGATAATTAGTCAGCCCGCGGGCTCACTTAATAAGTTAGGATGAAACTTCAACTGCGCTTGCGTAAATTGGAATTCTGGGAAGAAATTAGACAGTACGTGTTAGAGAAATTCGAAGTAGTTATGAAATTGGTCAGTTTCTAGGTCAAACTGCGCATCGATGTATTGGAAGTTCGTCTGCAGCCACAGTCCGGGGTCCGCGTATATCTTTCCGACTCTCTTAGTGAAATTGGAAAGTAAATATATATTGTTAATGGTTTGCGACGAGACTATTAAAATCAGACAGCTATGTTTGCAAAGTTACAACTTTGAGTAGTAAGTGTGCAGTACGTCATACATTGTTGTACACCGCTACATGCTTATCTCCTCACCTACATGTACAGCCATAAAAATAATGGTGCATACAAACTGTACACCCGCTTATCTATTATTGTTCTAGAAATTATTTATCTTGTGTTTTATTAGATTGTGTATTCACTTTTGACCTAAAATCAAAATTCTGTTGGCTGACTTCCTTAGCTTTTTATAAAGCTAACCTTGTTTTAACTTATTGTGATCGGCTTCGGCCGATCACTGTTGTGTCCATATGAGGCATCCGGCAAATGCTTCCACGTGCGCACACATTCCGCTTGCATAAGTAGTTCTTATAAAAACTTGAAGTTTGGTTTAGTATTTATATAACATTTTACTCGGTTTTATTTCAATTCATTTACCTTAAGAGATGCAAACATACATAAAATACAGTTCGACCTGTTAATTCAAGAATGCACATTTTGTCTCACGCGTAAGAATTTCGATCGAAAGATTCATTCAGTAAAGCAGTTGACCTCGATGAACTGACCTCAATCATAAGCAGATGCTCCATGAACTGACCTCGATCTATTGATGTTGCATAATAGTAGCTAGGAAGACGGCTTGATTTATAAACAAGGTTACGTTATAATGCGACCTCAATAGCAAGTTATGATGGCATTCAATGTTTTTCAGTCGCATTAAATTATTTTATACCTTTATTATTATATATTATATTTGTATACGTGTTAATGCTCTTTGAAGAGCCCTACTCAGTATTCTGAAGAAGAAGAAGATACATTAACATTTAATAATTACGTTAAAAATATAAAATTAGACAAGGAGTTTACGAACGGCTTTTCCCAAATTTATTTCAAAATTAAATTTGTTGACGGTTTATAATAATGAAATTATGGTGTACAGATTCAAAATATTCTATATTTTGTAAAAATACAGTACTTATTTTATTATTTTACATCAAACTGATCATGTTGATTGCTTCTAGCTATCAATATATCATTATTGCCGATCATTCCTTTAAAAGGAATACTTGTTTTTTGTTAGTGCGTTGGAGTTAGTGCTGGCTAGCTTTACTCTGGTAGTGAGCTATCATGGTACATGTATTTCAAAGAAACAAGAAATCTGTCGACACTTGCAGTACTTTGATGATTTCTATGGCGACCGACTGCGTTGCATAATGTAGTCGTATTTCATAACTTCTTAATCCGAGAACAATTTTCCTTTGACTTAAAACTTTTAAGTATAATATATTATTCCGTTCATATCTGTAGAAGTTTAGCGTGTTCAACAGGTTGATTTATTAGCAACATTATCCTATTACGATTTCGCACCTACATGTATAATGTGAAGATGATTGACTTCGAATAATAGCCTTATTGTTTAACAATTGACCACTGTAGTGAAAGCACACTTCGATACTCGATAATATTCGATAACCTTCGATACATTGTTACTCAATTACATAACAATTGATGATCTGCAGCCATATAAACATAACCCGACTGGGGCTATAGATGTTCTCAGCTGTGTGCGCTGTTCAAAGCGACACAATATTTTCGGTCGCACGCTGCGATTGAATTAACACAGACTGACCGAATAAACAAACGGGTGGAAAAGTGAAAATGTTACACATAAGAAGAAGTCGCCAAAAAATGATTTTCGTCAAATCTGATTATCTTTTTGCCAATTAAAAAAAATCCGAATGCCTCAATTCAGGACACCTTTTATCGTGCCAGCACCTACCGCAAACATGAAACATGGAACTTTGATTATAATAAACTACCTTGTGCGCAATCGTATTAATCATTGCTAAATCAACTGTACATGTAAAATAAATTTATCTTTTCATCTTAAACCAATATCATAGTTGAAATCATAATAAAAGAAAATAGTTGTGTTCGTACAAAAGTCTGAAACATGCACTCGGCCATGTGCGAGGGATGATCATCATTTAAAAGTTTTAATATTTGTGGGTTGTTTGTTGATTTAAAACAATATTTGTACAGATTTATAAACATTTTAAACCTACAAACCAACCATTAATTTAAGACTGACGAAGTTTCCCGATTTGTAGTAATATCGCCTTTATAAATTTTCAGAACGTCTTCTTACACTCTAATGTTTAATTAAATAAAAACAAGATGGACAAACTCTTATAACATGAAGAAATTAAAACAGATCTTGTATTTTATTTACGGGTATATAAACTAAAACAATTCTAGAGTTCGCGGCTAAATAAACTCATACATGAGAGACGCAACTCTCGTGTATTAGATAACCGCTGACCGCTAGTTAGCCCCGTCGCGACCATGGTGACCGATTTTCTAGGCCGCGGGTGAGGGATAGCTTACGTAACAGTACACACACAGCTCTTATTCAAGGTAGATTTTAAATTCATGCAGTATGAAAACTCAAATGTAATACATAGATTTATTTTAAATCCGTAGTTTGTGTTTTACTACAAAGGAAGAAGGTTTTGTTTTCCGATTCTCGTTTTAGGTATATTGTGCACTATAAGAACTTAACAAAACTGACATAAACTCCAAAAAAAAAAAATCTATTCTAAAAAAAAATTTCCTGTATAAACCAGCATACTTTCTGTGGTAACTTTATGCCAGTTGCACGCATATAGACTTTCGTTAACTTGCCAAATTAAACGAGGTACATGTTAACATGTACATCTTTTTACACTCATACAACACCAATCACCAACAAAATAACATTGTAACGACCTTTATGAGATCCCAACAAACAACTTTTCCAGCGACAGCCATATCGAAATCCTAACCGTTTTTGAGTTATTAAGCAAAAACTTTCAAGCGCTATTGGCCCTTAATTTTAGGGGCCAGCCCTTTTTTATTGGTGTCAAATGAAAGCCCTTAATATTCTGCACAACTTTTATTCTACATGTCTTAACAGAATATTTTTCGTTTAAAAGATACAAAGCAAAATATGTCTAAATTTTCGCACTTTTTGGAATCCTATTTTTTGACCCCCTACCTTTTTCTAAATAACAAACGTAATCGAAAAACAAAAATCGATGTGCACAACTTCAATGTCTCTGTTATTCAAATTCGCTGGATTCCCATTCCCTGCTATCATAGTCTCGGAGCCTTTGTCTGGAAACCAAAGGCCCTAAAAATTTTTAAAAGGGGAATAACTCGTTAACGGAAGAGGAATTTTAAAGTTTATGAAATGTTTTAGATAGTGTTTTGTAATGTCTATAAGCCCTGAAAATTTGAGCAAAAACCGTTCAGAAATGAGCAAGATATGAAGCCTCAAAGTTCGCGTCTAGGAAGAAAAAAAAAAAAAAAGAACTAGAGCAAAGCTCGTTGCAAAGCAACGAGTGGGTCTTCCGTTAATGTCGAAAGAAAAGCTAGATGTTCCTGTAAGAAGCAGAGCTTTAAAACCAATACCAGGAGTTTTAAAACAAAAAGATATAAAAAATCAAATAATTCTTGGTACGACTTAACAAAATCCGAATGACTTTAAGTACGAATTAACAAAACTCTTACCGATTTCAAGAACGACTTGACAAAAAAAATCCGAATGTGTTTAAGAACGACTTAACAAATATCGAATCATTCTAGGTACGAGTTAATTTAACTTTGAACATAACACTATTTTCTTAACCAAGAATGTGGAATCAAAATTTCCGGAAAAATCAATTTTTAAACCCCTATATCTCTGTAATGCATCGTCCGATTTTAAAACGGATTTCAGATTTAAATTAAGCTTAATAAGTTAAACATTTTTGCTTGAATAATATATAACAAATTATTTTTCAGTAAATAGTTATTATTAAAAGACTTTGTAGCCCTCCTGGCCCCTAATTTGAGGGGCCAGCCCCTTTTTCTTGATATCAAATGAAAGGTCTCGCAAATATAAACATATTTTGTTCAACAACTGTTCACGAATTGTTAACCGTTCTATAGATATCTGAACAACTGTGTTTTAGGGGCCGACCCTTAAACTCCTGACTGGGGCCACCAACAATTTTTTTTTAAGGTAGCATATTGTTGAGAACATTATTTTAAGCATTTTTTCTTCTACAATGCTTTTCAAAATATTTCTCCTTTTCTAGATATTAATGATCAAAGTTTTGGACTTCTGGCCCCTTGAAACCCATAATTACGTAACATGTGATTAAGGTGTGGTACTGTATAGATAAACAGCTGTACAATAAACATTTTTGCTTCTATAATTGATAACAAATTATCGTTCAGTAAAGAGTTATTGCAAAAAGACTTTAGAGCCCTTTTGGCCCCTAATTTGAGGGGCCAGCCCTTTTTTCTTGTTATCAAATGAAAGCCCTTGGAAATTGAAACAACTTTTGCATAACATGTTTTAACAAAATATTTATACATCAAAAGATATTTGAGAAAATGTTCGAAAATTTCGTGAAAAAATTTGGTCCTAATTTTCAGGTTCAGGCGAGCTTCGAGGCCTTGCGCAATTTTAATAATTGGAAGCAGGGGGGTACAACTTCAGACTTTAATCTACAATCCTGGAAAAATTTCAAGCTTCTATCTTGATTAGTTTCGGAGGAGATGCGTGGACAAAATGACCCTTAAAAATTTACAAAATCGTCAATATCTGAAACCGGAAGTGACGTCATCATTTGAAAATTTGACAATATGTAGCGCTGATGATGCTTAATCAGTCCTGAAAAGTTCGTGCAAATCGGTCGAATAGTTTTTGAGAAATAACGCTCCAAAAAAGTCAGAAAAAGAAAAAAAAGAATAATAACTAGAGCAAAGCTCGTTGCAAAGCAACGAGTGGGTCTTCCGTTAATGTCGAAAGAAAAGCTAGATGTTCCTGTAAGAAGCAGAGCTCTAAAACCAATACCAGTAGTAATTTTAACAAAAAGATATATAAAAAATCGAATAATTGTTGGTACGACTTAACAAAATCCGAATGACTTTAAGTACGAATTATCAAAAAACTTCACGATTTCAAGAACGACTTGACAAAAAAATCCGAATGTGTTTAAGAACGACTTAACAAATATCGAATCATTCTAGGTACGAGTTAATTTAACTTTGAACATGACACTATTTTCTTAACCAAGAATGTGGAATCAAAATTTTCGGAAAAATCAATTTTTAAACCCCTATATCTCTGTAATGCATCGTCCGATTTTCAAACGGATTTCAGATTTAAATTAAGCTTAATAAGTTGAACATTTTGCTTCAATAAAACATAACAAATTTTTTTTCAGTAAATAGTTATTATTAAAAGACTTTGTAGCCCTCCTGGTCCCTAATTTGAGGGACCAGCCCCTTTTTCTTGATATCAAATGAAAGGTCTCGCAAATATAAACATATTTTGTTCAACAACTGTTCACGAATTGTTAGCCGTTCTAGAGATATCTGAGCAACTGTGTTTTAGGGGCCGAACCTTAAACTCCTTAATGGGGCCACCAACAAAAATTTTTTAGGTATCATATTGTTTAAAACATTATTTTGAGCAACTTTTCTTCTACAATGCTTTTCAAAATATTTCTCCTTTTCTAGCTATTAATGATCAGAGTTTTTGACTTCTGGCCCCTGGAAACCCCT
Organism: Magallana ariakensis; assembly: GCA_020458035.1. Classification (NCBI taxonomy): domain Eukaryota; kingdom Metazoa; phylum Mollusca; class Bivalvia; order Ostreida; family Ostreidae; genus Magallana; species Magallana ariakensis. The sequence goes on along the minus strand of CM035811.1, from coordinate 56,697,960 downwards.
AATTACGTAACATATGACTTAGGTATGGTACTGTTTAGATAAACAGCTGTGCAAAGAATATTTTTGCTTCTATAATATATAACAAATTATTTTTCAGTAAAAAGTTATTATCAATAGACTTAAGAGTCCTCTTGGCCCCTGATTTAAGGGGCCAGCCCTTTTTTCTTGATATCAAATGAAAGATCTCGCAAATATAAACATATTTTGTTCAACAAGTGTTCACGAATTGTTGACCGTTCTAGAGATATCTGAACTAATGTGTTTTAGGGGCCGACCCTTAAACTCCTTACTGGGGCCACCAACAAATTTTTTTTAGATAGCATATTGTTGAGAACATTATTTTAAGCATTTTTTGTTCTACAATGCTTTTCAAAATATTTCTCCTTTTCTAGTTATTAATGATCAAAGTTTTGGACTTCTGGCCCCTTGAAACCCCTAATTACGTAACATATGATTAATGTGTGGTACTGTAGAAATAAACAGCTGTATAATAAACATTTTTGCTTCTATAATTGATAACAAATTATTGTTCAGTAAAGAGTTATTGCAAAAAGACTTTAGAGCCCTCTTGGCCCCTAATTTGAGGGGCCAGCCCTTTTTTCTTGATATCAAATGAAAGCCCGTGGAAATTGAAACAACGTTTGCATTACATATTTTAACAAAATATTTATACATCAAAAGATATTAGAGAAAATGTTCGAAAATTTCGTGAAAAAATTTGGTCCTAAATTTCAGGTTCAGGCGAGCTTCGATGCCTTGCGCAATTTTAATAATTGGAAGCAGGGGGGTACATCTTCAGACTTTTATCTACAATCCTGGAAAAATTTCAAGCTTCTATCTTAATTAGTTTTGGAGGAGATGCGTGGACAAAATGACCCTTAAAAATTTACAAAATCGTCAATATCTGAAACCGGAAGTGACGTCATCATTTGAAAATTTAAGACTTTGTAGCGTTGATGATGCTTCATCAGTCCTGAAAATTTCGTGCAAATCGGTTGAATAGTTTTTGAGAAATAACGCTCCAAAAAAGTCAGAAAAAGAAAAAAAAGAATAATAACTAGACACGATCTCGTTGCGAGCAACGAGGAGGTCTTCCGTCCGATTTTTAGAAGGTGGTATGGCATCATCGACTTTGATTTTCGACAAATAAACATGATCTTGAAATAGGAGTTGAGTACTATTGCTTTCCTGCAATGCTTTTTATAAGTTCTCTTATGTTGCTTTTTTAAATACTTGCATTTCTTCCAATTGAGATAGAAAATATTAAACTTTTTTACCTCTGGCCCCTAAAAACCCTAATTAGGTAACGCATGAGAAAATCATTATATGGTTATGATATATAAACGTATTATACCTAATTTTGCTTATATAACATAGTACAAAACATATCTCAGTAAATGACTTTAGACCCATCTTGATCCCTATCTTTAGACCCATCTTGATCCCTAATTTGAGGGGTAAGTCCCTTTTTCTTGATATCAAATGAAAGGTCTTTTAATTTTAAACATATTTTGTTCAACAAGTGTTTTAAAATCGTTACTGTTCATGAAATATATGGGAAAAAATGTTTTAGGGGCTGATTCATTATTCCCTTATAGGGGCAGATTAACGAAATTTTGTAGGGTGCATATTGTTTAGTATATCATTTTGAGCATCTTTTCCTGTATACTGCATTTCAAAAGATTTTTCCTCTCTGATATATGGGTGATTAATTTTTCGGACATTTGACCTCTAAAAGGACCTAATTAGTAACACATGATAAAACATTACATCGCTTGGATACATAACTGTAAGATAACATATCTGCTTTTCGCAGCACAGTTAAGGCTGTCAATAAATTCCGTTCAGACAAAAAGTACGGGAAATGTGCATTATGACATCACAGAATATTACAATCCTCGAAAGTACTAATTAATTCATTTATTAGCAAAATTAATTTATACTATTCTTTTAATTAAGAACAACGAATGCTATTACTTACAATTTCGATGTCTGTTATATCGTACACACTGAAAAATAAGCGAGAGTTCGTTCTCGCTGTACTATAAAATATGACGTCATATGCTTCAAAATGACGCATTAAGTTAAGTCATTGAAGGCTATCATGCGGTTTTTTAGCGATGAAAAATAAATTCCATAGATTAACGGAAAATTATAAATGAATATTTTGTTTAACATTATTATTAGTAGAATGCTACCTATATAGTCTTATTTTCAATTTGTTATAATTATGCATCGTATTAAGAGGCAACCTCGGTTTTGTATAAAATATCGTATATTTTAAAGCTGAGTGCCTAAATAAATCACTTTATTGCAAGGGCATACACTCATCTGATCATGACAAACTTTTACATGTAAATTTGAAATATGCTATGTAATTTAAAAACTTCTAAGATCCTTGTGAAATCTCACAAATTAATTATTTTTTCATGAAATTAACACTGTGACCTTCAAAATTATTCAACATATGCATTATAAATTATGTTTTTTTCTAACAAATAATATTATCTTACAAAGTTCACAGCATTTTTTAAAATCTACTATATAATATCAAGTTATTTTATAATTCAGTTGTGAATTTTGACATGATTATGCCCTTGCAATATTCACATTTTTAAATGACCTCAAAACCACAAATACATCTGCTTGTACCACGCGACTGCCATATCACGTGACCACTATGAACATAAAATATTGTACTATTATATATATATTTCAGAAATATATTGCATTTGAGCGACTGTTATTGATTTTAAAACGGACATGTCCGATGAACTAAAGTATACGTGTTTTCATTACAAAAATTCGCCGATATTTTTATTAGCCGCCTTAACTGTACTGCGTTATGCCATTTCACAAAATATCTCTCAGTAAAGGGCTATAGATAAAAAGTCTTTAGAGCCCTCTGGTCCCCTCATTTGAGGGTTCAGCCCCTTTTTCTTGATATCAAATGAAAGGTCGTTTAATTTTAAACACATTTTGTTCAACAAGTGTTTTGAAATTCATTACCGTTCCTGAGATATATGGGAAAGAACGTTTTAGGGGCCGATCCCTTATCTCCTTATAGAGGCTGTTTAAATATTACAGGAAACGGAAGCTCTTAACAAGGGGGCGGGGGGTGCTTTAAAATTCATATTTACATGTATTTAATTTACCTTGTAAAATTATCAATCATAGGCATTGGATAACTGCTATTGCCTAATTGGAAAATTTGATTTGCTTATTGACTCCATGAGCTCTACAATTTCGCTTGGTTAAAAGTTAACTTTTAAAGAAAAAATATATAAGCATTTACTCCAATCAGGTGTTGTACTATACATAAGTTTCTTTACGCGATCGCCGAGCGCTTCTTTTGGGGAAGAATAGTCCTATTCAGGCAGCAAATACATAATACAGCATACAGACGTTTTAGTAGAATATACTGTAAATTCCTAATTAAACGCGAGGAATTAATTTCAGCGTAAAATCGCGAGAAGCAACCCTCGCGGATTTTAATGTCTCGCTTTTATTTTTCAGACAGTTTTGAACTATAGGAAATTATAACAAAAAAATTGGTGATCGCGATTTTATATTCTCGCGATTTGATACAAAACAGCGGAATCGCGGAATTAAGTACTCGCGTAAAATAAGGAATTTACAGTATATAATTTATGTATTAACTATTCGAGTGTGCCTGCATATGCAAAGCCCATTCGATTTGAAAATTTCCCTAATCTACTAAGTAGTATTTTTAACCATGTGTCCTCTACTCGATCTTCAACTGTCCGAATCTAATCAAATCTTTTACCTACCGAATGTACATAAACTTTTTAAAAACTCACATATTCTTTCATAATCAATAACAAAAAATTAAATTTAATTAAATGAAAGAATAAAATCAACAATGAGTATGCTTTTTAATGAATCGGACTACCATCCAGAAGAGGTTAAACCAATAGTTTGACCATTATTGTTTTACGGCCTGAATGTAAATAAAACTTCAACTTGTTTAAAATTGGTTAGTTTTATCGTGCCCGCACCTACCGCAAGCATGTAACATTGTACCACTTAAGATGCCTTATCTCTCGAACGCTTTTTAAATATATTTCAACTCACTTTACTTACTACACCCTGCTTAATTCTCTCTCTCTCTCTCTCTCTCTCTCTCTCTCTCTCTCTCTCTCTCTCATAACTCATAAAAAATTCTAATATATTAGCCAAATGAATTATCACAGATTACAGATACTTAAGTTGTGTGTGTGTTGGAATAATCATGTTGTAAATATCGCCTATTTTGTTGAAATGGGTAGTGTAATGCATTAAATTCTCAGCAGCAAAATGTCAGAAATAGACACAGGTGAATGTATTTACATTTCAACTCGTACGACTGTAAAACGTTGTATTATATTCATTGATGGCAGTTTTTTTTTTCTTTATTTTACGCACTATGATTTAAATCAATGGTCTGATGCATCGTTAACCAATATAATTGAAAATGAAAATAATTTAACAAAGAATCAATGAACATTCAAATGTGTGATACCTTATAAACACGAGAAGCATGTGTCCTAGACTACAGCGAATCAGTTGTCCACTAGCGCAGCATCTCCTCAGACCGTGTTATGTAAATGTACACTCAACGTGGTGGGTTTAAAATGTTTGCAGTTTGATAACTGAATTTTATTTTCCAGCAATAAAACTATTTTATGACATAGACAAGATCACAAAGAACGCCTTTTTTCAATGACAGTCATACTATCTATTTTATTTTTAATTACGAGACTAAAACAGCATTACTTCGTAGGTAAAGGTATAATCTTTTTTATTTACTCTTTAATATCGTTAAAATCGGAATGCTACATAAATAAAATTCATTTGTGCATTACAGCAAGGCGCAAATCTTGTGTATTGGATAACGATAGACCGCTCGCTAGTCCAGCCGCGACCTATTTCCTCGGCCGCAGGCAAGAATAATTGTTTACATACACAGCTCGGAATCCAGCTAGATTTTAAATGCGACTCAAATGCATTGCAAAGAAGCAGTTCTTTTATCCATAATGTGCTTCACTAGAAAAACATTAAACTGTTTAAACACTTTCCAAATGTAAGCTGGTACACTGTCGATGGTAGTAGGTAAATGTATAATCTTTTTTTGTTTACTATTAAAATCGTTTAAATAGGAATTTTTGTGTTTGCAGCTACAAAAAGAAACCCATGTGTGCATTACAGCAAGGCGCAAATCTTGTGTATTATATAACGGCAGACCGCTCGCTATCTACAGCCGCGACCTATTTCCTCGGCCGCGGGCAAGAGATCGGATATACAGCACGGAATCCAGCTTGATTTTAAATGTGACTCAATTGCATTGCAAAGAAGCAGTTCTTTTATCCATAATGTGTTTCACTTGAAAATAATTAAAATCGTTCCGTATGTAAACTGGTACACTTTACGTCAGTCATACGCACAAATACCCCGTTTTTTGCCAAATAAAACACAAATACATGGTAACAAGTCAAGCTTTTTACACTCATATTACGCAATACCCGAACAAAATATTATTGCTACGACATTAATAAGATCATAATGAACAACTTTTGCAGCGACAGGCATATCGAAATCTTAACCGTTTTTGAGTTATAAAGTGAAAACTTTTAAGGGTTCTAGCTCCCTAATTTGAGGGACCAGCCCCTTTTTCTTGATGTCAAACAAAAGATCTTGTAAATAAAAATCTTTCTTCTTCTACATGTCTTAACAAAATATTTGCGAGAAAAGAGATAAACTTAGAAAATCAAGCATAATTACAACGCTTTTTTTATCTCAATTTTCGAGCCCTATGGCGCTCCGGCGTTTCTTGTGCTAGGCAAATATGAATGCTTTTGTACAGATAAACAATCTTTTGTCTATCATCCCTGAAATTTTGAAATCGATATCGTTTGTAGTTTATGAGAACACTCTTGGACAAATCAACCCCCTTAAAATCCTTAAAATGTCAGTATCTCAAAAACGGAAATGACGTCATCAACCAAAAAAATTTCCGATAAGGTTCAGAGCATAGTTAGTAAGATCTGAAAATTTCGTGCAAATCGGTCGAGCCATTTCTGAGATATCGCGTGCACAAAATTGGTAAGAAAAAAAAAGAAGAAGAAGAAAAAGAATCCGAAGAATAACAATAAGGTCTTCCGTTGGAAACGGAAGACCTTAATAATAAAGAAAAAGAAACCGTAGAATAACAATAGGGTCTTCCGTTGGAAACGGAAGACCCTAATAATAAAGAAAAAGAAACCGTAGAATAACAAGAGGGTCTTCCGTTGGAAACGGAAGACCCTAAAAATAAGAATAATCTTACAAGCACAATAATAGTAAGGTCTTCCGTTGGAAACGGAAGACCTTAAATATCAAATGTAGCAGAGCGGGAAAAATCCCTTTAAACACAGAGCGGTACGAAAAAAAAACAACCCATGAATCTCAATTAAATAGGGAAAAGTCCGGAAGGTTCATTCCAAGATACTTGATTTGAGACTTAGCCATTTTTTAAACTGACTACTTTTCATAATTAAATTTTCCATAATTAGGTGACTCAGGCATTTTGTTCTTTGTTTACATCTACCGAGTATGATTACCTCTATTTCTTACGGAAACTTATAGTTAATTAATGGCTATACAGAACAGCTGTAGAAACGGACAGGACTAAAATCTACACGTCCGTTTTATCGATTGGTCAAAACTTACAGCGACCTAAGAAAATCACAGACTGCACGAAATAATCATGATGATGTCAAAGTTAAATTTCCATATGAGACGATTTCGCTGGATTTTTTTAAAGCTAACGTAATAATGTATACATTGAAGTAATTAAGTGAATTACTTACTTTTTCCCATCAATTTATTGAATTATTTAAAAAAGATGTAAATATAAACAATAAAATGCCGCTTTATGATTCATGCGGGCTAACACGGGTTATTTTTTTTCTGCAATGTCGCCACCTTCATATCCCGCATGAATCACCAAAGAAAGGATTAAATTGTTAAAATGTATTTTTTTAGTCTCTAGTCGTGCAATATGCGTCATAGAGTAACATTAAAATAAATTTAGCCTCTGCCCTGAATATATCGGATTACCTTAACCAAACTAGATGAAATTATGAAATTTATCAGTCCTCCAAGGAAAATTATTTTAAATTTTAAGTATAAAAATGAAGCAATTTTAAAATAAATCAAACAGCCGTTACAGATTACAAGAAGTCATGGCCAAATTGCAATCATCTTTGCTAGCAAATGGTTTACGATCCACACTGCTCCTCCACAACCCTTTCAGATTTAACAAATGTTTTCAAAAAACCCTTGGTTATTAGGTATGAACTTAAGTGGGTATAGAGTATAGAAACATCATCTTTGATAACGGTCGTACAAGTTGCATACTTCTAAACAAGGCTAATAACACTATTCATGCTTAACCGCAAAACTTAAGTCTTTTTGAGAATTTAACAAAGCATGTGACAGACGTGCGATTAAAATCACAGTTTGAGACCCATTGCGTATACAGATAAGATAATGTTTTAAAATAACATACTTAAATAAAATGTTAACTTTACTTTTATATGTTTATTTTGTACAGATTTTCTTGTACATGCCAATTCAATTGTAATTTTCAATTTGATTATAATGGGAAAAAACATTAGAAATTAGCTTTAACAATTCAATATTGCAAATTTTGATAAATTGTTAGCATACTTTCAATGAGATGGATAGCCAATTACCAAGTTAAGGTAGTTCAAGAAAAACTCGTAAGAGACTATGGAAAAAAGAACCGCATCGGAATGAAGAGCTATCAGCTTTATGAAAAAAATAACTGAGATAAAGAAAACTCTTTCTAACGGCAGAAAACAAAAACGTTCTAAAGTGTGAATTTCTTTTGGTCCAGAATCTTTTTGACAAGCGCTAATTAATAATTTTTTAACGTTAATATAGAATGAATCTTGCACGCAACATTGAAAATGTCTCAATCATTAATCTACGGAAACCATAAAACAATAATCGTACTGCAGAAATTATTCTATATCTGAACAAAAAAAGTGTCAAAGTAATGAAGAAAAGCAGTTTTTCGCCCTCTTCCAAAAGACACACGGATAGATGACACATCATACAAGCAAACTATCGACTTTAATTAAACACTGTATTACTTTGTTCAAACCAGATATTTAAAGTAATAAGACAACTTCAATCGCATAGTTTCACATACCGTATGTAAACACAAAAGGTAATCCTGCAAGACGAAAGAGAATGTTGATTAAATCCATTTTTCTATAAGCCATAATATACCTCTTTACAATTGCTTTTAAACATCCCGGAAGATTCAAAAGCCCAATCACAACGATTAATATTGAATACACACCCACTGGATACGTTAGATAAAAACACTTTGTTTTAATAGTTTATTGATTGACACTTTTTTCAAAGTAAAAGAATTTTTCTTTGTTTATTCACGTTAACAGTACTCGACTTCTAATATAATCGAATAACGCAAATTTTATATGACTTATATAAACATTTTTCAGTGGGTTTTTTTCTGAAACGTCAAAAATGAAATTAAAAATGTCATGTTGCTATCATGTTAACAAATGATTTTTTAATTAAACACTATGTTTAACAAAAATAAAACACTATGTTTAGAAGTACGTAGTGTTTTCTTCAAAATGAACTATTTATATAGAAATGTAAATTGTATACCTGTTTCAGTAAGATCATTACAGTATTACTATTTTATTTGTCTTGTGACATGTTTATAAATTAACACAATTTTTTCTTCGTTTCTCTTACTTTTCTCTGAAGTAAAATGAAATACGTTGTCAAAGATTTTAATCATAATTAGTTATATTTTATGTTCCTATATGTAGACCAGTTTAGTAATGTTGTTTGTGTGTGCTGTAACTTGTACAACATTATTAATTCCATAACTTTCCTTTTCCTACAAAACACAAGAATGTCAGGTTAAAAAAACCCAACATAACACATGTAAGCAATTTGTTTTCAATCATGAAAATAGTATTAGGCTTACATGTATAACACATCCAATCGGTATCTAATTTAATATGATAAATTCACTTCTCCGTAGGCATAAAAATCCCTTATCAGTGTAGGAGATAATTTTTTTATGTAAATAAACATAATGTAATATATACGTTATCAAATTAATTGAGTAAATGGTAAGGAAATATTATCGTTGACGATATTTGACAAATCTGTAACGACTGGTATGGTTGCTTCCGGTTCTTCAGGAAGCAATATGTATACTGCAATCTATTTATGTAAATAAATAATTGAAAAGAAGAACTAGATTTCAAAATCATATATTTGCTTTGCAATAGTTTAAATGATATAAATGCATCCTGTTATTCGCTAGTGGAAAAGACATCCTTTTCTATTCTATAAAAATACTCACCAAAAGTCATAAACAAGAATATTCATAAATTTTAAAAGTTATACTTATATTGTAATCTATTTAGAAATGATTAAATGTTCAATTTACTATTTATACAAACAATGTACATTGTTTGAAAATAACAAAACAACGTGTTTAAGAGTGAATTAAAATCAAGTTCGTATATTTTTTTCTTTTCTGATACCAAGTTCCTTGCTATCTAGACAAGCTTATGAACGATTAAGAAACCTCATCATGACTGACCCAATATTAACTTGTTTTTAATATGTAGGCCGCGGACATACCCAATCTAATAAATGTTTAATTAACAAAAACACAAACTAATATAGGATGCTGAAAATTATCGTATGGTTGCGTTTCGATACTTATTTTCAATAACAGATGGCGGTTTCTGTTCTTGATTGCTGTTAAGGTTTAATTATTGATAATTTGCATGTTTTGTAGTTGAAAATTGTGTGGTTTCATTGAACAAAATCTCCAAAAAAATGTATATTATAATTGGAATGATTTGATAAAAGGTACCTGAAACCAAGCTGATGTAGAACCTACAATTTATTAATTAAAAATCACTTTTGGCATAAAATACTAAGTATTTATCCTATATTTCATAGAAAGGACTTGCTAAAACCAAATTGATATAGATAGAATAAACATATTTTAAAAGCTATGTTAGAAAAACAATGTTGGCCTGAATGTAGACTACGAATTAACTGTGAAGTTCTTTGAAGGTAACGAAAAAGACAAATTTTCAACAAAATATATTCGAATGTAGTATGAATAAAGATAACAATAAAAATACATTGCTTTTAATGATGACTCTAACGATCATTTTCTACACAACGCGGATCATTTAGAAATGATAAATTAATGAGAACAATACATTGACATTTTAATTTGATAGGTTCGCCATACAACGATCGTGTCAGAATATGTTCAATCTCATCTTAGTGAAAGAAGTTAGATTATTTTAAATATAGTTCATTGATTGATTTCAGAAATATGGACCTTAATGCGTTATTTATTATATAGCAGAATTGTTGTTAGCATATGCATATGGTATGTGCACTATGCATGATAAATTATCAATTTTTAATAAAGTTATAGAATTTACTACGTTTAGTGCAACTACCTCTCTTTATCTTGGACAAAATAACAAAAATAATTTTTTATCTAGATCATATTGTTAGATTTTTAGCATTTTTCATCAACAAATAGGGCAGCGCTGTTACAACGCACTTTAAAAAATACGCACTGAAAAAAAAAATCAAATTGCGTTAATATTGGGATCTCTTCAATGAGCTTTGAAACGCGACGATATCAACGCACTTTGAAAAATGGTTAAAGGTTTGGTAGATACTTTTTAATAATAAAAAAAAAAAATGATTGTTTTAACCTTATGTAGCTCAATGAAATATATTTAAAAAAAGAGTCCAATGCATTCTCAACTTGCAGAGATAAACAGTTATCTCTGCAATAGGGATCTGATAGTACCCTGATTTCATCTTCAGGACAGAAAACCAAGTATTCCCATCATGAGAGTCAAGTATCTCATCGATACGAGGAAGAGCGTAGTTGTCCTTCTTTGTTCTGCTGTTAAGGTGACGATGGTCTATGCAGATCCTTAACTGTCCATTCTTCTTCCGGACTAATACGACGTTGGACGAGAAAGGTGAGTGAGACCTTCTAATGATTCCAGCTGATAGTTGCTGTTTTATGTGTTCTCGTACTTCATCTAGCATATATAATGGAATGCGCTGGAAACGTTCTTTAAAGGAAGACTCATCATTGAGCTCAATCCTTTGTTCATCATATGACCAAAATCAAATATCTTTGTCTCCTTTGGTAAACAATGAGTCAAAGTCGGTGAGTTGTCCTTGAACTTCCTGCAGTTCCTCATCAGAAATATCATCTCGAGGTAAATTAACCTGAGTGAATATATGAGATGTTTTCGATAACTTGTCCTTTCGCGGAAAGTTCTGCATTCTGACTTCTGTACTTCACAAGTAAAGCGCGAAAGTATATTGTCACAGTATTTGTGGTGATGTTGTTAACATGCACTGGTATTGAGGCATTATCAGCTGTGTCATACATAATCACACTGGGCTCTATATCAAGATCGGTTGGAATACGTGACCTTGCAGTTAGTGACATCATCTCACAGGACAGGATAATGCCTGTAAGGGAGCTTATCAAACAAGTATCCTTGGGTGGTCACTCTACTGTAGGACGGTATAGTGACAGGTCAATTATACAATTCCCTATCAGGCAGCGTCATGCAGCGAAATGCAATAAATCAAGGTGTATGTACTTAGTCTTTCTGTAAAAACTTGACACCATATCTCTGTTTTCTTTCAGATAAAAGTACTGAAAGAATGTTTGTTCCAACTAGAACTGGTACCGACTCATGGTATTTGGTATCATTTACTTCGAGAAACAGACATTGGATTGTTTGCGGTGAATCAGCAATGCCATCTACTTGTAACTCATATGATATGACACCATGATATGGTAACTCTGTACCATCAGCTCATTCAAGTGTTAATAAGCACTCCACTGGCTGTGGTGGACTATCGTGAAGATAAGTGTCATAAAAATTGCGACTTAATGTCGACACTGACGAGCCAGTATCAATGTGTGCCCTTGTCAACACTCCTTGTACATGCACTTGTAACTTACTTGACGACCCAACAAGAGTCACATAGTGTTTTGAAATGGATCTTGTACATTTTAAATTCATCAGTTTTTTCAATGGGATACTGTTTTATTTTGAAGCCCCTTATTTGTCTCTCATTAGTGACTTTTAATAGTTTAAATCTCTTCTGTATCCTCTGTTGTATCCTCCTCTGTGTGGATATGACTGCCCACAGATGGCCGTACCTCGTTTCCTCCTCCGAACTGTCCTCGGCCTCACCATGGTAATAACCTATATATGTACTGTAACTACAATTTCCTTTATCATTGTAGTTCTTTGTACTGTTCTGTTCTGGTAGGATAGCGGTCTTAATTGTTTGCTTACTTTACTTCACGTTCCACATTTCCAATCCTCTTGTCCATAGCTTCTAATTTCGGTAGAATCTGTTCCAAGGTGAATCATCTCCTTTTCCGAACTTGCATACTTGCATACTCGTAGCTGTTGAAGATAATGATAGCTTTCATAAATGTAAATCAAATTAGCATTAATCTTGATTTATTTTTTATACATTTGAACTCAGTATATTACACTTGAAAATGAGATAAAGGTCAGAAATAAAAGTTATTAGAAAAGAAGAAATTAAAGTCAACAGTCGATATTGTCGATGTACTCATCAGTATCGTCAGACTATCACCTTTGATAAGTTATGTATACTAAAAGGTAAATGTCCCTCTTGATTATATGAATCGACCAACCCGCTAAAACATAACACAAAGACGGGCTGCACAAAGGCCAACATTACGCGAAAAATCTCTAATCAATCTCTAGCCAAGATGTGAGAACCCAACTGACCATTTTACATTTTGGCCTTAGGACATATATAAGTAAAATATAAAACCAAATGTTGTTGTATTTTTTTATAAAGCTATTCATTCTATAAATTGCGTCAATTTGAATGACAGTGAAAACACATGTGTTATTTTTACCTATAAAAGTTATCTTTATTCTGTAAATTATAATTGTAAATTCCCTCTCGTTACAAAGATATAGAATTTTAATTGTTTACTTTCCTGACATTAAAGTAATGCTTTTTCATGAATATTGATGAAGAAAGAGCGAAACCGACCTGATTGCGCATGTCCGCGGGAAATCGGGTAGCCGTTATTGTTTGCCTAATTTAATTTATTCCTAATATACAGGTCAAATTCAGTCACAAAACAAAATAAACACAACGCAGTGTACTGATAACAAGAGGCCCATGGGCCACATCGCTCACCTGAGCAACAACAGACATAATAAAATCAGCTTTATGGAGTCATATACAAAATATCTGAACAATGTCGTATAATAGATCCTGTATAAAAAAATTCCTCTGCATATTCTTATGTTTATCATTGAGCCCCTTTGTAAAAGGGTGATTTTACAGTCATATCACATATTGTGCATTGCAGTTCTCGAGAAGATGATCAGATTTAAACAACTGTTTATATATGGATTATAAACCTACATCAAACTTTGAACCCCTTGTGTGGTCTAAGAATTGTCCAGGGGCCAGAGTCTAAACAATTTTAAAGAATCAACAATATGTCAAAATGCTTGCATATAAGTAAAACCATATATAAAAACATTTGAGTTTTTGTGAACAATTTAAATGTTTTCCTTTGTAAAACTGGACCCCCCCCCCCCATGTGGCCCAACCCTACTCCTGAAAAATCATTATCCCTGGGGGTAGGGTGAAGTCACAATTGGAAGGGGGGGGTGCCAAATTTTTACATAGGAATATATAGGGAAAAATCTTCTTAAACACATTCAAATTGTCTAGAAGAGCTCTAACTTTAGTCAGTTCAGTCTTCAAATAGTCTAGATTAACATTTGTCAAAATCATATTCGAACAATTTGAATGTTCCCTACCTGAGGATGCTTCCACACAAGTTGCAGCTTTTCTGCCCAATCGGTTTCTGAGAAGAAGATTTTTAAAAGATTTTTCTCTATATATTCAAATGAGAAAATTCGACCCCCCTCCCCCACTGTGGCCCCACCCTACCCCTCGGGATCATGATTTTATCCAGCTTGAATCTAGTGAGTACTCTAACCGAGAATGCTTTCACACAAGTTAAAGCTTTTCTGGCCAATCGGTTTTTGAGAAAAAGATTTTTAAAGATTTTTCTCTATATATTCCTATGTAAAATTTTGACCCCCCCCCCCATTGTGGCCCCACCCTCCCCTGGGGATCATCATTTGAACAAAACTTGAACCTACACTACCTGAGGATGCTTCCACACAAGTTACAGCTTTTCTGGCTGACTAGTTCAGAGAAGAAGATTTTTAAAGATTTACTCTATATATTCCTATGTAAAAATTTGACCCCCCATTGTGGCCCCACCCTACCCCTGGGGATCATGATTTGAACAAACTTGAATCTACACTACCTGAGGATGCTTCCACAAAATTTACAGCTTTTCCGGCTGATCAGTTTTAGAGAAGAAGATTTTTAAAGATTTACTCTATATATTCCTATGTAAAAATTCGACCCCCCATTGTGGCCCCACCCTACCCCTGGGGATCAGCATTTGAACAAACTTGAATCTACACTACCTGAGGATGCTTCCACACAAGTTTCAGCTTTCCTGGCTGATCAGTTTCAGAGAAGAAGATTTTTAAAGATTTACTCTATATATTCCTATGTAAAAATTCGACCCCCCATTGTGGCCCCACCCTAACCACGGGGGTCATGATTTGAACAAACTTGAATCTACACTACCTGAGGATGCTTCCACAAAATTTACAGCTTTTCCGGCTGATCAGTTTTAGAGAAGAAGATTTTTAAAGATTTACTCTATATATTCCTATGTAAAAATTCGACCCCCCATTGTGGCCCCACTCTACCCCTGGGGATCATCATTTGAACAAACTTGAATCTACACTACCTGAGGATGCTTCCTCACAAGTTTCAGCTTTCCTGGCTGATCAGTTTCAGAGAAGAAGATTTTTAAAGATTTACTCAATATATTCCTATGTAAAAATTCGACCCCCCATTATGGCCCCACCCTACTCCCGGGGGTCATGATTTGAACAAACTTGAATCTACACTACCTGAGGATGCTTCCACACAAGTTTCAGCTTTTCTGGCCGAATGGTTTTTGAGAAGAAGATTTTTGAAAAATACGAACAAATTTTCAATGATTTTTAATTATCTCCCCTTGAAAGAGGGCGTGGCCCTTCATTTTAACAAACTTGAATCCCCTTAACCTAAGGATGCTTTGTGCCAAGTTTGGTTCAAATCGGCCCAGTGGTTCTGGAGAAGAAGTCGAACATGTAAAAAGTTTACGGACAGACAGACGGACAGACAGACGGACAGACAGACAGACGGACGCCGGACAAAAAGTGATCAGAAAAGCTCACTTGAGCTTTCAGCTCAGGTGAGCTAAAAACCTATACGGCACTGATCTAATACATTAGCAAGATACAGGGCTCACAATGTGTTGTCATGTAAACAAGGCCCGTGTACTGTTTTTGTTTAGTAATACATAGTTTCAATATGCCAGTAAAATCTTTTTCTAGCTGTTTGTCTATTTTCTTCTTTATTTTAAGCATATTAAATAAACCGTTCCTAACCGTTAACATATTCAATTTAGGTCTAAAACTGGAATTTTCACTTCAGCATTCAAAATGTAAACAAAAAGATGACCTAAGGTTTGTTTACATAAAAAGAATAGTATGCTCTGTAACTTGCTTAAAAATCAACGACTGGCACTTTCAGTTGAGTTCAGTTCATTTTTTTTTCACTCAACACCATATAATAGTACATGAAGTAAATGAAGAAAATAACATTTTCACATAAATACAATATAGTTATAAAAGTCAAGAAAGTAAATTGGGTGAACAAACAGTTTGATTAATTTTTGAAATAAAGAAACACAATTACAATTTTTCTAATGTAGTAAAGTTATTTGAAGATATGATTTCATAGAACATCTTAGTGTCGGGAGAAGAACAGTAATATGTATTTAAAAAATTGACTTCGTAATTTCCTTAATGCCTTGCATTCTAAAATAACAAGAAATTCATCACCAATTTTGTTACAATTACACAAATAACAATATCGTTTATTTCTTTCAACAGTACTCCACCTTCCTATTTCAACATGAAGGTGATAATTTGTCGTTCTAAAATTATCAAATAATTTCTTTTCTTAATTTACTGGGTAACAAGAATATGTAGCGTACACAATCAAAATTTGTTTTAAAAATTCTATTTATAATCCACTTAGATTCCTGAATATCGTTATGCCATTTTTGAAAAAAAATTGATCTGTTAACTTTTGGTTAATAGTTGTCTTAATCCAACAGGAGTTATAATGGTATCATTCATGATCACACCATAGATTTAAAAGTCCGCATTTGTCAAAAATATTTTTTATAGAGCATAGCCACGGATTTAATATTTGTCCCTTATCAAAAAGCATACGTACATACATATTTGTAATTTTGCTTAACTTGTTTTCGCTGCTAATGATAATGTTGGCTAACAATTAAATCATTCTAGTAAAAACGGTTTTATACAAGGGAAATCGTCAAGTTTCACCATATACCATGTGAATAGATAAACAGCTTTTCATGATCAGATTAAGTATATGTTACAAATGTTTTAAATGGACACGTTCAATAATGTCAATATTTTCATAACCCAAAACTTCACATGCATACAATAACACTGGTACAACAACTTATCAAATAAATCTAATTCACAATTAATATAAGGTAAATCAAAAGTTCTTATCTTCTTTATAACTCCGTACACGGATTTCTGTGCTTGCTCACATGTGTGTGTGTGTGTGTGTGTGTGTGTGTGTGTGTGTGTGTGTGTGTGTGTGTGTGTATGTCCATTTCAAACCAAAATTCAAAGAAAACTCTCGCATGTACAATTCATAAGCATAGGTAAAGGACAAACTCTGTTCATTTTCGAGGAATTCTGTTAAGGTAACTCCAGTGTTTTAGAAATTTGTGTCAAACCAAACTTTTTTTAATTCTAATAGTTAAAACAACTTATAAACTTACTATAGAGACCAAAATAGTTATACCTTTGCACGTTTGTTTTCCTACAGTGAGCTTTAGCTCACAAGGTCCAAAAATTTAACAGCCAAAATTTAACACCATGATGCATGATCTCATAATTAATTAAATTATGCACTAAAATACATCATGTTAGGTTATAATTTTAGCAAGTCAATTGATTATCATTAAATCATAAAATTTTTATTGATTTTCTACAGAAAATATAAAAAATATTACATTTTTTCTTGCCACGACCTTCGCAAACAAATCACAAAATTGCATATTTTTGAAAAATTCTAAAAATTTATTCAATTTACATACATTTTTTAAAGAATATTTATTTAGAGTTACGTATTGTGTTAACAAATAAACATAGTTTATCAAAATTGACCATCTAGTTTTTGCTTGATAGTCTCTTGAACATGTGTACCCCCATACTGAAAATGTAAATTTTACAAGTTGTTTTTTGCAAACTTTGGAAAAAAAAGAAATGTACCAAAATGACACAATCTAACAGTCACTTAAATTGATATACTCAATGAAACTGTATTATACATATAAAATTAATGTCGAGACTGCCAACAAACTCATATAGTTGAGTGCAGTAGTACCCCCTCCCCCCCTTTCTGTCAAATACTTTCTATCCCAGTTTTTTAACATATTTTTCTGTAGATTAAACACCGATCAGTGTTATGTAGTTTTAATTACACAAGTACTTACTTATCCTCTCCTTGTCCCGGAGGACACATGAGGTCGTCAAGCTACATGTACATAAACGCAGTGTAATTGTTGGAGGAGAATGCATACGATACGTACAATTATATTACACACTCATTTACCTTTTTACATTTCGCTGCTTTCCTTGCTTTCTCCAATCCCTCTAAATGACGGAGATGCTATATTTTTAAAAAAATTCCACTTTTTGACCAAACCATAATTATTTTAAAACACTTGTTGTGTGCCAAAATTATAACCGGAAATTTAGCACGCCGTGTAAAAAAAGAACCGGATCCGAAAGCCACTGGAGTTACCTTAAATATTTTTTAAAATATCGCTAAAATTACAACACTTAGAAATTTTATGTTCGACTTCCGGTTCGTGAAAGTAAACATATCAAGTCAACAACTTTAAATATTTTTTGAATGTAGGCCTTGTAAAGGAAAGAAGCAAACGTTTTTGAGAAATGGGAAATTAGAAGGATGTCCAAAGTGAAAACTGAAGCAAGCAGGATATTAAGCTCACTCTAATTCAATTAAAACAAGCAGCTGTCCGAGCCGAATGTCAGGCTTTATTTAACGAAGAACATGTTGATAATTCAGAAGAGACTTTGACGACTATCGTCAACATGATTAATCGGGAATTCATTTTATGTAAATCGTTTAATGTATAAATGTAGATACGTTACTCTTTTTAAAATATTGAGGTTAAAATTAAGACATGTTAACTCGAATTTCCCCATAGAACAGACTAATAAATCGCCAGTCTGAGATCTTACATGTAGCTACGTTTCATTTTCAATATGAATCCTTACTGTCTAAATGTGTAATGTATGTCACTGTTGTCATTGAATAAAGAGAATTTATAAAACTAATTTACTAAAGTTTAACACGTTTGTAGTGTGTTTTCGTTATTAATGGGAGGAATTGTACAATCACGTTAATACACCTACCCTCATGAATACACCCCATGCAGAGCGTGCACGGGGATAGGAAATAACGAATATTTTAATTCAAAGTTGTTTTTAGCAAGTTAAATATTTGGTTTCTTCAATTACATGTTTATCACTAATAATGCATTTCCCCGCACAATATCTTCATTTCGCGAGGGGATGCTCCGCTTTGCGGTGCCCTTGTTCGTTATGCAAGAGCATGATCTACGTATGAACAATTTATTAAACGAGGCAGACTACTAACAATCAAGTTGTTGGAACAAGAATATCAAGAACCTCGATTAAAATCATCTTTACGCAAGTTATATGGTCGTGTCATGTTGTAAATTTTGTATTTACTGCCACCCGGTAAATTTAAAATTTACAAGATGACAGTCGGTATAATGACCTTGTTTGCAAGTACAATGTTTCATTAAGACACATGCTGACTGACCTTTTACATATATGTTAGACCATTATTTATACACCGGACTGACTACGGTTTTTTTTTTTCTTTTTTCATGATCTTGACAATGAGCACACGGCGGGTGCGACCGGTCGGCAGGGGATGCTTACACCTGATCCTACCTCTATATTTGTAGAGGTCCGTGTTGCTCTGCTTTAAATTCGTATTTCGCTTTGTAGATCTTTTAGATGGCTGACGGTTTGTTATTGTCATTTTTCATCCAACGAATAAACTACTATAAAGAAACAGATTTAAGATTTTTTTTTCTTGTTTGAAATATTATTGTCGGTGAAGGACGTCAATTTATTCATATAAATAAAATATAATTTAATCACGTAAAAGTTTGTATCGAAAGGGATACGGGATATTTTGTAATAACAGTCTTTATACAGTGTTAAGTTAAAAAAACGAAATTATTTATAGATATAAAGGATATTGCTCTGCCACATTTTGTTTAAAAAAAAATGATAACTCTTGAAATTGTTAATGCGTATTTTTGTTTTATTTCAAAACTGATAAACGATAATAAAAAGTTTGAACGATTTCTTTTCAATATGTCAATTATCTTCAAAATTATATCTAATCAGCAATAACATCATTGTCATTCAGAAAATATTTAAATTTATTGTAAAAAAACAAATATGACATAATTATATACGCATAATTGGGTTGATGATGATAATGATGATGATGATGATGATGATGATGATGATGATAGAATGTTTACTTGTTGCTATTCTAGATTGTATACCGTACAAGTACGGCCCTAACTGTGCGTTTGATTGTGGTCACTGTAAGAGCGGGATACCGTGTTCTACAGACACCGGTCAGTGTGTTAAAGGGTGTGAAGACGGATGGACCGGGAACCTCTGTGTAATAGGTAAGTTGGCCTGCCTGATTTTTTAATATTGACCTTCTTATATTGAATGTGTGTGTGTGACAGGTGTCGTACTGGAGGTCAGTGGTCTGCTAGCTTACTTATCGACTTTAGTTATTAAGAATCATACTTCTGGACTTGTTTATTTGTTTTTTTTTAATATTTTTAGTTCAAATAGCTGCTACGGAATCTCTGCAACAAAGTAAGCGTAGATATGCTTAATGTCATCACATTTAACACATTTATTCGTTTAAATTATTCAAAAGAATATTTGTTCGTTAATTACCACCGTTTTGATGCTTTTTTTTCCAGATGAAATAATGCGAACCACAGGTACGGTTGCAATAGCGGTCCTTTCAACTCTGTTGATAATTGCAATCCTTATCAATATATTATTGGGGCGAAAAATTATTTCAAATCAAAACAGCAAACGCCACACAAATATCCCAATGTCTCGAAAACAAAATCCCTCACAAACCTACGCTGATTTGACAGTTACAGAAGAAGCGCATGCGTACTCAACGCTTGGCTCTGATGTATATGAGCTACCTTATCAAGTGATAAGTGATGGGTCTAACAAGATAAAATAGTTGTCTGTTTATTCGATCAAAGCATCTTCACTTCACTTCAGTGTACATTGTAGGTAAAATTTGTGTTGACATATCTTAAATTGTACAAGTTTATTCTTCCTCTATTTTATTTTATGCATGGTATTGTAAATGTTAAAAAAATCCAATATGAATTACTTGCATGTAAGAGTTTACCTGTTCAGTATAATTATCACCTAGAACTGGATACAATGATTGGATCTCTATGTATATAATCAATGTAACAAAACTGTTTCAGACAAATGATCACCAACACAATAAAAATAGATGAAGAATCTACTTCAATTGCTATACGGAAGTTTTCAAAATTAAGATTGTTTTCTCCTACTTGCTGCATTACGCTCTTGCATATCTGACTGTTTTACTGTTTTGCATGCGACCTGATTTACATTGATGATATATTTCATTTAACCAACAGTTGGTTTTTAATCTCTTTCTATCCAACTCTCTCTCTCTCACTCTTTCTCTAACAACTCTACTGATGGTATTTTGAGGATGAAACGCGCAGAAATACACTGACAGCGACAATGTAAATGTTATGTTGCGGCAAATAAAAAAAGGTAATAACATAACACAGCACTTGAAAATATACCCTAGACACTGAATGTGGGATCAGCAAGAACCATGAGAAAAAACTGATCTGCAGATTATAAATTACTGTAAATTACTGTAATTACTGTAAACGTATTACATTTGGCTGAGTATTCTAATTAGCGTTTATGGCGGAAAGCAACATCCGCTAAATCAAGTACATCGATTAATGTCATGCACATATGTAAATGAATAAGAACATTCAGGAGTACGCTGAATCAAATTCACCCCAATTTGTTAAAAAACTACTTTCCGCCAATATCATACACGCCAAATATAATACGTTTACAGTATATAATTGGTAACTTACTTATTACGGGGGAGGGGTTGGGGTAAATACTAATGCTATATGTTCCTTGTGTTTGTTTTAGTATGTCGCGTTGTCAGTAATGATGAAAATTGTTTTAGCCTTTTCGTTACTTCATATTATATATAATGTTCGCCTATTTCCAAAACCTGCTGAAATACACCATAAGAAGTTATATGGCCCTCCTGAATACAAGTACATTTCACAGGAAATAGTTATTTTGCCCTGCCAAAACAGTTATATATCCCGCGCGCCCAATTATTCTGCATATAACTTCAGATTCGAAATTCGAGAAGCCAGTTGCCAGATAAACATTAACAGTTTCACGTAAATCAAATGACAGGGAAACATCAACATTTAAAGAAAAAATTAAAACTTTTTTTAATTGAAAATTCCGAACACTTTTTAACGAAACGTTGGTTGATAAGATCTAAACATAATGAAATGAAGACATTTATTTAGGAAATAAAAATAGTTGTATTCTTTAAAAAAAAATAAAATGCTGTATTATACATATATTTCATGTTTATTCAGGGAACAATGCCAGGATATTTGATTCTCGGTGTCTGGTAGGTATTGGAGTTTTTTGACACCCATTGTCTTCGACATCAGTGCACTCTTGGGTTTTTCTGTCACTTAGAGCCAAATAATCTGGTATTTTGCCTTCAAACCCATGCATTGCATGTATATGTATTATGTAACTCTCTCTATTCTGTACATGAATTACGTCTGCTTATGACTGTTCCTTGTTACTGCTTCTATTAAAAATCAATGAAAATTATTCCAAGACTAACAAAAATATATTTATTATAGAACATTTTTCTTTAAAACATGAGACATGCAACGTTTAAACTAAAATATTTTAATAAACATATCCGTGGACTATAACGTATTTCCCTGTTTGTGATAAATCGAAATTTTAAGCAAAGGCATTTGTGGTATCAGAAAATAAAGTTTGCAGTTTTAAAATACACGTGTGAAAGAAACATAATTGTGCTACCTGTAAAATGCTCTAACGATATACCGATAAACTGATATGGAATTGATATATTTAAATTTGCAATGTGTCTCATTACGTCCTTCATAAGGAAATCAAACCTTATTGTTATTCCGGTGTGCATACGCTGATTGCAAAGAATACCATTTTTGTGTTCACAATATTATGCCTGAAATCTTAATTAACGTCGCTTAAAAGAACACAAACAATTATTAGGGTCTCAAATCATTTATTGGGGATTTGATACAATTTTCAGTGTCTTATGTGGAGTGTGTACTCTACTTTAAGAAAATAACCTTGTTTTGAAGAATACTCTTAACAGTGTGTTTAACGGAATTTTTTTTTTCTCGTTTTGATATAATATTAAAAGTTTGTATACAACATTGTTTTCTTGCTTTATTTTTTTAAGCAATTCGTGGTTGTGAAAAGTCATAACGCAGCGTCAATCCATTTTATCTCTCCATGTTGTACAGCTGCAATGTTTGTAAAACACCCAACTGGTATTTCACGTGACGGTGCAAGTAATACTTCATCATAATCAAAAGAATATTTTCTGGCTAAATCAGATTTAAGATACTTGGTTCTGACCGAATACTCTGTGAGATCATATATTTTACAATCGTCACCGAGCATTGTTTTGTCGATTCTGACAATGTATCGTAGCTGAGAGCGTTCAGCCCGTCTTATTAAAGACGCGAAACTAGTAATTCCCTTGCGTGTTTTTGAGCAGGATATGTATTTTGACTTCACGCCATCGCGCGATCCGTAGGCAACGTGGTTATGTATAGATGTGTTCGAATAGACGTTTTTTGGTTTAATTCCTATATTATAAGACTCGCCTGGTTTAAGTAACCTATATAAAAATCTTTCTTCATCTATTGCATTATCTTCTTGCCCTGATGCCTCAGTTGTAGTGATTTGATTTTCTGATTCCGTGGTGGAAACTAAATCTGTACATTCATTTTCCATTAAATTTGCATCTGATACATCCCTATGATAAATTTGAACATTTGATTCCTCTAATACTGTAAACGAAATAATCCCTTTATTAGTGACACCCTTTTCTTCCAGATTAATTTCGATCTGATGTTCAACGCTGTTATCAAGGCTGGCATCTTCCTCTTGAACAGCATCGATGGTATCAAACTTGATGTCACCACCTTTTCGTGTATCTGATTCAATTTCTAGATCGTCTTCTTCTGCTTTGGTATCTCTGCCTTTAGATTCGTCATCGTTCTTAGATTCAGATATGATTGTAGATGATAAACTTGTATCGGAATCCCGAACTTCCTCGTCATTCAGATTATCTTTAAAATCTAAAGATCGTGCGCTAGCAGTCATCTGAATCGCGCCGTCTTCTTTTTCGTTTTCGATAACAGGCAAGCAACAGGCATCAGACTTTGCCGGCATGTTAATGAAAACCGCATTTCCTTTCTCATTCTTGCTTTCAGATAAAGATATACAACGATATGATTCATCTTGTTCATTTTGATTAGATTCTGTGTCATTTATCTTGTCTAATATAGGTGTTTCAGCCTTAAATACAGTTGTGCTTTTATTGTTTTTCAAACTTTCGTCATGTTTTTCAAAGGTGTCGTCAAGCCGTGGTCTCTTTTCTTGTTTTATTTCGTCAGATTCTTCTTCTAATCCTTTTTTATAAAAAAAATATCAACACTATAAATTACTAAGTGTACATGACTTTATTATAGTTATATATTTTTTAAATTAATTAATAAATTTATTTATGTATTTATCTTAAATCTAATTTCCTATTCCGAACGAGTACTCAATGTGTACTTACTTTTGCGTTTGTCTGAGTTGGTCTCAGATTCCATGTCCTCGATGCAACCAACCTCTTCAATAAAGACACAGTTCTGTTAATATTTTTGTTGGAAAATACTTTATATTATATATATTATCATTTCCGCATCGGCAATACAAATATTGCTATAAATTTTTATTAGTTTCTTCTATCTTTCTCTTTTCAAAGATGAATGGATGAATCTTGTAATTGTATACGTCTAAACACGTTGCAGTGTTACTTAGCAGTATCTTTGAGATGCTACATGTGAGCTTGGTTATTAAATGTATTTGAACATTTCAATCCGAGCATACCTTAAAACAAATTGTTAACCATTACATTAAATGGTACTTTTGTTATCATACAGTGGTAACAACGTTATTGCATTAAATAGGTTGTGTACCGAGGGTGATCGCTCGTGTAACGTGCGGGATCGGCGTGTTTCAGAAAAATTGTTTTGCTTTTTTGACCGTGCATGATCGTGATTTTTTTCGTTTTGTAACTTTTTTTTACGGAATGCAAGGATTTATTCTAAAAAAACGACGAGTATTTTTTTTTTAAAACAACACAAGAAGATGACTTTAAAGCTTTCTCTAGAGGAATATTAACAATTCTTTACATTCATGTCATGTTGCGCTAATCTATATAAAATCACTCTGTTGTCGTTAAATAGTAAGTATTTCAACAACTTATGTAATCCTTTAATGGGTCGGGTTAGATAAGTCTAAAAACAAGCATCCATCGTATCTTAACACATAATAGCGTCAAGCAAGAGAAACACGTTGAATGAAAGCGGTCAAGCTTAACTATTCCCTGATTAGATTAACAAATTATTTTCTAGTTTTTCTTTCAAATGGAAATACAATACGTATTTCTCTTCGTTACATTGTATACACATTTACTAGAATTTGAATCTATTTAGACGCTATAAAATTTAGGATAAATGGAATTCGATCAATTATGTACGGCATATTATGGAATGTGTAAAATCGAAATTCTTTGGAACAAGCTAACAAATTTACCTGTATCTTGCTCAATTAAATCCTACGTAGGGGATTATATTACCTAAAAATCAACTCGTACGTAAATAAATTCGTGTAGATTTTGTATTTATCTTCACTTCACTTCACTTTACACTAATTAACTATAATAAAACGTAAAATTCGTTTTGGAGAAAAAGCCATTTAATTTGTGTGTGTATCCTGTCCTATCGTTCATCTTATAAAAATAAAACAGTGCATTGGTACTATACTTGCCGCTTTTCAACAAAACACAAACATTGTAATAAAAAATATAAGTAGTACGTTTTTTTAATCCTAATCTTAAAAAAAACTATTTTTGATTTAGCGTGTTCAATGGAATATTGTGCGTGTTCGTTCGTGATTCTTGCTTGATCGTTCGTGTATCCAAATCGTGCGTGTCGTTTGTCAACAACAACGTTGTTACCACTGTTATTGTTTTTTGTAATACCGAATATTTTAAATAGAAAACGTTATAGGATAGCCTGTGTTGAAATGTGCATGGTCGATCGATATAGTTATTCCTCTTTATCAATTGATTTCACGTTTTTTTTGTTGGTTTTGTGACCAGATATTATCGATGTTATAGACACGATTAACAACTAGTTATTATCCAGTTGTTGTACAGCTGAAAGGTAAATATATGCTCCACCCCCCCCCCCCCAAAAAAAAATAATAGTTATAAAATTCAGAAGCCATGATCAGTGAACATGTCGGAAGATCACTATTAAACCAGCATAATTACCCAATATTATTTAAAAGAGAGAAACGCGTTCAAAGCAAAATTCTGTGCAGAAAATGGATATGTCGCTACAACGAGACAGTATTTGCAAGTGTGAAGTGTGATATTCTTCAAGTAAACTAAAATCATTCGTTACTTGAATGTTGGTAGGTGGTTATGTATTACAGTTTTAGAGGATCAGTGAAATATAGTGTATCAATCGGTAAAGCTTATCCATGTACATCAGTTGAATAGTTGACATAATGATATTTAGGTGAAATTATTTGTAACAGAGAGTATGTAGTATGTAGTATTTTCTTGAATCTCAAATGTCTTGGGAAGAAACCTAAAGTCATTCGATTTCTATCATTCTGATTACTATAAGTTTTTCCTTTCGATGTACCTTCTTCTAGATTTAAATTCGCCCATCTACATGTATATATACCTTCAAGGTTGTAATGATTTTAACAATTTGAACCATAAATTACTCTTATCTGTTGATTAAGTATGTTAAATACAAAACATATAAAATAAAATACAATTTCTCTTAAAAGATGATGCAAGTTACATTGAAAAAAGCAAATAAAGCATAATAATTAGAGTTAATCAAATGCAAATAAAAATATTTTATTGCAATCACAAGCATTTAAATGTAAACAAAAGTTCATGTCCTCTAATTGTTTACATAAGTAAATAAAATATTATTTGATAATATAAGTACATACATGTATCATGTACCCTTAGCTTCTAAATAACCTTGTAACCAGTGGATAGTGCATTACCATGATACAAACTTGGTCAGGTTTTTTTTTTAACTTGAATGCCGTCATTTTATTGAATATTTAAACAGAGAAGAATCAATTATTTTTTTATTTCTGTTTTCTTTTCTTTCTATACAGATATATATTGGGATTTCCGAAAAACATGTATTGATTTTCTACGCTGTATTTCAGAAAATACCAGAACAATTGGCATTATGAATTATTCAATATGTTTTCGGAAAACGGTAGGCGTCTAAATTAAACCTGGGAAAACGCCAGTGTTTAAAGTTCAAATATAAAATCGGGAAACGGTATCTTTCTATACCTTGCTATTGAAAATACAATAATCAGCATTGGTGGAATAAACCGACCTACACAAAGGAACCATTGAACTGTACAGCACCTACTTAGGTTACCCGCAGTGTCAATCGCACTTGATCACTGAGGTTTAAAACCGTTTTCAAGTTTCATCGTCGCATGATCTGTTCAATTCAGGGAGTATGGTCACTGTAACGTGTCGAGAGGTCTGTTACCTAGATATTTCTAGGGTCTGGGAGTTGAATATTACAATATTAAACAATGATAATTTTCCTCTCTAAAATGATTGTTGATTACCATTGGCCTAAAAATATTTACAAAATGGCCTTCCCTTACTTAGGGTAAAATCACAAAATGAATATGGTCTGCCGGGAAAACTTAATTGATACCACGATGTAAACACTTTTTATGCCTTATTCAGGCAGTAGTGATTATCCGTGGCACACCCTAGCTTTATAACCTACTCAACAGGTAAACCCTCAGCAGAGGCAGTCACTGTGTTAACGCCTTACGCAGGACGGACAGTGAACTAACTCTATTTAAAGGCGTACCCCATCTCTAATATTACTATAGAGTATCAGCGACGACAAACTTAGGCTAGCCTCCAAGAGGACAGCCTCTATATAACCGACCAGTGGTCGACCTCCAAACGTGATTGGTCCTTATATTATCAATGTGGCAAGCCTCTCTCTCAAGGCAACTCACCTACCAAAATCGCAACTTATTAGTCTCACAATTTCTCTCCGTTGGAACTCCGCTACGGAAAAGAACGCTGCGACTGCGACGCGCTCGCTTATATACCCTCTGTGGGTCACGTGACAATCTCCGCTGGTTGCTAGGCGACAATACAAACACAGTCGTCATGTGCCGTACGCATGATTTAACATTACATAACATAAAATCGTTACAGTCACTAATTAAGCTAGATTATTTAAATGGATAATATCATTTAACATTTTTTTTTTATTTTTAGTTTAATTTGAATTTCAAGAGAAATAGATATCTTTTATTTCTATGTTTTGTAAACAAGTTTTGTGTTTTTGTTTAAGTTTTAGGTTTCCTGATCAAAAATATCGCATTTAACACAAAAAATTATGCAAAAAAGATTATTAACTGTTTGGATATGTGTCAAGTTAACAAGGAGTTATAACAAAGTGTTTACAGTAAAGGTTAAATAATAATGCAACGCCTGTTAACAAAACATAGAGCGAGCTTGGTTCGAAAAAATACAAATTTGATAATACATTGGAAATACCATTCTAAAGCATTGTAAACAACAACAAAAATGGAAAGAAAAAATAAATTCTAGCTCAAATTTTGAACATAGTTTTTAGAGTCCGATTAAATAATTTTCTTAAATGTGGAACGCATTAACATCCATTTAACGTTTCCAGAACTAATTTATTTATCAATATCTTTTTCAATGAAATTTGTTTCTAATTCTTTTAAATTCGTCATGTCGGGATATATATATATATATATATATATATATATATATATATATATATATATATATAGGTTATGTAATTCAATTTGAAATATTATAATTACAAATGATCAGTGATATAATTCATGATCAACTTTGATAGTTTATATTTAACAAAAATATACCTTGAGGTAAATCAGTAAAGTGGTCCTTTCTTCTTGCTGTCTATTCCCTTAAATGAATGGTAATTTCTTACAAATTATCGATGACAGTGTTCCAACTATGTACTTGGAATTTAAAATGAAACTGCTGCGTGTTTTCAAAGTGCTGCGTTATCCGTTTTAAAAAAACTTAAGCGTGCGTTTAAATATAAATATGATTCAGCTCTTAATATGCATGCATTGATAATTTTTCGTTACAGATACATTTTGATCGAAACATTGGTAAATGAAAAAAAAAATGAAGATACAAGAACTATGAAAATCACAGGCAGATAATATCGGATAAACTGTAGTAGATACGATTTGAATGTATCTTTATTAATTATCGCTATTCTTAATATAATTATGTAATTGTGTTTATCTTTTCATGCATCCTTGTAAAACAGATAAATCTCATCAGAATGGTTTGTATATGTTAATACACACACACACACACACACACACACACACACACACACTCTCTCTCTCTCTCTCTCTCTCTCTCTCTCTCTCTCTCTCAGAGCTTACTTGATGTACCAATGAATGACACCTTATTACTCTCTATTAGTTATAGTAAAACCTAATGGGAAACCACTGCAACGTGTAATCCAATTTAACAGGTATTGCGTTATTTATAAGAATGTAACATTTTTAACACTCGACTTTAAAAGAAGGATAAGCCGTGTCATCCTGTTAATTTTTTTAAAATCCCTGATGACATAACAGTTGTTCCAAAAATTGATTAGATGTTCTTTAAACGATCGGAACGACAGTTTAATTTCGACAGTATCTTTTCTAGAAACCGCACGAGAATCATTTAAATGCGTTGATATTGATATTAAAAATTTGTTGTATTTTTTAATCATCAAATTTTACGTTTCATTTTAAATATGCGGGATGATTTATTGAATTTGTTTTAGAAAATGGTGAGTTGGTCAACTATTCCTAATATATTATATTATATTGCCAATGAGTTTTTTTTATCGTTTTGTTTTAATTTCGTCCGAATAATGGTATGTTTGAGTATGAAATATGATATATCAAAATGTACATAAACTGGACATTACATAACATTTTAAATTGCGAATATTATAGCGTAAATATTTGACAAAGAACTATGATAAAAACTGTCTTACATGTATAGACGCGTAGCGGCTTCTGTAAACACTGAAATTGTTTGAGTTATCACATAGCAACAGAGCTACATGTAACAGTGCAACCTCAATACACTTAGCACCATTAAAGGATTAGAAAAATAGCTATAACTCTGTTAAGAAACGTGGAATGCTTAACTGAATTTTGTTCTGTAAAACATATATGTATTTCTCATGCATGCCCTGCTGAACAAATTGAATGTAATGTTATGAAGATACCTTAAAAAAATAACATAAGTTGAACACTAGTATAAATTGAATGTTACAAACCAATGTTATATTTAAACTTACCATTAAAAACACCAGAAGTAGATTTGCTTCAGGTCTGTAGCTCCCAGACCGTCCATTCATATTTTTTCATACCAGGAGCTACAGACCTGCAGTAAAATGTATGTTTTGAAAACATAGAAAATAGCCTTCACCTGTATAATTTTAGAATCGGAGATGTACAGGTACTACAGTTCATATTAATATTTTTCATAAAGTGGTCCTAGTTATTAGCTTAAGAAGTTGAATGTTACAATAAAAATTTATTGAGAGCTTTGTACAAAATGTTAATTTCAATCAATAGATTAACCCACGTTTCTCTGAATCAAAAATAAAACTGAAAACTGGCAGGTTTGAATGAGCATGCATTTAAAAATTTCAATACATTGATTTAGTCTTGTATCTAAAATTAAGTCGTGACAAACAAGCTTGTTCTTTTTGTTATGAAAGAAGTAACTAAGATACTTTGAAAAGAGACAGTTCATTCAGAATTCATTGTTCCGTGTAAATGGGTTTTTTCTTTTCTATTTTTAAAATGTTACAATCTACGTACATTTATGATCGAAATACTTTGAATTAGGGTTTATATGCGTACTTAACTCATCGGAATATTTAAAAATACATATATATCAAACAATTATATTGTATTTGTAAAAAAGAACATCTGATTTTATAATATTAGATACAAGAGAGGTAGGGATACACACATTGTTCCATGTGGCTGTGAATAATCATATGTAATGTTCTTATGAACATGGGGCTCGTAACATAAATCATGCTTAGATTTTGACTTAAGTATGGTCATAAGTAGGATTTAGGCGGAAATTTAGGACCTGCGTAAGTCCCACTTAAGTAAGTCTTATACCGTAATATAAAACAAACATAGCAATGTCTTAGCTAAGTCATTGAATGTATTGGTAATAAATCATTATCTTTGGTTATTATCTTGTTTATTTATAGATCCAAAATATTTGGTAACTTTGATATTGATGGGGGTAGAAGTAAACGTACAGACACAGAAGTAAAGGTGGCATGATTATATACATGTATCTAACATTTTTAAAACGCTCAAAGCATTCAGGCAAAGCATTCAGACCATTCGCGGGTATGATAAGGCAACTCTCAGCGATCGATCGAGTAAAAATTCCTCTGATCGATATGCCGTCAAAATAAGCAGCATGAGGTCATATTTAACTCAAGAAACCTATCAATTTTAACTTTTTTTAACTTTATCTCTGGTCCACATTATGAAAACTATTGGCGTAGAATGTCACTAGAAGCTCTTTAAACTGAATATATCGATTTCTCTGCATTACCTATCGTTAACATTGATGACGTCACAATCATCTTTAATAGAGAAGATCAATGTCGGGAGACAAATCATCGGAATGCAGTGTAAACAATGCCGAAATGAAACTTTTTAATACAGATACCCAAGATTTAGATGAGTGTCAGTAAGGATTTAAACAGGATAATACAGGCATGAATATTTTGTTTTATCAGCGAGTGTTATAAAGTAAGCAGATAGACATTTATGTGGCTTGACCGGCCTTTCCTCTGTCAGTGTGTACAAAAAAGTCAAAAGTGTAACACTACCCCGAATATTATGAAAGATGAATTTGGCAAATATCAAAAGCATATGACCTTGAATACTTGAAAACTGCTGCTAGAATCCTTTGGTTTGTTGTTATAAAAAAAGTTATGTAGTATTTTCAATGAAATTGAAAAAATTGAGGGGGTTTCCGATAAATAATGACAATATTTATTTTATGCGAATAACAATGGGATTCTAGAAGCAATATTAAAGAACATGAACTTATTGCCGATCGAATTATTGTATCATACATACAAGTAAACTTCAGGGTAGTGTTACACTTTTTGATGTTTTGTTAAGGTACAAAAATGATCTATTTTTTAGTGTCACGTGATACCATGGCACGGCAGCTTCAAAGATCGACTCGATTCCGAAGTAAAAATATATTATCTTGTTGAATACATTCACTTGATATTAATATTCAGCACTGTTTTCATAAAAAGAAACAATCTTTAAAATGACCATAAAATCGACGATCATTAATCTCTGAGTTGCCGTAATCTACCCGCGTTGGTGTTACTTTATTGTTTTGATGAATATTCACTAGTTTAGTCGCTCTTGATTTTTAAATTTTGGTATTATTTACAAAGGTAAAAGTACATTTGATTTTTTTAAGCAGCATGTGACTGGTAAACCAGTAATAAGGAAACAGCTGGGGCGTTTGATGTATTTCATATTGAAGGGGGGAGGATATTTTATCAATAAAGGGGAGGGGGCGAGCCGGATTTGACTCGAAATGGAGATATTCTACGATGTTGCTAATTATTATTTCATTTGGTAAATAAATTGATTGTCACGTATTTGATATCACTATAAGAAACAAAGCAAATTTTACTTAATGCTAGTTTATTTACGTTTCGTCGACATAAATTGTGTATCAAGGTAACGCAATCCCCATTTAGGAAGAGAAGTTAATATGATTGCATTCAAATTTGATGAAACTTATCAGTCTCTCTTGCAGATCAAAAACGTCTAAAATTTGAATTTCGTTTGCGGAAATGTCCAAAGCATCTTGGTGAAAAATAGTTGCCACTAGACACCACGGTTGGCCGCTCGAATAATTTACAACGTCACGAAAGAGTTTGAAATTTGTGTAATAGAATCAAATTGGGGATAATTTTCTTACCTTAAAGAAGGTAAGGTATTATCATCAGATCGAAACGATTTTTAGCAAGAATATCATATTTGCAACCAAATACCCCAAAGATTTGTAATTTATTGCTGAACACCAACTTTGTATTAAAAAATAGCAACACAAATACTCTATATCGTCATAATTAAAATGTATCAGTTTAACAAACAACTTTGTTTTAGATGGTGCTTGAAATTTGATACAAATAATTGTTTATAATTGCTGCAGATCGATGCTCTAAATGGCCAGACGAAAAGAAAGACCGTTGTTTGTACTGTTCTGTCACGTGAGGACGCCCTGGTCCGTCTTGTACAGAATGTTTAACCTCTTACATTAACAACAACTCCCAGGAAGATTGTCAATGTGTATTTATATTTCAGTCTTTTACCTCAAACAAATACACATTGACAATCTTCCTGGGAGTTGTTGTTAATGTAAGAGGTTAAACATTCTGTACAAGACGGACCAGGGCGTCCTCACGTGACAGAACAGTACAAACAACGGTCTTTCTTTATGCAGTAAAAGATCTCGTACTCAGGCGATCAACTATGGAAGAACCAGTGAAAGAAAACGACAGCACGTCAACGTCTTCACGGAATTCCAAACATTCATCATCAAGAAGCGATATGAGCTCGCTTATTGCTCAAGCCAAAGCCAAACTAGAAGCGGCCAAAGCACGACTCAGATTTGCTGAGATGGAATCTGACTTGAAAAGGAAACAAGCCGTACTGGATCAACAGATGGCCCTTGACGAAGCCAAAGTGAAACGCGAAAAAGCCGAACTTTCAGTAAATTTAGAGCTACTCGCACAGCAACGAGAAACAGCAGCACTTGAAGCGGAGGCAAATGCTCTCGACCAAGAATCTCAGCTTTCGAGGAGTTTGCTCCCAGATACAGAACCTGCAGATCCCTTCACTAGAACAAAATCCTTTGTCGAAGAAGACAATCGTGTACGAATGTGTTCTACCAACACATCCCATATTCAGGATACATGTGATCCAAGTGTAAAGAAAGAAAATGACAGACATAGTGTACCTCCTCCAGTGGAACCTAACAGAAAGTTAAACCCAGAAGCTTCCTCCTTCTCACCAATCAACTCGGTCACAGGTGATTTCACACGATATCTCCTCAAGAAGGACTTACTGCTTTCTCGACTCTCAGCCTTTGATGATCGACCGGAAAGCTACATGACCTGGAAAGTATCATTCAAGACCGTGATGAGTGAACTAGATGTTTCCCCTATTGAAGAGCTTGACTTTCTGTTAAAATGGAGTGGACCAGAGTCTAAGAGACATATTTTAAGCATAAAGTCAGCCAACATTGCTGACCCATTACGAGGTCTACAGAGAGCATGGGAAAGACTTGAGGAACGATTCGGATGTGCAGAAATGATAGAGGCGTCATTAAAGAGAAGACTGGAGACATTCCCAAAGCTAACTTCAAAGGATTCGAAGAAATTCTATGAACTGTCAGACTTAGTTTCAGAAATTGAGTCCATTAAGTGTGATGAGCGAATGAAATCACTACTTGGTCATTATGACTCCTCAACTGGTGTGAATCCCATCGTAAATAAATTACCGCACAATCTCCAGGAAAGATGGACATCCTCAGCAATCAGATACATGAATGAACATCATACGGCATATCCACCGTTCACCCACTTCGCTGAATTTGTACGAGAACAAAGTCGCATCAGGAACAACCCAAGTTTTCTCTATGAATCAACATTCGTCAGGAAGGATACAAATGTGTCAAACTATGTTCAGAAAAACTCTGTTGTTGTGAAGAAAACTAACGCTCATCATGAA
Source organism: Magallana ariakensis (assembly GCA_020458035.1). NCBI lineage: Eukaryota > Metazoa > Mollusca > Bivalvia > Ostreida > Ostreidae > Magallana > Magallana ariakensis. The sequence continues at coordinate 56,663,161 of CM035811.1, read as the reverse complement.
GCTCAGAGCACAGCAAGTACTACTGAAGATGTTTCCGTCCCGGGAAAGTGTCCGATACACAACACTGACCATCCTCTAAATAAGTGCAGAACCTTTAGATCGAAGAGTATTCAGGAAAGAATGAAATTCTTAAGAGAAAAGAGAATATGTTTTCGATGTTGTGCCTCAACTACTCATATCAAGAAAGACTGTAAGGAGGAAGTGTCATGCAAAGAATGCAACAGTAGCAGTCATCCTACAGCCTTACATATCGACACACCATCAGTGACTCTACATACAGCTGCATCAACTCACAGCGGGGAGGGTCCAGTTGACATTACTTCTAAGTGCTCTCAGATATGTGGTAGATTTCAAGGAAAATCTTGTGCTAAAATTCTGTTAGCCGATGTACATCTTCAAGACCATCCTGACAATCGTGTGCGTGCATACATCATGCTTGACGATCAAAGTAATCGTACTTTAGCCAGTTCACAATTCTTCGATTCACTCGGAATTGAAGGACAGGATGTGGAATACATACTTACCTCATGTGCAGGAAAAGAACGAGCTGCTGGGAGAAGAGCCTACGGCGTAGTAGTGGAATCGATGGATCAGAGTGTCCGACTTCAACTTCCTGCTGTCACTGAATGCAGCCATCTTCCTAACAATCGCGAGGAAATTCCAACGTAGGAGGTAGCTCAGAACTATGCTCATCTACTTGACATCGCCCAGTACATTCCACCCCTGGATGATAGCGCGCAAATTATGCTGTTGATTGGAAGAGATGTCATTCAAGCTCACCATGTTCTGGACCAACGTATTGGACCAGCTAATACCCCCTATGCACAAAAACTTCCATTAGGATGGGCCATCATAGGTGAAACCTGTTTAGGTAGTTCTCACTTACGAGAAGAGTTCAACGTCACAAAAACAAGCATTCTTGATAGTGGACGTGGTACCATGCTCAACCCATGTGAAAATCAATTTCGTTTATGTGAAAAACAAGACATTCTACAGTCTGAGAGTAACTCTATTTATGAACCACACATGGACAACTTGTTCAGGAGAACAGAAGATGATGAAAAACCTGGCTTGTCTGCAAATGACAGAGCATTCTTAGAGACTATGAGTTCCGAGTTCAAAAGAGACAAAGATGGCTTTTGGACCGCACCACTGCCGTTTAAGCCAAATCGTCAAAAGCTGCAGAACAACTATGATTCAGCATTGAAAAGAGCTAAGAGTTTAGACAGAAGCTTGGAAAAGAATCCCTTGAAGAAAGAGCAATTTCTTGCATTCATGGAGAAGATGTTTCAAAGAGGCCATGCTGAAAGAGCGCCACCCAGTATAGAAGGAGAAGAATGCTGGTTTTTACCGATCTTTGGTGTCTACCACCCAAAGAAAAAAGATCAAGTACGTGTAGTATTCGACTCAGCTGTGAAGCATAATGGCATCTCCTTGAACGATGTAATATGTTCAGGTCCAGACCTAACAAACAGCCTCCTAGGTGTGTTACTTCGCTTCAGACAGGAACCAGTATACCCATTGTTGCTGACATAGAGCAGATGTTTTATTGCTTTAAAGTCAACGAGGAACATCGCAATTACCTTAGATTTTTCTGGCATGAAGGAAACGATTTTCACAAACCTCTTGTTGAATATCGCATGTGTGTACATGTTTTCGGTAACACAGCCTCTCCGGCGATAGCTACATATGGCCTTAGACTTGCAGTAAATCACAGTTGTCTTGGTTCTGATGTCAGCAACTTTGTGTGTAAAGACTTCTATGTCGACGATGGACTCAAATCACTACCAACGGTTGAACAAGCAATAGACCTGCTTCAAAGAACACAGAAAGCCCTGAAAGTTGAGGGAACTTGAGACTTCACAAGATAGCTTCAAACCGAGATGAAGTCATGCAAGCATTCTCACCTGAGGATCTATCGAAAGATTTAAAGGACCTGGAGTTTGGCAATGAAATTCTACCAGTCCAACGTACTCTTGGTGTTTCTTGGAATCTGGAGTCGGATGCCTTTTTATTCCGCATCTCAACTGAAGAACAGCAATTTACAAGACGAGGAGTGCTTTCAACAATCAACTCCATATTTGATCCCTTAGGATTCTTAGCACCAGTCATCATTGATGGGAAGTTACTCATGCGCCAGTTAGTAGGATGTACCAGTGACTGGGATGAACCCCTACCTTTGAAGTACTCAGCAACATGGGAATGTTGGATCAACTCTTTGAAAGATCTTCATGGTTTAAATATCCGTCGTACTTACCTTTCAAAGTCATGGACAAGTGCACACAACAAATCCGTACACATCTTCTCAGACGCATCCGAACGAGCAGTAGCTGCTGTTGGATACCTTGTATATCAGAGCGAAAATGGAAACATGGAAATGGGTTTCATCTTAGGCAAGTCAAAGGTTGCACCAAAGCATGGTCACACCATCCCCAGGTTGGAACTTTGTGGTGCAGTACTTGCAGTGGAAATAGCGGAATCCATTGCTACTCACCTAGATCTTCACATCAAGGACTTCACTTTCTACACTGACAGCAAAGTGGTTCTGGGTTACATTCAAAATGACACTAGAAGATTTTACACGTATGTAGGCAATCGAGTTGAGAGGATCAGAGCTTCCACCCAACCTCAACAGTGGCGCTATGTGTCGACAAATCATAATCCAGCAGATCAGGCAACACGCTCTGTAGCAGCTTGTAAAATGCAGGACAATCCTTGGTTAGTAGGACCAACCTTTCTTCTGGACGAACATGTTTCTACTCAGGAAACGCATGAGTTACAGAACCCAGATGAGGACAAAGAAGTTAGAGCTGAGGTAGTTGTCTTAAAAACCAGCGTGATGGATCCACCTCATGACCAGCTTGGAACTCATCGGTTCAGTAGATTTTCGAGCTGGAGAAAACTAGTTGAAACTATTGCCCACCTACAACACATAGCTCAATCAGTTAATGGCACGGATTGTTTAGGATGGCATGTATGTTCCAAGTGGAAGACAGTAGATGCTTTTGAAGCAGCACAGAAACATCTGCTTGTTGAAGTTCAACAAGAAGCCTATCAGAATGAAATTCAGTGTCTCCAAGCAGGGAAATGTCTACCAAAGTCCAGCTCAATATCCAAATTGTCACCCTTTATTGGTACTGACAGTCTCTTGCATGTAGGAGGCAGACTGAAACACTCAAGTTTGACAGAAGCAGAGAAGCATCCTATCCTTGTTCCTGGACGTCACCACATTGCCGTACTTATCGTCCGTCATTATCATGAGCAGATAAAACACCAGGGTCGACACATCACAGAAGGGTCCATTCGTTCAGCAGGGTTCTGGATAACAGGAGCAAAGTCACTAGTGTCCTCTGTAATCTACAAATGCGTTAAATGTCGGAAATTAAGAGGAAACCTTGGCAGTCAAAAGATGGCTGACCTTCCGTCAGACAGACTTGAACCCGGACCGCCATTCACCAATGTTGGGGTGGATTGTTTTGGCCCATGGCAAGTCGTAACTAGGAAGACACGTGGAGGTCAAGCGTGCAGCAAAAGATGGGCAGTGATGTTCACGTGCCTAACTATTCGTGCAGTTCACATAGAGATAGTGGAAGAGCTGAGTTCTTCAGCTTTTATCAACGCCTTAAGAAGATTTATGGCAATCAGGGGTCCGGTCAAACTTTTCCGATCAGACCGAGGGACAAACTTTGTCGGGTCAACAGACAACCTTGGCATCAATGCTATCAATGTGGAGGACAGCAGTGTGAAACAATTTTTGTACTCCCAAGGATGTACTTGGCTGTTTAACCCCCCACATGCGTCCCACATGGGTGGGGTCTGGGAGAGGGTAATTGGGATTTCAAGAAGGATCTTGGACTCTCTTCTGACGGATGTTCCTGAGACAGGTCTCACTCATGAACTTCTATCAACCTTTCTTGCTGAAGTATCCGCCATAATGAACGCAAGACCACTAGTTCCTCTCACCACAGATGCAGAAAACCCTGTGCCGTTGTCGCCATCGTTGCTGCTCACTCAGAAGCCTCAGCAAATTACCTCTGTTACAGAAACGTCCGATAGTAAAGACCTTTTCCGAAAGGAGTGGAAACGAGTACAAGCCCTAGCTGACATGTTTTGGCAGCGCTGGAAAGCAGAGTATTTACAGACCCTTCAACAAAGGAAGAAATGGCATGAACCTAAAAGAAACTTGTGCGAAGGTGATGTTGTTTTAGTGAGAGACAAGCAGACAGCAAGAAATGATTGGCCGTTGGGGATTATTCGTAAGACTTTCCCATCTTCAGACGGTTTAATTCGCAAGTGTGAAGTGCGCGTAGTAAGAGATGGACAAGCAACCTTGTACGCCCGTCCAACTGCTGAACTTGTTCTACTGCTACCATGTTAATATGCATGTCTAAGTAATGTAAATATGTAGTGATGACGTTGTCATCAAGCGGGGAGTGTTCTGTCCATTGTTAGAGTTAGAGTTATCTTTCTTTAATTATTGATTTTTCATTTTAGAACTCTCTTGTGATTTTCTGTAAAATTGTTATACGAAGCCCGCCATTTGTTTATGCGGTTGAACACCGCGCTCTGTATATTTTGTCAAGTTTAGCCTACCACAGATCTTTTACTGTTCTGTCACGTGAGGACGCCCTGGTCCGTCTTGTACAGAATGTTTAACCTCTTACATTAACAACAACTCCCAGGAAGATTGTCAATGTGTATTTATATTTCAGTCTTTTACCTCAAACAAATACACATTGACAATCTTCCTGGGAGTTGTTGTTAATGTAAGAGGTTAAACATTCTGTACAAGACGGACCAGGGCGTCCTCACGTGACAGAACATGTACATTAAACAAATACTAAATCACCCCTAAGTTATCCATAATGTGGATCTAAAGTAGTTTTGAAATAAACTCTGTTATAAAAAGTTGTGGATGGCTCTGGGGAAAAACTGTGTTAAAAGAAAGTCAATCTGATTAAAATCAGCTGTTCTGATAGGCTACCGCTCTCGAACATCTGAAACAAGCCGCTTAGAGGTCACGTCCGAACGACCTTTCGATAAGCCAATCAAATTGTGGCTAGCAAAACTCTGCCAGCAGATAATTTCCCATAAATTTGTGCGGTTATATTTACCTTGCTGTTACTTCACCTGATAGTCTTTAAGAGACGGGGATTCTCATTGGTCAAAAAGGTCACGACCTTATATTTAAATATTTAGATTGTCGGGTCGTTCGGACGTGACCCCTAAGCGGCTTGTTTCAGATGTTCGAGAATGGTAGCATATCAGAACGGCTGATTTTAATCAGATTGAAAGAAAGTGAACATCTTTTTAATGAATCGTCAAAAGATTAATTAAAAAGATCGAAACTGCCTGTTGTGCATTGGAGCAATGTAACAGGTACCGTCCATTTCGATTTTGAGTATATTTTCTTACAATAGTGTATAATCATTTTAAAAAATAACAGATAGAGAACGGTCCGTGCTTATTGCTGTTATTTCCTTTTTACGCATTATATACAGTAAAAGAGGGAAAACGACATTACATATACATATATCTGTCTACCTCGTAACACCGATTAGAGACATGACAAGTGGGTCAAGATGTAAACAGGCAGGTTGCGATGATTTTGGAATTCAAAAATAAGAAAACGGAATAATGTTAAAATTTATTTTATTGATTCATGACAAGAAGATAACACAGTGTTTTGCGCACTTTATCATTTATAGCTTTATATATTTTAGTGTGAGTATTGGTAAATAGTGGATTACACCTAATCATATTGAGGTCGATTATTGTTCACTCACTTACACAATCCTAATTTCTTCAAACTCTCTTCAACCATTGTTTACTACGCGTCACGATAACGCACACAGAGTCAATGTCTACCAACCGGGAATACTGAAGATTCAAACTAATTACAGGGACACAATGATCCCACACTTCATGCATTAAATCACATTAAACGTGTATTTTCTAGGTTCCACTATGTTTCATTACTGCTATCGAACTGCAATAATGTAATGATGGCGGACTTTGCAAGAATAGCCATATAGAAGTCAGTATGATTCTATGTTTGTTTCTTTATGAGGTTTTGTATGTGTATATATATATAAATATATACTGAGGATTGGTCGATTTTCAAAATTTCACATTTTTTTATATTTACTCTCTCTCTCTCTCTCTCTCTCTCTCTCTCTCTCTCAAGCATAGTTACTGCAATGAGTGTGTGCTAAAACCACTTATATTGTGTGTTACCTATTGCTCAGAATTGAAGCTAGCAGCCATAATGAAATTCTTCAAAGAACTTGAAACAACTGGATGGAAAACAATTTTTACCTTTTTTTTTGGCTATTGATAACAAAATATAGTGTTTGCTTTAAAAATTGACAATGGTTCACTTTAAAAGACAAAGTCCGCCTGCTTAAATCATGTTCTTATTTGTGTACCAAATAATACTGTACTGCCTGACTATAAAATAAAAAAAAAAGATATAGAAAACTCACTTTTCGTTTTTTGAGTTTTATCCACAGCGCACTACAACTTTCTAAACATCTTTTTATATAAGTATTATGTATTTCATGGTATACGAAATTAGAAAAAAAAAACATATTCTACTCTAAATATCCATTAATGAGTGTATTTAAACTTATATACAATATTCCTACTGAATTATGTAGATGAACTTGCATTTATCTTATTAACGTAATTAAGTTTTTTATGAAATGTGCGAACAGTTACTGTTATCATACATATCGGTAGTGTGCAGTGTGTTTTGCTAAATACACCATACACCCTGTATAAAGAATTGCTACAGATATATTAACAATATGACCTACATAACATTTAGGTTTAAGTAATAATTTTACAACATATATTGCAATACAAATTACAAAAAAACCCAAAACCCTTAATTTATATTTTTAACAATAAATGTTGAAAAATTATCGTTCACTTTGTGGTATAAATGTTCGCCTGCTTTCTAAAAATGATTGATGGTTGATTATTTTTTTGAAGATTATCGCATTGTCAAAACAAGCGTTCAACAACTACCAATAACTTTACTCAAATTATTGTAATTTTAGTGGGATCATTGTGAGCACAACAAGTCTTGTGTTTTATGATAAGTATATATTCACTTTATTTGTTACAATTGCCCAAGATAAACTGTATAATTTAAAATTAAGATCTATTTATTTTACATGTTGAAATTCATCTACAAAAAATTATTAAAGTATGATCCAGTTTGAAGCCCCTCTTATCCTCCTTTATACCTCAACCATGCAAATCATGGTATTTTGTAATCATACATAAAACTTCTCTACAAATGCAAAATTGTCATGGATTAACTACATAAACTATGCAGTTTATTAAGTCAAATTTTCCTTATCTGAAAAGCAAGATAAAGTGGAGAAAATTTTTTTAATTTCTACTTAAAGAAAACAGAATTGTTATTCCCCTTTGAATAAGACGATTAATCAATATCCATGTAATATAACATGATTCCCTGTATGCTACACAAAACAGTAAAAAAAAATCACACGTTAGCTACAACTCTGGGGGACGTCTTTGTCAAATCGCCTAGTGTCTCATGAATGTTAAAAGAGAGTTTAAAAAACTGTTTGTTCACTAGAGTACATATTGTCAAATTGCAAAACTTGTCCTAAGACATCAATTGATGACACGTTATTTAAAATTCATACATATGTGACATCGCTCACATCATGAATAATTCCCTTTGCATTTCAGTATTTTAGTTTACACCATCAAAAACATGACGAGAATATATAAGGTTTTCATTTGTTGATAAAAATGTCAAAAATACAGAATAACTTTTTTAAAAAAGTTGAAATTTTTGAAGAGGACAGACTTGTTCATAAATGTTATGTGTAAAACGATGATACATTTTCAAATTTATGAATATCATTTACAGTTTTCAATTAATAAGGTGTGTGGAGACCATAATTATAAATGCATGTTTCATGTTAATATGCATTTAGCAGAGTAATGCTTATATGACATTTTTTCCACACTCAGCAACACAAAACATTTTTGGATGATTACAGAGTGTAAAATAAACAGAAGTAAGTTTTTTTTTCAGCCCATGTCAATGGCTAAGCACATGTCACTTTTAGCTACAGCTATAAAAAGTGACAACAAAATATACTGTATCTAAAAAGGCTAGATTTGTATAGAAACATTTACAACCTGTCAACATGGAAGTCCATCTGAATTCACAGGCTGGAGTTAAGCTAGACAGGGCATCCCTATAAGGAGGTTGCGTGTGTTTATCTACAACATGGTATTGTCAGCTGTTAGTTAATCAATATTATACAAACTATGTAACAATAGACTCATAAATATAAAAAAGGTTTAAACTAATAACGTTAATACTTGCTATAATATTTATTTTATCATTTAAATTCAGTTGACTCAACAAACACATAACATATTACAAATACATATTATTTATAAATCAATGGTAATGACCTAGACTTACCTGTCAGATCACCCTGTCTGGTGATATACCTATAGACACTCAGCTTGTTGTTTCATGATCTAACCCAGAGACGGTGAGTGTCGAAATCATAACTCAGGCTGAGAGGGTTCACCCATCTTTCTGTAATCTGTCAGTAAATGTGACAGAAACTGACCGTCCTTGTCTATCATCTGAAGTGTGTTGCTTAAACCATCACACACCAGAATGTGTGACAGCGTGTCAGTACAGATTCCACATGGCCATAGTCCTGATCCTGACGGATGTCCTGTGTAGGAGAAACGATGTCTTCCTCCACGCTCTGTCACCACTACAGCTTTATTATTGTCAGACACCACAACATCCAAGTTAGTGTTCTCTGCTATATAGATAGGATCACTATACAGTCCCCGTACTGTGTTGTCGTGTCGTATGTTTTGTCATTTTTCCGCTTTGGTTGTACCGGGTTACCTTCCCTGTCGATCTTTCCTTTCTATACATCCCGACCAAAAGATCCCCAGTGGACGTGGACACGTACACACACTGTGGTCTCCATCTAGAGTCTGTTCTTTTTATTAATTTGGTGGTTGTTTTCATATCCGTTGACAGTTTATTGATGTTATAATCCTTATTTATATAAATGAATTCACCCTCCATGTTCACTGTGTGTAATCCATTATATAAATCATTACATAAATCCTTAACGCGATGTAGAGGAAGACCTTTTTTGTTTGTCAAGAAGAGATTGTGTCCATTACTGACCCATACCTGGTCTGATGTCACACAGGAAATGTGATAACAATCATCAACAGTCGTTAGTGTAAGTTTGTAAAATAAATGAGGAGAAGACATAAGTTTCAGCCCACAATCGTTTCCTATGCATCGGTTTCCTCTCTCTGTGATTTTGATTTAACTCTGTGACTCCATCACTTTCTCCTTGTTGAGTGACTCAGTCATGGAGAGCTGGCTGTTGTGGAGATGTATCTGTGGTTGGCGGGCTGCCTTTATGGATAAGAGAAATTGTAGCGTATAAATGGTCCCCAGAACAATACTTTCACACAGGGACTTGACAAGGTTCACACTACTTTTTATACACATGTCTCGGATTTTTCAGTACATGAAAAAATGAGAGAAGCAATGTGTATTCTAAATGTTTACTACAGCAGGAATGAGTCCTCCCTAGAATGGATTTTATGAAAGGGTCCATACATCACTGATATCATGTTAATCAAAGTTGAAGTGGAGTATGGAAAGGAAAAATGTCAGGCTCTACTCTTTCGGGAAAAAAATGGCACGCCATTCTCTTTTCACGTGGAATGGATTCAGCGGTCATCAAAATGTTTTTGGAACAAATCCTAATCTACAAAATATCAAAACTATACCTTGAGGGTATTACTACCAGTTATACATTTGAGGCACTGAGGAGCAAAGTCAAAGCTTATGAGTATATTATCATGGAGACAGTGTATTTAGAAAAGGAGATGGGGATAAATATGGCTACGGTCAGGAAAGTGTGTACGTTATGGCAATGATTTTGATCGTATATCACCAAACATACTTTGTAAACTGAATGACAGTCCTTCTCGAATTTGAAATAAAAAGACAAAGAAAACTATTAAAGGTGAATATTGCATTGTCTTTAAAGATACTTGTCCAGATGAATATGGAAAGAAGCGTTTTAAAAAAATATAGCAATTCAGGAAAATACCAAGAACATAAAAAAATGCTTGAGGAAAAGTACATACAAACGAAAACAATAAATAGCTTACACGTTAGATTCAGAAGAACACTGGATGAAAGCAACTGTTCTTAGTAAAGCAAGAAAAGCAACATTCAACAATTGGAACGTGTACAGCATACAAGATGACAACACTGAAGAAAAAAGTGTTCACCTTAGTTGCTTTAGACTCCCTTGTACAAATGCTGATAATGCGAGAGACACCTGACCGTAAACAAGAGATCAATCTTAAGAACAACATTAATAGATTGTAAGTCATTCTACTAAAAACAAGTCGTTTAATAGATAAATCATGTATTTAGGGATTAACTCATTCTTTATATATAGACATTTTGCATATGGACATTTCGTTTAACCAAAAAGTTCCGTGACAGATAAATTCGTCCCCAAGATAAAACAAAAATTCCGAATAAACACATCGATTGTGTAATACATTGTGTGTAACAATTTATGTAATTTTCAATCAGAAATTTTATATTTTCAAGAGGAGAAAAAATATGGTAAACTTGTAGCAATAGATTGGATGAGTATTACACATCGAGATTTGTTCTCATTTCTGTAAAATACTTGTATATGGAATAATTATTATATTAATAGATCCGTTAGATGTTTGTTAAATTCACAGAAAAAGTAAACCATGCCTAAATTATTTGAAGAGCTTTAGGTTTCCCGGTCTCACTTTTTAAAAAGTTGATAGGTGCAATGTGAGTCTGCAGATAAAATCGTTGTTTATATTTTCTTGTCTTTTCTGACTTTTTTTTTAAATTCTTACTTTAAGATAACATGCCTAACTATTTTATCAATATATTAATAGGTTGTTTGTTAAACTCATTGAAAAAAATAAATCATATCGACATTATTTAAAGTGCAATAGTTTTCTGGGATTCACTTATTAAAAATCTGCTAGATGCAATATGCATTTGCTGATAACATTTTTGTCTATAGTTTCTTGGTTTATTTTTTTTATTAGGATGAGTATCAGATGGTACATAGGGCGCTGTACGACCACATACAGAGTACGTCAGAGAGCATATCCTCCAAACAATTAACGCCGAGACGACCACATACAAAGTACTCAGAGACCATGTTTAATATATAACAGTTGACATTCACCGGGTTCTGTATAAATTGCTGCATTGTTCAACAGAGTATTATAATAGTTTTATATAAGTATTCTGCAACCCACGTTGATTCGCTAAATGAGAATCGTCATCATAATATCATGATTTCGAATAGAATAGAATCAAAATATGCTAAAAAATTGTGTTAGATTTTATAGCTAAAAAATTCATTAACTTACGATTAATAAAAGACACACGCCACTACATATACTAACTGATATGTTAACATTTGTTTAAATATAATGGATAAAAACCAATTCAAACAGCTATGATTGAACTAATAATATTAAGCTTTATATGTGTAAGTTGCTATGATATCTTTATACTGTTATATCTATAGATTTGTTTTAACGATGTTTGTAAATTTGTGTACATTATAATATTATATAATATTATATATAATATATAATATTAATATAGTGCCTGCTTGGGAGGGTACCCGTTGAAATTGACACCCCGAAAAAAGCACTGTCAACCGACGCGAAGCGGAGGTTGACAATGGTTTTCGAGGGGTGTCAATTTCAACGGGTACCCTCCCAAGCAGGCACTATTTATTTTTATTATACTGAATGTCTTAATTTTATAGCAAATTGTATTGCTTTTATATAGAAAAGACGTGAGTTCTACGGCGAACCGTACGCGCATAATTTACGCGCATGAAACAATTCGTTTTATCGGCCCGTTGCCATGTGTGTTGCTAACGCTGAGAGTATGAGAACGGATTGTCAACTGCGCCTAAACCAATCAGATTTCAGTATTTAACATGAAAGTATAATAAAATAATTACTGATTAATACTGATTTATTTTGTTTTCAATTGTGATAAATAATCAAATTCGTAAAATTCTTATTTGAAAAAAAAGAATACATTTACTCAAATCCGACATTATTAACTGTGCTGGTTTTTTTAGTTAACAAATGTCTATGGATTTCACTGAACAGTCTGTTAATGTGCATCTTTTACCTATAAATCATTGAATACATACATGTCTGATATATGCATTTATACATGTATATTGTGCAATCTTAATTAAAGAGGCACGGTCACGATTTTAAACAACAATTTTTTTCCGATCTTAATGTTTACGATGCTTCAGTAAGGCAATTTTTAAAGGCAACCAAAATTTGAATCTCATCTGTTGAATTATAAGCGAGTTTCAGAGCTTAAAAATCGTTGCTTTGTAAACAAAACAAAACGAGATAAAATTGTGAGCTCTGTTTCTTGCATATAACCACATGGCTGACTCTCAAATTTCCCTTTACTACTAGCGAATGTAACTAAGGGTTTGAGTTACCAAAATAAGATTATGTAAATAATACAATGTTATACACACATTTGCAAGCTAATAAATTGATTGATATTGACATAACTTTATAGAAGCATTTCTCTTTCAAGAAAAAAACAATCCAACAAAGATATATTTGTGGCAAAGCACAGCGTTTCTGAATAGATCTGCAGTTTTTCACATAGCTATCTTGACCTAAACTGTAATAACGAAAGTGAGGGTTTTAATCTGTAAGTAATTTAGCAAAGTTTCTGATGTTCTGTTAGTCTTATTTTTCTAATTCTTACAGATAATTATAAGACGTGTACTTCGAAAAAAAAGTAAAATATACACAGGGTAATTTTAAATACTGATAATAAATTTTAGAATATTAGTCATTGGTGTTGGTTAGTGTTAAAGCAACAGAATAAGGACAATAAATTATTTTAGGCTGTAGTGATATTGCATCTACAATACCTTTAGTTTTACATATTGGTAAATCAAATTCGACCTTGTGTTGCTAAATTTGGTTTTATATCTCTTTAGCTAAACAAACCTCCTTAAACTGCATTTCATTTTTTATCGCGTTAATTAATAAGTAACATTTTCAGAAATAGGAAAACACCAAAGTTTTAAAGATTTTGGATTGATAAGCTGAGTCCAAAATATTCAAAGTCGCAATATTTAATTTTATCTCATTTACTTAATTTATTAAAAGTAACAAAAAAGTCGACTGTGCATGGTATACAGTAATTTGTTTACACTTATAGCTTATAGCAATAACAACACGAGTATGATGACTATATAAAAATAAAGACAATTTAGGTGACCAATCTTTTTTTTTTATTTAAAGAAGAAAGTATTCATTGAACATTAATAGATGTTACTCGATTTTCTGCTTTTATCATCATGATTTAAAATTAACCATGGATTCGTTGAAAATGATGAGAATTCCAAAGGATGCGTGGTGCAGGTTTCTCACAAACGAAAGACATTTTACGGGTACACGGATAGTCGTGCCATTTACGATGTTTCGTTACCAAGAGAGCACAGTTCTCCCTTTTGCCACCAGCAGGCTCTCTTCCATACCAGTTACGATACCGTAGTTTGTAACCTGTTGACGAATACACGTATCGGCCTTCACGTACAACATCAGTGAGACCAAGCCACACGTGAGTATAACCTTAAAAACAAGACATCACAAAAATAAAAAAACCCGAAAAAACCTATTATACATAGTGGTGTTTGAGAAGTGTATTTAAATACATAGTTGCTGTAAATTAGCTGATGTAATATATTGTAATTCATTCATCTATTGATTACAAGTTTTTTCCTCGGTTTACATTGGTTATCATTGCATCCAAAACCTGTTTGAAATGAAGTCCTGGATTAAATTTAGTGAATACATTTTCGATGGCTTAACAGGCATTTGTTGTTGCATGGAAAACAATAGAATCCGAAATATCGGGCGTACGAAAACTAGAAGGGCGATAAAATAGCAGGATTATCTTTAAAACATTCCAAACAAACAGTAATCTTGTCATCGTATGTAAAAGTATTGACTTTCATGTATGAGTAAAGATATACTTGTTAAAAATAGCATGTGGTTCAGTACAGATCCTTTGTCTTTCTCATTCATATTTTGATCATATTTCCAGAATATTGAGTAAATAGATTGTCTTTATGTAAGGAATGCCAAAACTAATGAAATAGAGTTTTTGTTTCCAAAAAATATTACAAAGGGTATAATAGATAATATTTACATTTTCAACTGTCTTTGTCTGTGATAACATTACCAATCAATTTTGAACCCTAAAACCCAATAACTTCATAAAACATGAGTGACACAAAATGGGCGTGTCTTATAGCAAAACTGCGAGACGGTATTGGCTGCGACGTGCAGTAATACATAGCATGTGCTCCACGAAAAAATAGTGGTTTCAAATAATGTTGTTTTAAAGTGTACAAGTTGGAAATAATGTAAATATAAGTAATAAGGAATCATTCTTTGAATATTATGAGGTGATAATTTCTGTCGGAGCGTGGTCAAATCTTTCATAAAGCCCTTCGGGCTTTATTGGATTTGACCACGCCCCAACCGAAATTATCACCTCATAATACTAAAAGAATGATTCCTTATTCCTTAAATACACGTGTCAGTATATATAACCAATGCAACAGTATTAATATATATTTACATTTTCCAGTGTCTTTGCCTGTGATAACACTACGTATCGATTTTGTACTATATAACCCATAACTTCAAATGACGCCAAATTGAGGCGCCGGCGGGGTTTGCTTATCTATATTTAAATATTTAATCTTACGACGGCTTAAAATTATATAAATATAAGTTATAAGGAATCATTTTGAATATTATGAGGTGCATGATAATTTCGGTCGGGGCGTGATCAAATCTATCATAAAGCCCCCCGGGCTTTATTGGATTTGATCACGCCCTGACCGAAATTATCACCTCATAATACTCAAAGAATGATTCCTTATTCCTTAAATAAAACAAAAATTCAAAATTGCATATGATATCAATAAATAAGAAAATATTTTGAACAATTATATTTCGTTAGAAGTAAAATAACAGTCTTGAAAACTTACGGCGTATCAGACTTTGAAGCAATACCCAGTTTTCTTCTGCTCTGTTTTTTAATTCAATCAACCTTGACCCCTTGTCAGAACAAGTATTCTACAATGTACAAAATTCATTTGAAAGCCGTAAATAATGTGCTCTAAAGAGAAAAAGTAATGATAAATGGGACGTTTTATATAGTTAGATCTGATTCGTTCATATAGGATTGGCTCAGTAAAAGACACCACTTTCAACAGACACTCGTTTTCTTGACGCTGTTTTTTTTTCTTTGTGGTAGGTATTTCACTATGTGCCTCTATCACATCAATAGTGGATGGTTTGCAATTATATATAATTTTTGGGTTGATAGCCCACCTGAGTTGAAAGCTGAAGTGAGCTATTTTGATCACATTTTGTCCGTCGCCCGTCTGTCCGTCCGCCTATCGGTCCGTCCGTCTGTAATTTTTTTATTACATTTTGAACTTCCACTCTAAAACCGCTTGGCCAATTTCACCCAAATTTGGCACAAATTAACCTTATTGGACGGCAAATATAAATTGCAGAAATAAAAGACCAATCTTTATTTAAGGCATAGAGACCCCTGAAACTGTAGAAAATTGGGGGTGCATTTTTAAAAATCTCAAGAAATACTGAGTCAAATTCAACGTGATTAAGCATAAATAATCCTTGTGGCAAGGAAAATATAAATTGCAAAAATTATGGGGGAATTCTTTCTCAAATCTGATTTATTATGAAAATAAGAATAAAGGCGAGACGTGTTTCAATCAGTTTTATAAATTCGGGTCCGGTATTCCATACTTCTAAAACGTGATTCTATGTTTAAAGCAGCCATGTTTGACGTATGATAAAGGGTCGATCTGACAAAGCTGAATTTGTTTGCTGTGCAACAGTTCGCATGCGATGAGAATTGTTGAAAACATGCAAGATACATTGGTGCCGATTTTGTGAAGTGAAGTTAAATATTTCAATGCGTTGACAGTTTATACATTTGACGGTGGTGTTAGCTTGTTTTGATTTTCGTTCATTTTCATTATTTATCCTATGTAACATGGGCAACTATCGATGTATTTTGTAATTTCTACGTATCAAATCAAACATAGACTTCAGTAAATCAGACAGTCGACTGTTTACCTGCGCCAAAAAAAAATATGGTTTTAACAAAAAACTAAAATACAATTCAATATATTGGTAAATCGGTATGATCTTCTGCGAAATGATTGATTAATAGTATGTGTTTTGTTGAGATGCTCAGCATTTTCTCGAGTTTATTCAGTTAAACACAGTTCAATATAGCTGTGGGAAATATGAAGGTAAATATTCCATTCATTTTGAAAAATAAATCATGCTCTTTGTTTGTTTTAGCGCATGTTTCTTCTGTTTGAGTGTTTACAATTTCTATTTACCAACAATATTTGAGTGTTAAGTTTGTTTCGAATTGTAAGCAAGAAACAGAGCTTTGCTCACAATTCTATGTTTGTACACAGATCTGAGGCCATTGCTTTTTGGGGGGTTGGGGGGGTTGGAGGTCTTCATTTTAAAGGCTGAATAGGAAATACCAAGTAAAAAATCTAAAGCTAAATGTAATAAACTCAGGTGAACAAAATATGACTCAAACCTAGCAGAATCGTGAGCAGTGTATCTTGCTTATATTTCTACGATTGACGCTGAAATTTCGGTTGATCATTAGAAATGTCTCGCTTAACGTTAAATACCTGTACAAAAAAAGAAGAAATGATGATATTCTGTTACTACTTTATGGGGCCCCCTCTTTATACGATAAATTATATAAATTCTCCAACAATTTTGATAGTTTTTTAGACAAGAGAAAATAAAAACGACACCGTTAAAACAGTGTCATTAGTTCTGACACAGTTTGTTACGGGGATAAAGGCATTATCGCTATTCTTAAGAAAATATTACAGCAGATAATCACCCTGGTTTGTAGCGATTTGTTGTTTTTGAATAAAGATGAAAAAATGGGTGGGCCTTGGTAAAATAGGGTGATATTCCTGTCAATACATTGATTATGATAATTCTTTAACATGTCATGTGACAGCAGTATTCATTAATCAAGTGAGTAAAGTTATAAAAGTTATGCAAGTTTACGCCAGGTAAACAACATTCGTTGTTTTTAATAAAATACGATAATAATTATAATATTTTTTCTCTTCAAAAATTCAATAAGTAGGAAGTAGTTGAAGAAGAAAATGTACCAATATGCTCTCAAATATTTTGATCGCTTTATAATGTGGGGAAAAGGGGCGGGGCAGAACGAAAATATAGGGAATTGGAAGTTAACAGTGTACCCCTACTAAATGTTTAGTTTTATATATTACATGGAATTTTCTTATTTTCGGTAAAATTGGTATTCCGTAAAGGTACAATGTCAAAGATTTAGTATATGCAAAAATACTTGTAAAATTCAGTACTTTACAATATTTATTTTTTTTTTCTACCGAGGGGCCATATGGCACAATTACTTTGGACGCCCATATCAAGTCATTGTTGCTCAGTTGAGCGATGTGGCCCCATGGGCCTCTTGTTTTTATTGTGATTTTGATAATTTAACCCGATTTAAAAACCGCTTCCTTATATTATAGTTACATATTAGAAATACACTTAATTCTTACCACTGCACGGGGAAACGAAGTTTTTCCCCGTGAAAACCAGTAGCAGTTGTGTTTGTACGGTACCCATCCGTCATCACAACCTACAAAAACAAACACAACTACAAGTTAACAAGTGTAAAAAAAAAAACGAAAACACAAACCGACGATGCTTTTTAATCTCAAGTTATATGTACTACTTAACTTTGGTAGGTTTTTTTTTTTGTTTGCCAGACAATTAGAAATGCATAATAGACATTTACAATCTCACTTCTATCATCCCCAAAGGTTTAAACTTAACATCTTTAATGCATGAAACACTCAAAAACAAGCCAACCCTATGTACATCGGTATCACGTCAATATATAAAAAATAAAAAATGACTTCAAAAACTTGAAGCATTCCCAAAAAGTTAAAAAAAAATTCCTATCAGTATAATCGTCAAGTCAAAATCAGCCTGTCGGACCATTTTATCGCAATCGCGTGCACAAAATCGATAAGAAACATGGAAAAATTTTTTAAAAAAAATAAAGAATGGGGCTTTTGCATTTGAAATGAAAGACCATATAAATCATTCAAACTTGAAAGTCTGGGAAATACATATAAAAAACAACCATTTAATATAACAATTTGATCACAAATT
Organism: Magallana ariakensis; assembly: GCA_020458035.1. Taxonomy (NCBI): domain Eukaryota; kingdom Metazoa; phylum Mollusca; class Bivalvia; order Ostreida; family Ostreidae; genus Magallana; species Magallana ariakensis. The sequence continues at coordinate 56,644,729 of CM035811.1, read as the reverse complement.
GATTAGGATGGCTAAACACAACAATTTTTTTCGATGGATCTTTAAAGTATTACTTTCATACAGGATTTAACAAACAAACAAACAATAAATAAATATAATGTTGCCGTTAACATGATAATTTTTTCTTTTACCTTCTACCAATGCCCCCAAACCAATGATGATTAAGCAAAGAAGCAGACTTCGTGGAGTCCCCATCTCAAAAGGTGTCGGTTTGTTAATCGACACTTACAAACTGTTGGCATTATATAGGAATAAGGTAGATAAACTGCTATCGAATATCGGACATAAAAGTAATTAAATAGCATTAAACTGACTAAATGTTCTATTGAATTTTTCGCGTCATTTTCAACCATTATTGTATAAAGTTTTAATAATTAGCATTGAACCATATGTCGCAAGGCGGTAAAGCATCATGTCGTGAATTAGATAAAGAAAATTATGAATAATGTGTAAGAAGTGTAATAATCAACATGTCACATTTCTAAATATCTACCTATTAAACAAACATACCTTGACAGGATTTTTTGTAAAAAAGTCATTTAAAAAAAGCGTTTAACTATTTCTAAAGTTATATCCAAATTTCGTCTGTTATATATAAAGGAAACAAAAGAAAAGCGTTATTCAATAATATAAAACGGCAATGTACACTGATAAAATGAACACCTTTCAAACTAACATTTCTAAATGATTTAAATTTTTCATCTACAATTACGGTCCTGCCTTGAGTCAATCAAATGTATGGTTCAAGTTTCTGCTAAAAATATTGAAAATGGCTTTTATCAAGATTGTATTCATCACTATGTGTATATTTGATAAAAGATCTTTAAAAACTAATATTATGGGTGTATGAATCACTGTGTTTTATCAGTGTCCTTTTAATACCAACATATAGAGATTTTCATAATGATTTTTTTACCAAAAAATAATGTTCATTGAAGTGCAATATACTTTAAGATATATTTCATTGCTAGAAACATTGTCTGCGACTGATAATGTGATTAAACTAAATCCACGCAAACTCATATTTGTAACATCTCTTAGTGTGGCACTTCCAATCAAAGTCGGAGATGACGTCACACATCCCCTTATGTGTTTTTTTTTTGGGGGGGTTAGGGTTTTTTCGGGGGGGGGGGATAACGTCGCGGGTCACAGTATAAATTTCTTTATGAGAATGTATGCTTCTTTCATTCTTCAAGCTATATTGAAATTGTTGACAGTTTGCATCATCATAATTTCATTTTAAAAATATCATCTTGAAAATTTCAAAATAAAGAGTGTTTAAGAATTATATCGGTATACTATTGAACAAATGACAATAACATACCGTCAACCATATCAAAAATCCAGAAAACAAAATTCAAAGCAGAGTATGAACACGTTCAACATCCTTTCCTGTATGAAAACTCCACACCTCAGCACCATAATTAAAGACACTTGCGACATATGTTTCAAACACTTTTAGTTTCGATTCAATGTTCCAAAAAAAATTCTTACATGCATTAAGTATACCAAACATGCATTTGCTACCTTGCTGAGCCAGTATCTTTTGTGTTAGATGAAATTTACCATTAAAATTCAAGATCATGCCTGAATAATTAAAGCTTTTTACAAGCTCGACCGGTTGCTTATTATAATCGATCTGTAACTTTTAGTTTTGAACTTTTTTGGAATAAAACAACTTTTGTTTTAGGCACATTTTCATCTATATTCCAACTTTTACAGTAAACATGCAAATTATCTAAGATATTTTAAAGACCCTACTTAGACTCAGACAGTAAAACCGTGTCGTCTGCGTACATAAAAAAACAAATGAAATGTCTTTAAGTTGGGTAGGTTCACATACACCAGATGAGACCAGATTAGAAGTTGTTAATGTATAAGGAAAATAAGAATGCAGAAAGTGTCTCACCCTGCATTACTCCCCTTGTGGAAGAAAAAAAAACTCAGAGAAACACATTTCTGAATTTTAAATTGTAATCTAGTTATTTAATATTGACTCTCTTGTATAAACACACAGAAATTGTTTAATTTGCATTTGTGCTTAAAATACTTGCTAATATAAACATTGTCCTTTGAGGATAATACTTAAATGACTCTTGCGCTACGCAATATGCTGAATGATATGCGTACTTTCTTTTAGAGATAATCTGTTATGTTTTTGGTTTGCTTGTTTGTTGTTGTTCTTTTTTTTGAGGGGGGGGGGTGTTCATTGAACAGTGAACATTTTTTCTACACGTAAAGTATTCAGTGCATTCATTTTAAATTATTTTTAACAGTTGTTGTCTTATTTTTATGCTTATGGTATCAAAATGTGAAAATAAAATGTCAGTTGTTTAGAAAAATCAATACCTCAATATACTGAAATTGTGTGCATTATGGCAACCCCCCTTTAACAGGGCTAAAATATAAAAAAATCAAAAAAGTGTTTTATAGGGACAATTTGCATTACTTTAAATATATTCTGAGAAAATTTCATTTAAATATGGTTTACTCCATGTATTACCCCCTGCCTGACTCTCTCATAGATGCACAGAATGCATTCATCATTGGAATGGGATTAAAGTAATATAGACACCTCTACATTTGTTAAAAAAAGCACAAAGCACTGTTTTTTAAGTATATTTTTATGTCTCAAAATATTATGTAACAGGTTTTAATGATTCGATTTTAGTCATCAACAGAATACAGGTGCTTAATTGTTAAAAATTCCCGATAATTGTTGGCCCGTTATTCTAGCACCGTGGTGTTTATAGATCACATGTGGAAATAGATCAGTATGCGACAGACAGATGTCCCTTACATTGAAATATTTAATAAACAAACAAAAAATAACAAAATTAAAAAAAACGCCCCTATGAACAAGTATATCTTTAACTATTTACAACGTTAAATTCCACACATTGCTTTGTTAGCTTAAATAAAAGCTTCAAATGTCAGGTGTATATCCCTCCATTGCAGTAGTGACATCAACAGCCATTTTATAAGTAGTAGTATTAAGAACTCTTTAAATATTTTAAAGAACATGCAAGTTTTTTTTATAAATCTAAACATTTGATTTTAACAAACGATATAAACAATTATCAAGTTACTCAGTAAATAAGAAAAATGCGTAAAGAAGCTATAATATGCGTTGTCGTAAGTCTTGTTGCAATACATGTCATTGATACGCTTGCTTTTTTCAAATGCATAGAAATTCTTAGACGCACGCTAAATGATTACTGGAGCTGGATGCAATGATAGGTCAATGATTTGGCAATATCAATGAAGGCTCAAGTTTATTCATGAAGACAAAACTAACATAATCCAGTTTGAAAGCAATAATTAAAAGCAATCATGTTTTGATAAAACTGCATTCAATTTCCCAACATGAAGAGTCTTCATTTAATTTCATCACCGCAATGACAGAACACCAACAGTAACTAGCGTACTTGCTACAAAAATTTAAGCAACTTGACAAATATGCATATTTTAAACAATATTTGAACCATATTAAGTTGTAAATCATTATCAAGTTTTAGATTTATTCAAGCTCATACTAATAGTATTTTGAAACATTGCTTTCAGAAACAACTTTAAAAACGGGTCGATAAATAGAGGGGCAAATTATCGAAACTGTTAAAAAAATATCTTTATATTAAAAAAAAAACCCACTGCAGATGTGTATTAGAACAAGTAAAGATACCGTAAACAATGTAAGCCCGACGTGTAGGAACTATGTTTCCAAATAAAATGATCCGTAAACTAACTCGTCCAGATATCTAAAGCACCACTGTAGATGTCGTCCATTGCTAAGGTAGTTGCATGATTGGTAAAACTATTTGAGTATAAGACGTGTTTTGTCCATTCTGGTACGTTTAATTTATGCTGGTATGTTTCATTTATCAAATTAATTATAATTTAATCATATACTAATAAATGAAAAGAAAATTCCTTCTATAAATTTATGATATTCAATGAATTTAATAAAAAAAAAAACACCAACAAATGCAAACTAGATGTGAATTATATGAAGCTTTAAGTTGTAACAATTGAAACACCGCTACAGTTCATTTGCCGCTTTGGTACAATATACAACAAGTAACCCGGTGCCTGTTCGCATGTGGTCGATTGAGCAGCGTTAAAGGTTTTGTAAGTAAGTAAGTAAAGCAAGTAAATTATTTTTTAAAGCGACATGTGTTTCATACGCAATAACAGAGCATTTAATTTCGTCATATCGTAATCTCTTTGTATTCATTAATACTTGGGTTAGAAATTTGTCATGAATTTAATTTCGTTGATTTCTACTGCCAACGAAAATAACGAAATTAAATCCCCAATGAATATTTCTGCTTTTTCAGTAACTAGTACACTCTGAGTCTGAGTCTGACATGTTTTACTAATTGATTATAAAAGCCAATACTAGTAAAGATTTTGGCTCTGTGTATTGAGTAGGATGTACAATATAATATAAAATGAGTTTAATCTTCTATTGCTTCTAAAGAACATATACATGTAATACATAAACTATTGTTCATTTCCTCCCATCCCCACCCCACATAAATCGCCTTGTTTCTATTCTAACAAGGAGCACACCACGCCTAAATTGAGAAGGTATAGATCTTTGAGGTTTAGGTTTGTCCATTGTAACGTATTTTTTCTAAATTAAAATCATTTTTGAAAAACATGTAAGTTCTGTGCTTTGAAACACTTTTTAGTTCATTGTGTCAGTCATTCACAAATTTCTGTTGAAGTTTGATATCAACTCAGTTCAAGGTAAAGACCTCCTAATTTAAAAAAAAAGTGGTTGACAGATCGATAGATTGGAGTAAAAGTTTCACATGGTGTGACCAGTTCTGGTTATTTAATTTTCCAAATCCCACTGGAATACCGATCTCGTAAGTCTGTCTTTACTTTTAGTAACGAGTTGGTTCCACAATCGCAACAGGTTAAGTTGATGGCGATAGAATGATAATAGATAATATCGCAACGTTCATACATGTAGCTGTACGGATTCGATATTGTAAGATTTAATGTACCTCCACAGTCCACTAAGTTTGTTCTTAATAACTTTATATCAAAAGAATGTATAGTAAACCTTATTTAAAGTGGTTATATAAACCTTTGAACTCGTTGAAAGATATCAATTAAAGCTTAAAGATACAATGCTATTTTTTTTAAACTTTACGGAAACTGAATCCTCATATTAGAAACGTGTTAAAAATTGTCAATCTATAATATTTACATATTTGAATATTAACATACAGATTCATTTCTAAAATGTACTTTCATAATTTCGCAATAAATATTGTATTCTGCTATGAATAAAAGATTCTGAAATGAAGCTCAATGAAATCTTGTATAGGCAACATTACTATATGGGACAGAAATCTCCATCATTGCAGGTAAAAAAAAACCGGCATTATTGGTAATTTTAAAATGATGCGAAGTATATCTTTAAACTTGCGTATGTTTGACTAAAATAAGTCAAACGGCAAACTCTGACACGTTTGGCTGGTACATGACCCATGGTTTAACGGAATCCAATTAACTCAATACCGTTAAATGTTTCTCAAAGAGCGTCCGAAAGTAAACACACCCCTTTTTCATAACTCTTGAAATAGTTGTTATTGTGAATAGTTTTGTTTCTTTTTTTTTCAAAGTGGAGGAGGGTTGAATTTAATTATTATTATTTTTTTGGGGGGGGGGAGGGGGGTGATTGTTTTTTTGGGGGGTTTTATTTGTTTTTTTTTAGGGGGGATGGATATTTTAAGGATAGTATGTTTCGTTTAAATATTTTGTTGAGGTAGCAGAGACGGCTCTACTCTGTTCAGTTTATTTATTGCTGTCCATAACTCCATTCAGCAATTACATATGGACCTGGGGTAGACCTCCACTACAACTAGATACTGTTGTAGCGTCCGGGGTTTCTGCTAATATCTTAAGTCACTCTACATATTGCCATATCATTCTATAAATAAGTTATGAGTTTAAAAGCAGGTCTTTCTATTTATGGACAATATTTATACAGAATACATCCTATGATAGTAGGATTCCATTTGTAAGGGCATGCCAAATATGCTATTATTTACTAAAAACACATACGATACCTAAGTCTATTATACGATTTTCGTGGTTCAAGTCATATTTTTGCTATCTTCAGAAAAAGCCTGTTCTCGATTATCTAGGATGCTATGAAAACATATTTCTAACTCAGTAATTATTGCTTTATGGATGTTTTTGTTAATATATATAATAAGATTACTTTTCTTTTATTTTGCAAAACAGTTGATATTAAAACCAAAATAATATTGTTTGATATGATACAACATATATGAGACAAAAATAATCCTTTAATTTAGTGTAGGAAATGAAGCGTAATGATATCAAACAATACACAATATCACATTTTAGAGTATATATGATATGATATAATGTGATATTGCATCATTTAAAAAAAGTTGAATATAAAGCAAACACATTTTGGGCAATTAAGTAAGTAAATTTCGTATTGTTATCACCTGCAATTAGACGCATGTAACGAAATTTATAACAGGTACATCTCATATTTAATTTGTGAAATAGTTCAAACGTAACTTCGGGCACCTGTTTCACTACATGTAACAACCTGTTGTGTTAGATCTTTGTATATTCTTTTCTACATTAACCATGGACAATCAAAACAAAAAATAACTGCATATTAGTATAAATACACAAGAACGTTTTTGGTTAAAGAAATTCGTAGCAATTTCACAAATGGAATTTATTTTATTTTTTTTCAATAATGTTTCGTGCTCCTAGTCACTACTTGTAGCAAAATCTTGTGTATACATTTTGTATTTTCTTCCATGGTTTATCTTATTATAACAAATACAAAAAATGAAATGAGTTGTACACAACGGACATTTAAATAGAATCAAATTAAGAAAGACACAGAACACTGGAAGTTATATATTCTCAAGTTTGAAAAAAAAATGTTATTGGTCCATTTACACGTAGATGCAATTTCAAATAGTTCAAGTTTATTGTAAAAAAAAAGCAAGATATTTTTTTATTAAGATAGTTAAAAAAAATTAAGTCATTTAATGAAAATCTCAACATTAAAATAAACAGGCAATACCTTTTTTACCGAACATGCTTTCTTTTTTCTTTCTGAAACTCAGAAATGTTCAAAATACGTGATATTCGAAATAATTTATGCTCTGGGTAAATGAAAAAAATACAGATATAAACGTTTATAAAGAATGGTGTCATTACTGCGTGTATATTTAATAAGATATTGATTGAGAAAAGCAATAATTGTGTGGGTGTCAAGCATGACGGTCTTGATTATCGATGTTCTAAGATACAGGTGTTTTATTGTGACAAATTCCCGATAGCAGTTGGCGAGGTTTCATTGTTCCCAAACAGTCCTTTGTATAGATCTTATATCTGATATTGGCGAAGTATAAAGTGGACATGTAATCGTGTTATTCAAACATTCAATAAACAACAAAACAATAAAACATCAAATAGGTGCAACATATGCATTTGTCTTTATTTTGCTGTTGACAAGGCATAATTTTATACATTGCTTTGTTAACTTCCAGCATCAAAGTTGGACAACAGGTGTGTCCTTTTTAATTGTTGTACTGCATTCAAAGTCTCGACTAACATCGGTTTTCACCTAATTTATTTTATTTATGAGAAAGGGCTATTTAAAGATTGTATAGAAATTGTTATTGTTTTAATGAAAATTTCTTCAAAGTTTCTTATAACAATACATAATAACAGATATGAAAAGTTGTTAAAAGATATATTGAACAAATGTCAACAAGAAGAAACAAGGTCCATTATGTGGTTATTGTCCGATTTTTACTGCCACTCATCAAAATAAGATCTTTTGTGCATTATTTGTAGAAAAGTTATATTAAGTCATTACTTTGAAGCAAGAGTCTCTCAAAATAAAAAAAGACCTTAATTGAATAAAGTTAATGTGCATTATGTAACGCAGGGTATACTTTAATAGATTTTGGAGTTCCTTTCATACATTGCTTTAAGCAAAAAAATAAGGTTCGTGTTGTCGAAAAGGGTATTACTGACCAGTTCTGAGCAGTACAAAATAAGAATGTCAACACTTTTACTTGTAGTAGGAGATCAAACCTTGGGCTAGAATTGGTTTGTTAGAAAATTCCCAACATATATCATACCTCCGAAGTTTTGTATAGGCACCATTACTATATGGACTAGAAATCTCTGTTAACCAGGTTTTAAAAAAACGGCATCATTGGTTATATTGAAATGCAGCGACAAATATGTTTCATTTTGTGTGCATGTTTATAATTAAGTTGGGTTCTGCTTAATAGATATTGAGGTAGCAGATTAATGGTCACGACTCAAGATGGTAGGTGGTTCAAATTCCGGTAGACTAGCCTCGCGGGACTTTATTAAATCGTGCCTATTCCGACGGTACTCTCGGCCATCAGGTGTTTTAACGATGTATGACTGAGGATCGACTTGGCCAGTCACAGTCACAGTGGACGGAATCCATCTGCCTTGTTTCTTAATGCTGACGGTTTCACCCATCTCGAGAGGTTTAAGTGCTGTGGATTGTCTCAAATAGTATTCACTTTGTTTTTGTCGACTAAAGTCCAGCCGGGTGCGAAATTTCTTATGATTGACGGGGTCAAGTTGCAACTGTTAACGAGTTGACGATATGATAGATCGAAGACGTCGACTCATCAAAGCCTGCGCTGGGGAAGTACTACATTCTAATGAAGTGTTCAAGTATTCAAAGATACTCAGATAAGGGTCCTTACGGTCTGTCTTACATTTACTAAATATGTGTTTAACGGTTTGTACCGTTTTTTCGGCGATACCATTAGACTGCGCGTGAGTCAAGCGTGACGTCGCGTGTATAAATCCGTACTATTTACTGAACTTAGCAACCTCTTCGCAAGAATACTGAGGGCCGTTATCAGATACAAAAGTCTCTGGTATCCAATGGTGAAAGAATACAACCTTGATTTGTTGAATGACTGTACCTGCTAGAGTATTTCGGAGAGGGTATACAGACCCCGAAACGTACTACTACACCACTTGCATGGTTCGGTTGGGTACGCTTTTTGAACGGTACGTTTCGTTTTGTGAACGGTACGGTTCGTTTTGTGGACGGTACGGTTCGCTTTGTGAACGGTACGGTTCGCTTCTTGCACGGTACGCTTTGCTAAAAAGTAGCTGCACGCTTTGTGAACGGTTTGCGCGCTTTATTAATGAGGTAGGCGTGACCTGAACGCTTTGATTTTTCTCGATTTAATCTTGTTTAATTTTTGCCCGATTGACTTCAGCAAGGTGGTAATTATGACGACCCTTTTTCTTTATTTATATGATATATTTCAAATGTTTTTCAATCTAATTAAAATCAGAACTTTCATCAGTTCTCCCGTTTTTGATACGTTGCGTGAAACGTGAACTCATTGAAAACCGGGAAGCGGAGGGTAGTTTTAATTTTGATTAGTCTGTTATTATTCCTATTTAATTTTAGATAAATGTAATTATTACAATAGATTTAAAGAACTGTTTGACATTTAACCTATATATGTTTGTTAATTCAGCGATCTGGCGATAATTCTAACAAGCATCTTAAGATTATCATTTCTATAAATGTACTTGTATTAAAGTCATTAAATATTTCAAATCCATTAAAAATTGCTATGAAAAATTGTCCCGACTTTTCCCGATATTTCTTTAGTTTTCCTTTCTCTTGATTTTCGGCTAGTTGTTATATTTACAAGCATCTTTTTATTTTTGTATTCATAATTCTTATGGTCATTATTGCGTACTGTTGCCGATCAAATTCCCCTGGTGAATAGACAATGTAAAATGATAAGATAAACAATGAATTTCAGTTTAGAAATCTTGAAATTAACTGTTTTAAAGTTTTTTAAACGGATTTTTATTCATTTAAATATTGATTCTATGATTTTCTGCACTTGTTCATATACACAGATCACACCTACATGTACATGTAACCCGTCATCAGTTCTCTTACCTGAAATAACATCGCGTATATAGTCAAATTATGACTATTAGTTTTTGTTATTCAGTTACAGTAAAACTATACATGTACATGTACCATATTTCTTACGATAAATTATTATGTACACAACTGGATACACACAATAAGTCAATAGCTTTTAATGGTGATATTTATCATTTTGTTGGACAAGTGTCCGCTCTTCACGGTATGCATGCGATCTAGCTGACGTTTTACAAATACTGGCTAACCTGTTTATATTTTATTTACATACTTCTTGTAAAAAGGACACGGAGAATTACCCGGCAATCAACAACTGAATGTTAAAAGTGATAAATATACAGTATTAAGAATTTATCTAGTAACAAAAAAATACGACAGCGATGGAAAGAGACTCCGATCGCCAGTACATGAGTTATACATGTAATCATGAAATCGGAAGGAAATAATTGTTGAATAATTTCAAATTGGAGCACTATTTAAAATAAGGATTTAAGGAACCATGAAACTAAAACGTTTTCATTCGATAATTTTCTTTTAACTATGTAGGAGGAGCCAAGTAGCACGCGGCGCATGGAATGATCGGTACTGCTATTATATTTAAACTGATTGACAGGCGAAGCACGTGGAGTCCTGACATTAAATCTCACTCAAAAGACCGACTTTAAAAACCCTAAAGCGAAACAATGGTTCAGTGATACAACTTTAAGTAATATAATTCACACACAAGCTCTCTCTCTCTCTCTCTCTCTCTCTCTCTCTCTCTCTCTCTCTCTCTCTCTCGCATCTTCTGTAAGATAGAAAATCTCTTCCTAAGATCGAAAATGTGCGTGTTTGTTCATTTCACAATTTACGACATGTATTGACGGTTTATGGCGTTATGCAAAGAAAAGATTAAGGTCTATGAAAAGAAAATAAGATTAAATTATTTTTGTAACGGTTTTAATAAAAATAACAGCGCTAAATTTTAGTATCTGTTATTTAATCCCGTATAACTAAAATCTAGCAAAATATTGAACTTATCTGGTCAGCGATAATCTCCGTCCGTATTCCACGACAGACATAACTCAATAACCCATATATGGGAGTTGCACGCTTATTGCACGGTACGGTACGCTTTTTTGGCCGTTTTGGGGCGGGTCTTGCATAAATTATATTGCACGCTTTTTGCACGATACGGTTCGTTTTGTGAACGGTACGGTTCGCTGTGTGAACGGTACGGTTCGCTTTGTGAACGGTACGTTTCGTTTTGTGAACGGTACGTTTCGTTTCTTCCACGGAACGGTACGGTTAGTTTTAGAGGTGTAGTAGCACGTTTCAGGGTCTGTACCTCAAAGTATCGACTGTAATATTCAGCTATGGTAACAAAATCTTTTCCATCCCAACTGAACAAGTCAGTGGCATAAGATGTTCCTCGGGGTTAGCGTTGCGCTTTTCAAGACATGTATACACATAAGGACCATTTCCTCAATGTCCGAGAACATTTTTGGCCAAAACAGAATATTGCGCGCTCTTTTTGGTGCATTTTGTTACACCCATGCGACCGATTTGTATGCGTTCAAGCATAATCTGCCTTTGTCCATTCGGAACAAAAATACGATTGCCCTTGACCATCAGGTCATTAACTACACTAATCTCGTCGCGAAAGTTCCAAAACTCCTTGACTAACGGTGAAAAGTCGCATTGGTTGTCTGGCCAACCATTCATAATGGCGTGCTTCAGCTCAAGAATCTAAGGACCAGCGAACATGATGACAAGTGTTTCATCCAATCGCCTGTCGTTGATCGGAATGCTCGACAGGACACTGTGTACTAACGCGTCCATGCTATCAGAAAGCTCTGGGTAAGTATCACTAAAAAAATTTACGCGAAAGAGCATCAGCTGATTGGCCTTTCCGGCTTTCTGAACAATATCGGTGTCGTATCGATGTAGCTGTAAGAACATTCGTTGCAGTATCGCTGGGGCTGCAGCTAACGGTTTCTTCATAATGAAGATGATGGGTCTATGGTCTGTTTCAACCGTAAAGCGTCTGCCGTATACTTACATTTGAACAGAATTGCTAACATTTCCTTTTCTATTTTCGCGTAGTTAATTTCGCTTGTGATCAGCGTTTAAGACGATTCTTTCTTTTTATCTAATAATAAGTTGTACATAAGTTTGAAACCTTTACAATTAAAAGTAAACAGTAGGATATGATTAGGGATAACAGGTCCATATTCTTTTGTGATTTGTAAGTTTGGTATGTATAAATTTTGTGTATGCAATTTGGCCTTACAGCAGTTCTTATACTTCGTGTTTTACTTATCAACAAATATATCTTAATAGATGGTATACTTTATTAACATTCAGTTAAGATATCACTTTTTCGAGAATGGTAATAAAAAACAGCTGTTGTTTCTACTTTTAGAAACTGCTAAAAATGAGCATGATTGCCTGGGACACTTATATGGGAAATCCAAGTAAAGTTTTTATGTAAGAATATGCCCGTATTAATAACTAGATTCAAATGTCGTTTTTATTTACCATAGTTTTATTCAAATGGAGACAAAGTCAATGCAAAAGCCCATTTAGTGTCATTATTTCTTTGCAATATGCTTTCACTGTTATATACCGAAGTTGGCAAGCACATTTTTAATGTCAATTTGATTACTAGTACAACAGATATCGATTTTAAATTCATGCAAAATCATTTGAAAAGTACTATGTTTCTTGTGTTCAATTCTAAATTCGACGTTTTGGGATTTGTGATGTTCATATGGTTTTAATTTCAAGCATATTTGTTTCAAAAACTTTCTTTTTATAACCTTTTGTAACAATAGAGAATTGATTGTTAAAAATATATAAATGAGATGACGCATGCAATCGATTGCGGATCTAAGGGATTGGGAATTCAAACTTATTAAGGTCACTTATTAAATTTACCTATGAAGGGCTTCGACCCCCTTCCCATAAATAGCTATCGTTATAAAATTTTCTGAATTCACGCATGTGATGACTTGTGCCAATTTCAGACGCATGGTTAATAATAAATTCCTCATTGTGATAGAGACCATGATGAATTATTTTCTCTTCCCCTGTAAATTTACTGGTATCAGTTCCTGTTTACAATTTGTACGAGTTTTTTTTATATTAAAATTGATATCATTCCTTTTCAGTCATGGTTGGACAATGTACTTTAATTCTTTTCCTTTTTTTTTGGAAAAATTAAAAGACAGACTGGAATGATGATCAAAGGCAATGACAGGTGATCAAAAAGCTGGTTATTCGTACAAGGTTATATGATAAAGAATCTAAGTACCAAGCAGACAATGTAATTCCCCCCCCCCCCCCCATCATTACTATCACTGTATCCAACCTAAGTAAAAAGAATGGACCTAAAACAAGTAAACATTGGATATGTAATAAAATTTAGTCAATATTCTACGGGGTCATTTTTCTACAACCAACACGGTGAAAAATGACCCTAAGGCCTTAATTTCTACGATGTAATCCAAGTATGCTAAAACTTTCTACGTAGAGAAATGACCCCCGGTCAATATTTTACGGGGGTCACTTTTCGTCATTACAGGGGCTTAAGACTGTCTGCAGACAGTATGTGTCCGAAATATAGAACTTCATTTAGTAATACAGCGAGTTTTTCGGAGTTTAACTTGACCCCTTTTTCGCGACATCGCGTCAATACATTACGTAAATTTGCGTCTTGATCATCGCGCGTTTTGCCATAAACTAGATTATCATCAACAAGTGCTGTGACGCCCTGCAATCCTTCATAGATCTCGTCTATTATGCGCTGAAATTCGTCCTTGGCAAATCTGATGCACTAGGACATGCGCAGAAATCGATAGTTACCGAAAAACTTGTTAAAAGTAGTCAAATGTGAGGACTTTTCGGTAAATTTAACAGCCCAATAGCCCGAACGCGCGTCAAGTTTTGAGAAGTAAAGAGCGCGTGTTAAGTTCGGAATTATATCCTCTAAGGTTTTCATAGGGTAGTGAGGACGTAGAATTGCTTGATTAAAATATCATGAGGCTTAAGGCATACTCGAGCTTACCAGAACCGGGTTTTTCAGTGATGGCAAGAGAGTTGACCCATTAAGTCGGCTCAGTGACCTCACTTTTCTCAGTGTGCTCCAGCTCTATCTGCAGATTTTGGCATAACCAAAACGAGATTCGTCGCGGAGCATTTACTACGGGGATTGCGTATTCGTATATGCGAATATCGCATTCGCCAGAAAAAAGCCCGATGCCCTCGAAAACGTCTTTGTACTCCGATAGGACATATTTATTGTCTAAATGATTGCGCATTACCGGCGTCGGTTTGTCGGAGAGACGGTTTCGATTGACATGACCAGCTTAATCAACTCCAAATCAGCGCATGAATTCAGACCAAGTATGGGTACGGAATCGGTTTCTACAATGGAAAAGTCAACCTCCCTTACCCGATTTCCGTGCGCTCATCGGAGTTTTTGTTCACCCAGGGTTTCTAAACGGGACTTACTGTAATCATACAGATGCTAAATGGCTGCTTCGGACTACTTAGAGAACCAATACCCTTAAATAACCTTACACTTACTCGTAATGTGTTGACCTGTGACCAAGTATCAAATTTGAATTTAATGGGAACCCTTCACAGGTCTAAAACTAAAAAATGACAATAACAAACCGTCAACCATCTCAAAAATCCACAAAACGAAATACAAATTCAAAGCAGACCAACACGGATCTCCAAAAAGTTTGAGGTAGGATCAGGTGCCCTGGAGGAGTGAGCATCCTCTGCTGGTCTAAGTATCTGAACGCCAGGTCAGTGCTTTTGCAGGGATTGCGCGCAAATGTGTCTATGCTATCTATGTAAAAATCATCATTACTTTCGACCCCAACCCCTAGATCTGGTTGTGTAGTTACCTCATTAACATTTAAAGTAGATCGGCACATGGCCGCGAAGTGATTCTAACTTTTACATGTATCACATGTCTTGCCTTTAGCAGGACAAGTTTGATGTTCATCATGTAGCCTGCCACAGTTCCCGCATTTCTCGTTTGCGCTCTTTGCGGATCTTTGTTGAAATCGCTTCTTGCACTGTCCCCTGAACTTTTGTTGGGTGGATCCGGGATTCGACTTCGGGGGAGGAGAGGGGTGGGGGTTGCGGCGACTGGCTCCGTGTGCAAGTCCGGATACAGGTCGTCTATTAACGTGGATGGCGTGTACCTCGGGCGAGTTGTTTCCCATGGAATTTAATTGCTCTTGGGAGTATTTAATATGCTGGCCAATCTCAATGGCTTTTTCAAGCGTAAGATCTCTTCCTTCGTTGATGAGCTCGAGCTTTTGTCTTATCCCTGGGGATGCTACGACAAACACAATGCGGTCCGGGATTATCTCATCCGCATTTGTGTAGGAGCAATCTTTGCTCAAAAGTTTTAGTTTTGTAACAAATTAGTCGAAGGTCGTGTTGCCCTGAACTTCGTTGTTAAAGTTATAACTAGCGAACACGGGGTTTAACTTGGCTGAGCGTGATTTTTTAAGTGTTCATAAGGGTGATACTAAAACTAGTCCCATGGAGAAAACAAGTACCAGGTAAGTCCCGGGGCAAATGTGGCTTTATATTGATACAATTAACAGTAATTATTGATTATGATTAAATTTGAGAAAATAAACTTAACAAAATAAAATATTTTTATTATTACGGATATATCGACGAAAAATCAAGCTGTTGGGAAAGATAGATAACTCTTACGTAGAATTCATACGCCAGCAGAAAAAATCTATTGGCCCGTCGTTAAATTGATTGATACTTTTAATTTTCTCTACCAAATTAAATACTAATTGCAAAAAAAGTTGACTAAATATTCATTAATTAACACAAAATTAGCAAAAATCGGGTAAGTAGACAACTCTTGGGCAGAATACATTCGCCAAGCCGAGAAAAGTACACACCTGCCGCTTTCATGATGAGTGATTTTAATGTTCTTCTTTTGTGTGATCTAACTTTAAAAAATGATCATATTAATATTAATAAAACAAATTACCATATTTATTAATTAACACTTAATTAGTAAAATTCATGCAAGTAAAAAAACTCTTACGCAGAATATTAATTATTATCAATAATTTGTGATCTTGATTTCATTTAACTAAAACAAGTAACGCTTCAACAAGTTACCATTAAATTTTTAATAATATGAAAACGTAATAAGAACCATGCGTTCATCCAGAGTATTTTTGAGGGGGGGGGGGGGTATTCAGGTTTGTCGGGGGGGGGGGGGTTGAGGCATATTTTTGGTAATTTATCTATAAAAAATTCACGAAATGTTTTTTTGTTTCCAGGGGGAGGCCACTCCCCATCCTCCGAATCCCATCTAGATCAGCTCATTAAAAGTATGTGAGTGAAAATCTTCTACAAATCCAAAGAACATGTTTTACATCTACTCCAAAAAAAAAAAAATGAATGGTGACTGAAATGAATATTTGATGGAAGCTCATGAGTTATTCTAACATATAAGAACATATAAAAATTAAGCATTTTTAAACAATGACTTTGAACCTGCCCAAATGACATTGGGTCAAGGTCATGACACACCCCCAGGTCATAAGCAATCTTTGTGTGAAGTAAGAACTTCCAATGTCTCTCCATAAGAAGGATATGGACCGGACACGAATTTTGCACTTTTTGCCAGTGACCTTGATCTGGCCCGAATGACCTTGGGTCAAGGTCATGACACATTCTATGGTCATAAGCAATCTTTGTGTGAAGTAAGAACTTCCGATATCTCCCCATCAGAAAGATGTGGACCGGACACGATTTTTGCACTTTTCCTGCCAGTGACCTTGACCTTGCCAAAATGATCTTAGGTCATGATCCACCCTCAGGTCATAAGCAATCTTTGTGTGAAGTAAAAACTTCCAATGTCTCTCCATAAGAAAGATATGGACCGGACACGAATTTTGCACAGACAAACGGACAGACGGACGGACGGACAAGGTGATTCCTATATACCCCCTAAACTTCGTTTGCGGTGGGTATCAATAAAACATTAAATAAATCACTTCATAAATTCCCAAAATCTCAGTCCATAAAGTTGGCGGGGGGGGGGGGGTCTCCTACCTGTATCTTTGAATTTAATCAGAATTTTATACATGCGTACTTCCTCTATATTGTTTTTTCGTTGTCCTCAGAAAAAGGATAGGGACAGTTCGTTAGGAATTTATATTTCTATATTTGATTTCTAAAAAAAGGTCCGCTTTTCAACACCAGCCCTCTCTTATATATATAACACTTTCATTTCTGCGTAACATGGTGGGTTCATTTTATAAGAGAAATCACTATACCACCATCCATCCGCTAGCTCTGAAATTGACAGAAGGAGTAATTGTCCCAAAAATAAGAATTCAAACGTCTTTCACTCGCTGTGTTTGCTGATTAATCAAAAATACATGTATGTATATCACGTTATACATTTTATTGATTGTAATCAAACGCATTATCTGCGTTCACTTTAATTTTTCATTTAATTCTAGATAACTTGATGTTTTCTGTTAGGTAATTTAATATTAACAACTGTTTTTGTTGTTATAAAAGTCGTTATTAACGTCGTATATGTAAACTCCCGCACTGATTACTCTTCTCTTCGAATAACTGGAAGTACAGCATACCTGCTATAAGGGGAAGATTACTCTTTCAGTAACGATAACTCTATAGTTAATGGGAAGCCCGAATATCGGTATGTGGTTAATTTTGTATCAAAAAAATTAAAATTAACTATTTGACATTTGAATTTCCTATAAGTGCTCGCCAAAGGTTCATAAAAAAAATCAAAAGGTCCACTGACATGGTGCATAAAATACATGTATGTATGTACGTGTAAGCTAGAGACATAAATAAAATAAATGTTATTTGTGTCTCTAATGTAAGCATAATAAAACACAATAATTTATTCATTTTCTACCCTAATAATTATTACAGCAATTA
The DNA here is from genome assembly GCA_020458035.1 of Magallana ariakensis. Taxonomy (NCBI): domain Eukaryota; kingdom Metazoa; phylum Mollusca; class Bivalvia; order Ostreida; family Ostreidae; genus Magallana; species Magallana ariakensis. The sequence goes on along the minus strand of CM035811.1, from coordinate 56,626,776 downwards.
CCTGAATTACCTTTTTAAATATATTTTTTTCAAGACCTATATTAAAAATTTTCCTGCTTTACCTTTTGCTTCCTTAACATTCGTTGATGCGCTGATGAAGATTTGATCACGTACCAACCAAGTTCATATCCCGGTGAAGTTTTAAACATTGCTGTTTATTACTTTTATATACGTTTATGAAAGGCAACTCGTTTCAAATTATTCAAATAACGGTGTTTTTTATTTTACAATAATGCAACCATTAAAGGATAAGCGCGTACTATGATCATTGTGACATCACGAAAACGTTCATACAGAATTGAACGTTTTCGCTATTCTATAGGTTCATAAAAGGAAACATATTTGCAAATGTAAATATTATCCAATATATATCATCTCAATTTAAAAAAAATCGTCTGAACCGTAAAGATAAAACAAAACAGATTAAAGATTTTTTTTACGTTCTTTTAACAGGGAAGAAACGCCATATAAATCATTTGTACTATTTTTGATCACTTCCTGGTTTCATAAAATATGTTTGGGGTAAAATCATTATGAATTAACAATGGATTTTAAAACTAACACGTTGTATTTAACGTTTACATCTTAAAACATTAAAAAAAAAATTAAAATCAAATTAGATACATGTAAATACATTATTCAATACCTAACCAGGATACAGAAGTTTAACATACGGTTTGTTTGTGATGTTAAAATACTTAAATGTCCGGCCTGCAATAACCAACGTACCTAAAGACAAGTGCACCCGAACCTGTGCAGAATTTTTTTGGGCTGACAATAGAAGTATCACCTGAGTGGTTAGATTGCTGTATAGTTTTGTCACGCCTTGGAATGTTGTGCTAGATTTTTGTGGAGATATGTGTGTTTGACATAAGATGAATATTTAGCAGTACTATATATATCGAAAATAAAAGTAATGTTTAACAAATATTTTAAGTTAAGCTATATTTTTTGGTCATAAGTAATATTAGTATATGATTAAGGTTATAAACCCATGACGACGACTAGTAACACGTCACATTGTAGCCACGTTTCAGGACAAATCTCATAGACTGTGTACATTTTACTTTTGTACAATATTCAGATGTTTGTTTACAAAAAGCTTGATTTAACTGATACTTACTTGCTGTTAATTCAGCATTACTAGCAAAGTTAAATTGACTAGATTTTATGCATTAAATATAAAAAAGACTGAAAGAAAAAACCCAAATACAAGAAAAAAATTGGCATTCCACATTATACATGTATACATTATATTATGTACCCTTAAAACATATCTAGTTTTGTATACGTACCCTATATTTAATAGTAGTTAGTAAATACCTAAGATCAAAAGTATAAGACCCTGGCGATGACTAGTAACACGCCACACTATAGCCATGTATAAAGACAAATCTCGTAGACTGTATATTACATTTAATTTTAAACGTATTAATGTACACAATCTTAGGATATTTTTAATGCTTGACCTAAGTGATTCTCTTATGGTGTTTATTTGACATTAAGAGCAATGTTAACCTTAATAAGTGCTAAATCCACAATTTTATGCTAATAAAAACAAAACAAACAAATAATAAACCCACCCTCCCTCAGAAATATTGATTTTTGAAATCATCCCTATGTTATGCTTATAAATAAAGACCCGAAGCATTATTTTACAAGGAGCATACATGTAAGACATCCTTGTTTTAGAATATCACAATGTGTAATTAATCTACATTAGAATCAAGCATGTCCATTTAAAATACGAACACTCTTTGTCTGTATGTCTCTCTCTTACTGTTTTTATTTTGTTTTGTCCCTTTCCCCTTCCGTGATTACATTTTTTAAAATATCAACACACCAGAGTTACTGTCCTACATACATCAGATTGTATAGGTGTAAAATGTCAACACATGAGATAGACTGCCCTACATACTACGGGGTGTAATGATGCAATACGACACCTGTTAAACTACGGTCATGCCAATGTCATCCAGCAAACTGTAATCTGAACGGCGTGTGTAAGGATGAAAATGTTTTAAGAATTTAAAGTCAAAGCAATTAAGGTGTCTTTAAAAACATCTGTTCAATGTAGTTGCAAGTTTTGGTATCCAATTCGACCATTACTATGAAGATTAAGAATATTGATCGATGGATGGGACAAAAAATGCCTGCTTGCATATATCTTACATTTATTTCTTTATCTTTTTAGTTGTTTTATCCAATATTTTGTTATAAAGGAAAGTTTATACTGAATCGATAGAGTTTTCCTCACACATTCAGTTACATGTTTACGTCTTCGTTATGCAAAAACCATTATCTCAATCAATGCATATTATGTATTAGGGAAAAGGGCATATATACTGTTGTTTTGGGGATTTGAATTGAATTGAACATATGTTATTGGTCGGATATATCAGAAGGATTGGACACATGATTGGACACAATTTCTTATTTTTTTAGATTGTCCCTCCTTAATACATACATTCTATGGTACACATGCTGCCTTACAAATAAACATTCTTAACAATTTTACTACAAGTAAAGCAGAAAAAAAACATACTTATATTAAATATCTCACAGAATCTTTGATAAAGAAGTGGAATTTATGATTTATAAGATGAAATGCAAATACATTTAAATATTTAAGATATATAGAGACATTTAACATTTTTTTTTATTCATCATTCGGCGATTAAAAATACTTGATCATGTCAAAAATATAACTCGTTTCCCTCGCTATACATAATTATCTGCAATGTAATTAAGATTTTTATTAATATGTTATATTTTCGGAACAAATAAATTTATTTTCGTTCCATTTTTTGGCTCTCTCTCTCTCTTTCTCTCTCTCTCTCTCTCTCTTTCTCTCTCTCTCTCTCTCTCTCTCTCTCTCTCATAAATTCTGATAAAATCGTGAACCGTATCTTTTTAGGCAGTAGACCCGGCGATATTATTTACCAAGGGGCGAGTGGTGATTTATTTTCTTAAATGGCTTAATTTTGCGAATACAGTTTAAAGTGCAATTTGGATTCATAACCTATTTCTAAGCTTCAATTTCAACAAAAAGGTTAATACACTGTGTGTATTTGTGCTTTATTTAAACCAATACCTTGCTAATAACGATTTTGTTTTGTATACGTAAATCATTGTACATGCAAATGGCCCCGCCAAGACATGATCAGAGTTTTCTTTGTAATTTATGTGTCAAATCTTATTTTTGTTCAAGGTATCACACCGGTAATTGTTTTCATTATATAACACTACAGAGGGAATATATTTCTTAAAAAATAGAAATCAGTTTGTATTTCTCTTGACAAAAGATTCGGATGAAATGTTATTTTTTATAGCTATCTCATCAGGTGACACCAAAAAAAAGGGCACATGATACGGCATTTTTTCAAAATATCTAGCTCAAAACAGGTCTACCCTCAAAACCACGTATTTTCCGTTTGTATGTAAACAGACTGCACACTCACCAGGAAAGTGGTGCATGTGCCTTGAAAGAAGTAGTTCTTATGAAAAAGATCACCATCTAACAAAATACATGAACTACAGTATCCTTTTCAGTGGTGCAATTTTTTATAAAACTGAGTAAAGGAAAATGTAAAAATTCAGTCAAGGAAAAAAAATTCTGAAGAATATATGGAACTACAATTGACTAAGTTCATTTTGATTGGTCAATTACCGGTGCGATACTTTGAAGATGTATACCAAGGTGAAGTTGAATAAGATTTGGTATACCTGTTTTAATAGCTGTAGAAAGAAAAAAGGGCAGCCTACCTTTTTTTTTCCTTTAGATTTTCAGTGCAAAAGATATAAATCAAAAATTCATAAAAGAGTAAGAAACCAGTTGACAATGAAATTGCAGAAATGTTCAAGGTAAGGAAAATTGTGTAATATTTTTTATTCTTTTTAAGTTCGTTCTGTTCCTTACAAAATCCTTTTTCCTTTTCTTAATTTCATTTATACCAATCGTCTCTCTCTCTCTCTCTCTCTCTCCTCTGTCTCTTTCTCAGACTGTGTATGAAAAAATGACAATAACAATCCTTCTAAAAAATTCAAAATTTTTTTAATTCTTTCTTCATTTAAGGTATATGTCAAATTATTACAAGTAAAACAATAGAAAACAATAAACCCCATTAGTTTTTGTTAAGTGAAAAAAGTAGTTTTAAAAAAATTATTAGATTGTTTGCAGTTAAAAAAAGCGTAGTATGCGTCCATGTGCCCTTGTTCACGATCATCTCTTCAAAGTGTGGGTTTTCTAAGGTCATATTATTATTTTTCGTCGTAATCTTATACATCCCAATGGGTAATGGAAGGTAATATGATCAATGTGTGTTTCCTTCGCTTATGTACTGAGTTTAACGTATAACTTACAAAATCTCGATGTTACAACTCACAGTACACTAAAAAGCATCATGATTGCATTGATATTATTAAAACATAAATCAACTACATAATTTGATATCTTTTTCATATTAAGCTATGCAAAGTACACGTAATTATATATTATAAAGTATAGAAAATAAAATGACACATTTTGCAAATAAAGGCAAATAAGAAGGCGTCAAAAAATGTATTGGTATGAAGAAAAAAAACCCACCATAAATCAATTGTATTGATAACAATACAATTGCTATACAGCTTTACAGGGAGGTTCCATCAACGTGTCATGGAGAAAAAAAAAGTCTTAATTATACTCCAGTACAATGTAATATTGATATTTATGAAATATCAAACTTATTAAAAACTATTTAATGCAGCAATCTGTCCTTTCAAACTTTAAACATGTCAAAACATACATGGAAATTTTAAGGAATATCTTTCAGTTTTTCCCCACCTAACCGGATAAAATGTATTTAACTAATTGGAAAGTAACCAGATGAAGTAAGGGCTTTTTCCTAATCTTATCTTGTTAAATATATTGATTTTTTCTTTAATTCATCAGGTTGTGATCTCAATTTTGGTAGTAAAATAACACACCGATAATTTCCTATTTTAAACAACTCCGGATTATTTTAATTGAACTCCTTTATAAATGAAACCTCAATGAGAGACAACTATACCATAATTTTACTTAAGTTTTCGCAGTATTCATGATTACAATTATAATCAACACAATGTGAATGGCATAATAGAATCTCATTCTAGTCCTTCTCTGTCTAAACCTGTATATTTTTTGTGTTTGTTTATCTATTGCATTATCTCTCTCTCTATATATATATATATATATATATATATATATATATATATCTATCTCTCTCTCTCTGTGTGTGTGTGTGTGTGTGTGTGTGTGTGTGTGTGTGTGTGTGTGTGTGTGTGTGTGTTGACGCCATTTGTGATGCTAAAGAGAGCGCCCTTTTTGAAAATACATGTAGTATTTGAAATCGACATTTGTTATGTCTACTTAAAACTCTATGCGTTGTGCTCTCTATGATACATGTTGCATATATTACGTGACGCATTCTCCCATAAGGAACTAATACTAGGCCAACCGCGAGCTTATTCTCTTGTTGTTGGGCCCAGCCTCGTTAAACTTCCAACAAGCCAAAAAACGCGTTTTAGTTTTAAGACTTTTATATAGACTTTGCATGAAATATTCTTTTACATAAGTTCTGGATGTATCAGCACCAAAGGTCTGATTCCAACTGATTATAAGTTACAGTTCAGAATTATATATAATGAACAATGGAATAATACAATGAAGGATTAACATAATATGAACAGATGTGAGGAAATCAATTATCAAACAGCTATTGAGTAGCATGCGTGACATTTTAGCAGTATGCATATAAAACAAATTCATAAGATGAAAGTTGAAGTTTCAATAAACATAAAGAGGAGTCAATTAAAAGATTGACTGTCCATCTCTGACTGTGCCTCAGGTGGGATTAAGGTTTTGCGAAATTGAGAACGTTTTTAAAACAGTTGTGGAAATAGGAAAACGTTTTTATAGCCATCAACACAAAGTCCGAAAAAGTTAATTTCCACAAAAATTAAAAATTGTCCGAAAGATTGAATTTCACACCGTGAAAGAAAAACATGAGTTTGGTGGAAAAGTTTTCTGAGTTTCGTAGTTTACAAAAGTCATCTCATATGATGGAAAATTATCTGCAACCACTCTAATTTCTGTCTCTGAATAAGACAGCCAGTTATCATCATTAGTCAACCAAGCCAAATAAAAAAACTCCTTGTTCATTGTATTCTAGAAGCATGGATATATTATTTGGCTGTAAGGACCAAACATACTTGAACAATATCGTTGAAATATCAAAATTTATGTACCCACCAAATTAATTGGTGTCGTTTCTTGCGAACTTATTTTTAGAATAAATGAATTATGTCTAAATCTAATTATTTTAAGAAAAAAAAATATGAAGTCGATAACATAAATGCACAACATTGCAACGCTTAGTTTAGATTTTCCCAAATGATTGATACAGTAACATGTAGTATGCCATGCCTAATGAATTTTAACAAATTAATCGCAATTGTTAAAAAAGTGATTTGTAAAGAAAGATATGGTTACGTTCTAGAAAGTTCAATTTTGAATTTTTTAATTTGTTGCAGGTGTTCATGTGATGTATGGTGCTTTGGAGTAAATATTAAAAGAGCAAAAGGAACAGGGGCACCATCACTGACCTGACCAGTTAATACGAGTTAGTTTGATAAGAGTAAGCATTAGCCAGATCAGCGATGTCGTCCCTTTTGCCGTTGCTTTTATAATATTGCGTTTAATGATGATTCAATACATACACAAGTCGGTGAATTAAAAGAAAATACAAATTGAAGTCTTCAATTACCATGTTTTGGAATATTTACAGGAAAGGTTCACCGTACAACAAGTCAGAACATTCATCACTTCCTGGCTTAAAAATGTAGAAATTTGGAGGTTGTTCATAGAGTAATTTAAGAAGAATGGACTTGATATACGTTATTCATTATCTAGCAGGATTGTCATTAGCATATGCATTTGGTATGTACAGGTGTTAAGATATCTCCTTTAAATCAAGTAACGTAGAGCTTTTACATTTTACAATAACTTTCCGCTAATGTTGCACAATAGTTGTTACACAAACAAACAATAACATAACTTCTCAATAATACATATATTTATATCTACTTGAAATTTTCCCTTTTATCTCCAAACGTTGTGTGTATATTCATGTCAATCTGCTAAAGCGTTTTTAACCCAAATTAACCATGGTTCAGTGATCATAATTTTTTTTTATAAATTCATTAGATTGTTATTAATATGTCACGCTTTATTTGTTTTCAGATGACCTATCCTACAACAAATCCGCTACCCAATCTCATTCATACACAGGCACGATATATGAAGCCGGTAACGCAGTTGATAGAAACACGTTAACGTGTATGAGGACATCCGATATTGGAACCACCTCAGTTCACAAGACTGTTTGGTGGAAAGTGGATCTTGGTGGAATGTACAGTATATATAGCATTAACGTGCTGTTTAAGAACTACGACAGTCGGGACGGTTGGTGTACACATTTTTAATATTGAGTATGGGACGCGCGATACTGACCTTACAAAACAAATGTTATATGAATATGACGTCAGGCTGCTATGTGCTAGGAAGTATGTTAAATATTGTAAATAAGTTGTGCATAAGCAATTAAACAGGAGAATATGGATATTGCGATTAATCTCGGGTTCTCCGGGTCACTTTTGTAGCTAACAAGAACAAATGTTATGATTTCACTGACTTGCATTTCACATGTGTAAAATGTATTTGTAAAAATATGTTTATAATTTTCATAAGATGAATTTTGAGAAGTAAGAGTCAGTATCGCAATATTTCATAATGAAGTCAATATAATCATTTTGTATGCATTAAAACCGTTATTTTCATACTTTATTGTCGTCTAGAATGAAATAATTTGCATGGGTTCATTTAGATAACAGAACATTTGTTGAATATAAAATGTTTCAATCTAAATGATATCTACATGTATTTCCTATACGTACTAAAGGTAAAGAATATGCATTTGTATAAAGACCATGATGTTAATGAATAAGAAATTTAACTGGATGTTATGTAGAGAACAGACAACGAGGACGTTTTGCTGGTTTCTCTCTGTATGTATCAAACACTGGTGATATTCGGAGTTCTACTCTGTGCTACAAAAACGGACCTCAGTTACCACCCCTAAACTTTACAACCACGTGTACAGCACACAGACGTTACGTTATATTTTACAACGAACGACTTAATGAAGTGAGCTACCCAGAAGGATATGAAATAAGCAGTGTTTTTACTGAACTGTGTGAAGTTATTGTACAAGGTAAAGGAACACGAATAAATATTGTTTTTACTGGTTAATGTAAAGTAAGAGTAACAGGCAATTAGTCATAAAGTAGATAAGATTTTAAAAAAAAGGTTCCGAAATATTTTTTTGATTTTATAATTATCAGTTATATGATTATAAAACATTATAGCATAATACTTACATCTACCAAGTATATTTCCCTCTACTTCTTACGGAAACTTATAGTCAATTCATAGCTCTATAGAAACAGCCAGACGGAAATATACATGACTCGTTTATCGATTGATCCAAATCTACAGCGGATGAAACTGACAGTAAACTGACAGGACCGAAATCGACATGCAGTGTTTGTCGATTGGTCGTAACCTATAGCGACCTTAGAAAAATCACGGACTGCACGAAATAATCATGATGATGTCAGCCTTAAAGTCTCACAGGAGACTATTTGGCTGTTTCTTTTAGCTGACGTACTTGCGTACATTAACAGTGATTTAATGAATTTTACTTACTTTTTTTAATCCATTTATTAATTAGTTAAAAGTAAAATGTAAATACAAACAACAAAATGCTATCTTTGATGGTTCATGCGGGATATGACGGTAGCGATCATTGCAGAAAAAAATTACATAATAATAATAATACTAATATTTTTTTTTTCAATGTTGCCACCTTCATATCCCGAATGAATCACCAATGAGAGCAATTTATTTTTCAAATAATCACTTACATAGGATTGTTGGGAGTATATAGTAATTTTTATACCATACCTTCTGTAGACATTACTAACCCGACATTTCTGTAGAATGTAGGTAACAAATCTTATTATGTTGTGCCTCACTTTCTACATCTATATCATACGTTTTAGAAGTATTTTATTTTTAAATAAATAATAATGTTTCTACTCAAAATAATAAAATATTTGCAAAAAAATCGTATCGGCTGTATTCTTAGCACTAACTTTTATTTTATCAAAACCATAATTACAATATCAGTTTTAAAACTTAGAATGAAGGTTTATGATATATATTTGTTTGGATTTGTACACGATCTTAGAAGATGATACTATTTTCACCGGATAAACTGTTTTATCCACGTGATAATATCATTAATAAAATTATAGCTAATGATAAAGGCACAACCATTTCAAAATAAAACAAGAGGCTCATGGGGCCACATCGCTCACCTGAGCAACAATGACTTTAAATGGGCGTTCAAAGGATATTGTGCCATATGGCCCCTCGATAGAATAAAAAATAATACCGTAAAGTATCCGAATTTTACACTTATTTTTGCATAAACTTAATTTTTGACATTGTAACATTTTTACCAAAAATTAAAAGATCCCCTGCAAGATAAAAAACTAAACTTTTGGTAGGTGTTCACTGTTAACTTCCAATTCCCTTTATTTTCGTTCAGCCCCCCCCCCCCTTCTTCCCCCACTTTGTAAAGCGATCAAAATATATGAGAGCATTTAAGTACATCTTCTTTCTCAACTAATTACTAGTTATTGCATTTTTTTAAATAAACCATAATAGTTACTGTATTTTATTTTAAAAATTCATATATTTAAAAGAAGAAAATTGTACCTTAATACCCTCAATTCCTCAAATTAAAAACATTCAAAAATTTAATTGGCCTTCCCCATTATAAACAACTTTTGTTTACCTGGCGTGATCTCGTGTGACGTTTTATAACCTTTTCCCAAGGCCTACCCATTATTATCATCTTTATTAAAAAACAACAAATGGCTACAAACCAGAATGATTTTCTGCTGTAATATTTTTAAGGAATAGCGATAATGCCTTCATCCTCATAACAGAAATGTGTCAGAACTATGGAAACTGTTGTAACGGAGTCTTTTATTTCACTCGTGCCTGAAAAACTATCAAAATTGATAAAGAATTCATATACTTCATCGCATAAAGAGGGGGTCCCAAAAAGTAGTTACAGCATATCATCCTTTAATTTGTTTTAACGTTTTGCGAGACATTTCTAATGATCAACCAAAATTTCAGTGTCAATCGTAGAATTATAAGAAAGATCCAGGGCTTACAAATCTGCTAGGTTTGAGTCATTTTTTTGTTCACTTTTGTGAGTTTATTACATTCAACTTAAGATTTTTTAACTTGGTATTTCCTATTCAGCAATTATAATTAAAAAAAAAAAGAATGGCATCAGCTCTGTGTACAAAGATACCTCATTATCTCGCTTAAAATTCGAAGCTTGACACTTAAATATGGTTAATAAATAGAAAATTGTAAACAATTAAAACAGAAGAAACATGCACTAAAACAAATAAAGTGCACAATTTATTTTTCAAAAAGAATTATATATATACATATTTCCGTCAGCGATATTAAACTCTGTTTAAACCAAATAGACTCGAGAAAATGCTGAGCATCTCAACAAAACACATTGCATAAATCAACCATTATGCAAAGATCATACCAAATTACCAACAGAATTAATTGTATTTTAGTATGTTATTTTTGTTTATTTGCGCAGTTAAACAGTCATTTGTCTGATTTACCTAAGTCTATGTTTGATTTAATACGTAAAATTACAAAACACAGGCGATAGTTTCCCAGGTTACAAAGCATAATGAAAACAACAAATTTTAACGATAATCAAAACAAGCAAACACCAACGTCGTAAAACTGAAAACTGTCAAAGCATTGAGATATTTAACACGGACAGAGGGACGAACGGACGGACGACGGACTAAAATGTGATCAGAAAAGCTCACTTGAGCTTTCAGCTCAAGTTTTTAATGTTCTTTGTATTTAAACTAAGGATGTAAAAGGTCTGGTGTATTTGGCATTAACTGTGACAAACCATGCCCAGCCAATTGTAAAGACAGCATGTGTCACATAGAGAATGGATCTTGTTTAAGGTGTAAAACTGGATGGACTGGGACATCTTGCGACACAGGTATTTAAATGTTTCTTATTTATTGATTATTTAAAGCCTGACATTTTTTAGTATGTAACAAGTTGCTATTGAGTAAGTTGTTATTCTTTGACTAAATATAATGTAATAGATAAGCTAGACGTACATTTGTCACCTGCTTTGCTTTTCAACTAGCAATGAAATAAATCAGTATCACAAATATCTCAAGAAATTTTATCGTTTTAACTTTATTGCGTAATATCTCATTTTCTTAAAATCATAAGTATTCGAAAGACCTCAAATGTGTATTTTATCTTTAGTCGTCAATTCTTTAGTTGAACTAAGCCTGTTTGCTTACATTTAACGATACTTACTCATTTCTAGTAATTATTTGTTTATGGGCTTTAGTCATTCAAATTGTTATCATAATCAAATAACAATATCTACCCCTACCATGGATTATTTTGCGATTTATTGTTAATCCATTACTGAAGGGTACTCAGAATCATATGTATTTTTCTAACGCGATCTTTACGATTTAGACATTTTTTTCTTTAGAATGTATGGAAGGTTGGTATGGTGTAAACTGTAGTCAGAAGTGTGTAGGACAGTGTAGAGATAACTCTACCTGTAATTACGTGACTGGCCTGTGTGATAAAAGATGTGATGCTGGATGGACAGGAACATTATGTGAGAAAGGTACGTTTTCAATTAAATTATGTATTATTTGTTCCCAAGTACAAAAATTATGATTTTTTTTCAAAAAAGATTTCAGTAAATGTAATTTTATATTTTTTTTTCAGTATTTGGTCAAATCAATTCTTTTATATTCTTTTATAATTTTGATGTTTACAGCGTGCCAACCTGGGTATTATGGTGAAAACTGTTCTCTCTCTTGTTCTCCTAACTGTAAAACCTGTCGACACACAGATGGTCTGTGTTCCTGTAAGGCAGGTTGGATGGGTCATAATTGTTCAATAGGTAGTTATCAGTGGTAAAAATATCCAAATTCTGTGCTTGAATATATGAAACAAAACATGTAGTATATTCATTATGATACAATAACAAGTACCATTAGCACTTCGCTGTAATCAATACATTATACCTTTCAGAATGTATTCAGTCATATGGAGAAAATTGTCAGTATTCGTGCAGTTTATATTGCATCAACCAGACATGTGACAGATTCAACGGAAACTGTTTGTGTGATGGCAAACTTGGTAAGAAGTGACATTTTCTAAGATTTTGTTTTAATCAATATAAGGGTTTTTTTTTAATTATGTTGATTCTTTTAAAAACTAAGCTTATAGAATGCAGGATATTGGGACGAATGATGTAGCATCCAGTACAGTTTGGATTGTTGCCTTCTCGATATCACTGGCCATCCACATTATATTCATTTCTGCTACGTTAATTAGTCGACGGTATGAAATAAAGTTTTCTGCAATTTCCAAAGACAAATAATTATAGTTGTTTATATTTTGATTTTTGATTTTAAAAGTTGATTTTGTCATTAAGATACTCGTCTTTTTCTCATAGGAAACAGAAATCCACAACAGATAAAGTTATTTTATCCGGATTTAATTCAGTGCAGACTGTAACTAGTGAAGAACCATACATGTATCACTATCAAGAACTCGGTGTATCACAAATCGAAAACACCTATCAAACTCTTAATCAGCAGTGACTCTCGCAGTTTAAAACTTGTGTCCATCAGTTAGCTAAGTTAGAGTACACCGAATGGTCGTTGAATGTGTTGGAATTGCAGACTTATATCATTCAGTTACCGTTCAGTCTTCTTTCAGTGACATTTATGTTGACTGTTACTTAATGACATAATTTATTTGCCTGTGTTTCCATTCAATTTGTGCAAAGAAAATGTATATTCTATCCTTAAGGGCATTTACAATGAGTAATTAATTTTAAAGGAATAATGTAACAGCCATGTTTTCTGAATAGCTTACAAATCAACGATGTATCAAAAAGATAGGCTATTTAATGAGATAAAGCCTACCTGGATATAAGATGGGCTAATATTAAAATCGCATCTGTAATATAGTCATTTTGATACCACAAAAATTTCTATCTTTCACGTAACTAGATAAAACCATTTGTCGCAATGTATCCGATTAAAAAAAGCTATTTACTATTTCACATCAAGTAGCTCAAAAACTTCGTCAGTCCTTGATACTAATTATTTATCAATGTTTCGTTGTTATTAAATGTATTCACATTGTCATCAAATCGACAGATTTGTTCTTTAGCATTTCATTTGAATGTTCAATCTTAATATTTCCGCTACATTTACTTTTGTTAATTTTGTCATGTATCTTATTTCTTTGTGCAAGATAAAAACGAAATTTTCAGTCAAAATAATGAAGCATTACAACTGTGACTTCTCTTATTACTTTCTGCGGATTATCTGTAGCGTTTACGTATAGTATGTATTATACATTATAGTTTACGTCAATGTTAATCTACGGTATTAGTAAGATTATATAATAATGTACTTATCCAATTTTAAGGTACTTTAACTCCGTACTCAATGTGGTCTACAGCACGATTGGTCAATAATCATGCATAACGATTAAGAATTGTATAACTCTTTGTTTTATGCAATATTACAATGAAACCTGCCAAATAAAAAACCCCGAAGAAGGGTATAGTCCATTATTGCATTTTCCATCGGCGGTAATGTTAACGTTAGGGTTCTACGCTCTGGCCCTAAATTTTCATTCAGCAAAGAGATACCTCTCAAATGAAAGCTCATCAAATTGTCTCTCTCCTGTTAAATTTTCGTGGTGTGAAGTCATATTCGTTTTCCGTCAGAATGCGTTTGTATTGAAAAACTCTGAAAATGAAAGTAAAAGTAGGAAATTTCAGTTTTGGAAAAGGTATACATCAAACAATTTCAATTTTTTCCTTTAAATGATAATTTAATTATGATACTTGCTCTTAAAATTGCACATCCTCCTTTCTGACATGTGTCAAGCATTCTGATTTTAAATTTCCCAATAAATGTTTATATAATCTAAAAGTATAGGAACTATTTTGCTTAAGGTGGTTGGCACCTGAAATTATAGTAATGTCAATCATCCGAAAACCACTTGGATATAAAGATGGGGACCTAAAATGTTTATTTATTTTATTTGTGCCCCATGTCACATGCCATTTTTTCTGGAAATATGGGATCCCAAACAGAAATGAAAATTTTCCTGAAATTTTTGCTAAAATTTGACAATCAATTGATAATTTGAAGAAATCAAACAAATATTTATAATTTGCAATATTATTTAGTTATAATTTTAATACAGTATGAAGTTGAACACATGTAGTGACTATAAAAGTAAAATCTAAGTCAAAGTTTAAAAAATCTTGCTTTACTGGTGGCTTCAAAGGCCAGTACATAATGAATACAACAACAGATGTTACAAAATTTGGGAGCAATCAAATTATAACGCAAATAAAAAGAAGTATAGTAATGTCATCTTTCTAAAACTTTGCCTACAAATAGACATACATTTAATGTTTCATTTAAAAGTAAAACAAGTAGGGGTCACATCTCAAAATTTTGAGATATAGCATGAAATGAGCTAATTTTAGGCCAAAATTGGAGTTAATTTTTTCTTATTTTCTATGAAATATAAGCTAAATATGGCAGAATATATCGATAGAAATATCAAAAAATTGTTTAAATATGTTTTTTAGAACATCATAAATATATCGTTATACACAAACTATCTAGAAGTTTAATCTGCGTTGAAAATTAGGAAGCTAAGTAACAGTACTTTAAAACTAGTAAGTTATGTAAATTGTTCATTTCCTTCTTGAAAACCTTTCGCCTCAAAATATAGTCCCTTACTAAACTCTGTAAAAATGTAATTTTTTTAAAAACAGTATTATTCAATAGTTTATTTGGCATTGTAAAATATTAATATACTACTAGAATTAATATTTCATGCAGAATTTTCAGACTAGAGGTGACCCAAAATGGCTACCCAAAACCTAAGGAGCGAACCTCTTTAATGGCGATTCTTTGTTGCCCTACCAATTCTAAAAATAGTTAGATGGTTTTACCCAATATGAAACAGTCATTGTGGTTATTTACAATTCTAAGCTTATATGTTCAATCAAGACACTATACAGACCCATGATTCCACATTTGGAAAAATTCAATACATAATTATGAATTTTGCAGCATTGATACACATGCATGAAATCTAAAGAAACAGTCCAGTCGATATTTACCTAAACAACATCTAGCTCTCTGGCACTCGATGTTCGTCAAATAGCATATACTGAAAAAAACTTTTATCTCAAGGATTAAAATACATGTAAAACATAAAAATTCAATATTTTACTAAATTGTTGTTGTTCATATTCGTCGGAAAAATCCCATTTATGTCTTATTTTATAAAATTTTAGTCGCACAAATCATTAGTATTTCTTTAGTTACAAAAAAATAATTGTTTTCAAATACAACGAAAAAGGTAAAATAGAAAAGAATAGGAATTTCCCTATCCATCAAGGTATTACATGTATGTATTGGTATGTAAATAATAATGTAATATGCTCTATAATGTGAATCCCTCAGTAAATTATTGTTCCGTTTAGATGCTAGCTTGAGATTACCGCACCTATTGCGTCATAATAACGTCATAGCGAGGAGTTGTTTTACTCGTGTAAATGTAATATTTGCTGAACTTTTATTTAAGCCTAATTTCGGAAGAAATGCACCATGGCCTTACCCATTAAAGATATGTCATAGGTAAAAGTAACTTGCTAATAAGGAGTTTTTCATTTACTCTTGTATATTGTTACCATTTTTAACAAAATTTATAGAAAGACATATCCTATGGAAAATAGACAACAATTATCTGAATTCCAAATCCAATAGAATATAAATTACCCACTAAGTCTGTGAAATATGTATAATCAATTTAAAGTTTCCCAGTATTTAATACTCTAAATTATCTGCATGTCAAATACTGGGTATATAGTTTTATCATGGTGTCATTTTGACCCTCAAATATATTTTTCTATTTTTGATCATTTCCTTATAATTTATTATAAGTCCACATAATTTATTATATCTTTAAATTTGAAAACTTATATTTTATATTTATTTACTTAAATCAATTTTACATAAGATTTACTTAGATAAATAACTTGAGGCCATCTGTCGATAATTCACACGCACAGTTGTTAAATCAATTAGTGCCATCCGAGCTAATTAAATATATGCTTTTAGATTTATAGTCTACATAATTTATTATATCTTTAAATTTGAAAACTTATATTTTATATTTATTTACTTAAATCAATTTTACATAAGATTTACTTAGATAAATAACTTGAGGCCATCTGTCGATAATTCACACGCACAGTTGTTAAATCAATTAGTGCCATCCGAGCTAATTAAATATATGCTTTTAGATTTATCCTTCGAAGACATCCGCTGTTTTTATAATTACGTAATACTCATTGTATCGCAAAACCATAGTGTCAATCCGCCTCTTTGATGTAAGCAATGAGTGAATTTTTCTTTACAATTCTTTGTATCAATTAATGGCAAGAACAACTCAATGCCAGGACAGGGGACGCTACAGGGTTTTGTCCGATCACTTTTGCGACGGACTCCAAATAATAAAGAATTGAATTTTACATTGTCTCCTGTCCTGTATTTCAGGTAATGTAGAATATTTGTATTTGAATTATTTTTACTTGGTATTTTAACATGTTTAACTTTGCACTTTAGAAAAAGTGTTCATCACTTCATGATGAACAGCTTTTAAACAATTATCTGTTTTGACAAATAATTTAAGAAATGTTATCTTTTGATTTTCACAATTTCATTCAGAAAGACAAATTAAGTTCTAATATTTTTTTTTACAATTCACATAATAGTATTTCCTATTTTTAAATCAATTTTACAAACCACAGGTTGTAACTTAAATTTTGAAAGTTAAGACTTTTTCGGATATTGCATATCTGTCTTTTACGGGTTTTTAATTTAGCCTTGTAAACAAAGCGTGTTGTGTAAACGCGCAGTACATTGTGCTGCTTTTCATATTTAATACTTAGCGAAAACAAATATGCAGAAAGTAATCATGTAAGTAAAGTTATTTTTGTAATATGTGGTTATGCTTTTTATGATATATGTTGATAACTTGTAAATCAAAGAAAAAGACTTCAAACACTGTCATGTTAAGTCGAGCATTTGGTACTCTTGTTTGATGTGCAAAAGAAATACCGATTAGGATTTAGATTTTGAGTTGTAGTATGTTTGTATATAGTATATTAGATTTTTAGTAAAGCTGGACTAGGTGTGTAAGCTTTGATAGCCACCCCCCCCCCCTCTAACCGGAAGTCATGATCTTGTCTGGTGTTGACAGGAAATTGTTGATGTAAACAATAACATGTGATTTTCTATTTTTGGTCTGTTGCTTTCAATCCCCTCTCATAGCCAAGCATAGCTATTGTAAGCTAATTCTCCCCTTTTAAGATTAATATTTCATTTTGATTTTATTCATTTATTTTCATGATAAAGATATATAGTAGACATGTTATTGTACCTGATATGAATTGTGTGATTATATAATGGTGTTTTTAATTAACACATGAACTTTTCTGTGACATCATTATGCACATTCATTTTAAATATGCAGTGTACCATTGTTTTATATCTTTTATTGTGTTTATAATTGATTACACACTTTTGCGACGGACTCCAAATAATAAAGAAGTGAATTTTACATTGTCTCCTGTCCTGTATTTCAGGTTGAATATTATTAGTTATCACCAGAGCCCCAATAACACGGTGATAGTTTTAACAGTTTCCTTCTTTTAAACTTTGACGAGTGTTATTAGACATCATTGTTACAAAAATTTTTTTTACTTACATCAAGAGTGGCTCATTGTTAGGTTTTAATAGTTGATAAAAATCCATTTCAATTTACATGGTATCTAAAATGAAATATTTTGAATTTATTTCTACTTGTATCAAAAACTATCCACAAAATTAATGCAAATCTATAATCATAAATATAGAATTGGAACCTACCGGACATTAACAAAACTTCTTTACTATGCAAACTAATATTAAATAGATAGTTTAATGATGTATTTTCCCTCACCGGAAACTTTCTGCTTCTCTATTTTAACTTTTACTCGCTTGAAATGATCGCACTAGAAACCCAAAGTGATATTTGGTCTTAGAATTCATAAAATGTCTTCTAAACTCATATATAAGTAGAAACACACTTACATTTTTATTATTTTTTTTTTTTATAAAAACTTAAAATAAATTACATGCAAATTATTATCACATTTTCTTTAATTTAAATTGGTTTTTTGAAAATCGCGAAGGGTGTTGTGTTGTGATGGATTTTTTCCTATAGAATGTCTTATATAAATGATAAAACTTGTTGAACTTGTTGGAAATTTAGTTTGTTCACATAAATGAGAAGATGTACAAAAGACTAGTAGACTAATAGTTCTCGAACAATTAGAGATATTTCCACCTCATTATTTTTTTTATGTTTTGTTTCGATATAATTAATAAAACATTTTTTCTGCGTTACTTTAAAAAAATTGCAAACTAAATATGCAATTTTTAAAATCTTTTTTTACCTTTACTTTTGACCTTTATGTAATATTGACTGGTAAAGATCAACATTTCAATTTCAAGTGGTCTGATGGCCCTTCGATGTAAGGATAAAAAGTTATAAATGTGTTTAACAAAATTTACAAACTCTCTGGGGCGATACCTGCTATAAGGGGGCCTCAGGCCCTTTCGGTATGAATAAATTAAAAAAGCCCCTTAATGTATTGAATACATTAGTAAAAGTTTCAAGTCTCTACCTCTAACGATTTATGAGGAGTAGCGGTAAAAAGCATTTTGTACAATAGGGACAATAACGCTATCATTGTTTCATAGTGAGGTCTGAAGGGTTATATTTTGAAATGTCTCAAGAAGTACTACTACATCCATGAAAAAGATTTTATCTACCCCCATCAACAAAAGAGATCTAAGAATTTATTAATTCATAGATTTTCAAATGACCTTGACATTTGATCTTTATGTTATTTTGTTCGGCCGAGGTAGACGCTTCCATCCCAAGTGGTCCGAAGTCTCTACGATAAAAAATAAAAAAGTTGGAAGTGATTTTATAGAAATTTAAATACTTTCAGGGCAATAACTACTATAAGGGGGCCCCAGATCCTTTCGGTATGAATAGATTGAAGAACCGTCTAAGTGTACTGAAGACATTGGTAAAAATTCCGTGTGTTTATGTCTTATGGTTTTAGAGTAGTAGCGATAACAAGCATTTCGTACAATAGGGGCAATAACTCTGTAATTATTCAAAGATATGAGCCAAGGGGCTATATTTTAAAATGTCTTAAGGTTTTTGGTTTAGGTTTGCAATGCGTATTGCGCGTGAATACATTCATTTCGTGCATATCTTTTACAACTGTATGCTATGCTATGGTATGCGATTTTTATGATATGCTATGAGATTTTAATGCAATGCAAGATATTTGTATGCTTTGCTATGAGAAATTGAAATGATGGGCTTAAAGACATGGTATGTTATGCTATGCTAAGGTATGATCTGAAATTTGAAGAAAAACGCCTCGTTTGCAGAAGAGTTCCAAACATTTCAAAGTAAAATGACAAGAAGCCACAGTTTACCATTAATCTGCAATGTGAACAATTATTATTAAAAACAAAAGCATTTAAAAACCCAGTTAAAATAATGTTGTATGCTATGCTATGGTATGCTATGGTAGAATGAAAAAAAATGACAATAACAAAGCGTCAACCATCTCAAAAATCCATAAAACGAAATACAAATTCAAAGCAGAGCAACACGGATCTCCAAAAAGTTAGAGGTAGGATCATGTGCCTAGGAGGAGTGAGCATCCTCTGCTGACCGGTCACACCCGCCGTGTGCTCTTTGTCGTAATCGGAAAACACCGGAAAAGTCCGTAGAGAATTAGGTGATTAATAATGGTCTAACAATTAATAGGAAAAACGTCAGTCAGCATGCGACCCAGTGGAAGATTGTATTTGCTGACAAGGTCGTTGTATCTACCATAGAACTTACGAAAAGATGACTTCAAACGAGACTGTTGATAGTCCTGTTTTATCAACTTGTTAGTCAGTAGCTTGCCTCGCCTTAGAAACTGTTCATACGAAGAGCTTGCATTTGCGTATCGAATTAACTGAGAGACAAAACACCATAAGCAGGTGATGAAGGTATATTGCTACATAAGTAAGGAAAGTTGACTAGAAAAATTGAAGTCATCGTATTTATCATAAAGTTTTGTTGTTAGGTTTCCATCAATGTCCATTTCCAGAAAAATATCCAAATATGAAACAGATGACGCAGACTCTGTGGTATCTTTCATTTCAAGTTCACTGGGATATATCAAGTCGACGTAAGTATGGAAATAACAATTGTTAATTGGTAATACGTCGTCGATATACCTGAATGTTGAGTTGAAGGCCACAGCGAGTGATTTACTTTTTTCACGTACAAGTTTTTGAATATATTCTGCTTCATAAGAATACAAAAATAGGTCTGCTTACAACGGGGCAAAATTGGTCCCTATGGGAATTCCAAGAGATTGTTGCAAGACTTGATTTCCAAAAACTACATAGATGTTGTCTATCAGAAACTCAAGCATCTTTTTAATGTCAACGTCAGAGTACTTGTGTGTGCAATCAGAATGGCTTTAAACAAAATATTTTTTTTTAGATTTGAAATGACAAGGTAGGCATTTTTACGACTTCCATTTTTATTGAAGAAACAACTGTCGATGATATAAAAAATCCTAGATTTTAATTTGTCATGGGGAATGGTTGTATAGAGCGTTGAAAAATCATACGGTTTGATGCCATTGATTTTGCTAAGATTTTGTGACCTCAAAGTTTCTAATAAATCTTTAGAGTTTTTTAGTATCCACATCTGATTCACACCACTTCTGGAGTATATTGTTGTACAGTACTCTTGAAGCTTCTCCTTTATTACTGTAAGAATTTTAGTACGGAGTAAGGAAAAAGGTTTGGTAGAACATTTACTGGAAGCTGCTTTATATCTGTTTGTAAGGACTTTTGTGAGGCTTTGGAATCCAGTACAAATAAGGTAAATCACATTCATTCTGTTTATTGAGGATATTAAAGATAGCAATTTTGAAGTATTTCCTGCTTGGAAAGGCTGCTTTGGGTGTAAGTAGGATTATCATGTGTAGAATCGAAACCTAGTTCTTTGAACATGCAATTTATGTAATGTGCCTTACAAATGAGATTGTATGCGATGGCATGAGATTTCAATGCTAAGCTATGATATTTATAAATGATATGATATGCTATAAAAGATATGATTGAACTGACTGTAGTAGTATTAAGTAGTTTAATTAATGTGGGAAAGGTTCATTTACTTTACTTCACATCAACTTAACTAGATTCAGTACAGTGGATCGCTCAATGCATTTTGAACAAAACTAATATAGTGGCACGTTATTTATCGTGTCCAAAAAATCTGCAAAATAATTTTATCTTGTTTATCTAAAAAAAAATCTATTGAATCTGCATGTCAATTTCTTTTACCCAAAAGTCAAACACACCTTTTAATACCGATTATCTTTAAAACCTTTTTATTCTTAATCGAAAATAATTTGTCAATATCTAGACGCATTCATTACCCTATGTCATTTTTCATTATATATTGTTGCATGATTTGTACACTAGCAAATGTGACTTATTGCATTTGGTCTTCGTCGGTCGTCGTGCGGTGTGCGTCGAGCGTCATGCGTTAACAATTTTACTTCTTCTTGAAAACTACAAGGCCAGTTGTTATCAGTTTTAGCGTGAATCATCTCTATGGTAAGAAGAATTAAAATGTTGTAATTTATGGCTCTACCACCCCTGGGGCGCCGCAGGTGGCTCCAAATATTAAAAAAGCCAATTTTTCAAAAATAAAAAAACTGAATGCATGGTTATGATGTCCATGCAGCCCTCTACCAAAATTTTGGAATTCATGGCCCCTGGATCAGGAGTTTAGGCTCGAGGGTAAGGCCAATATGGCCATATAGTAAAAATGTATTACATCTTAGAAAATTTTCTTCTCTACCCCCGTATATATTTGTTAAAAACTTTATGCATGCTTATGATGTCCATGAAGACTTCTACCTAAATTGTGAAATCCATGACCCCTAGTACAGGGGTTTAGGCCCTAGGGTGGGGCCATATAGTGTTAATGCATATAATGTTTATAATAATAACATCTTCTTCTCTACTTTCACACATCTGTGAGAAAAACTGACTTCATAATTTTGTTAACCAGGAAGTCATTTACATAAATTGTAAATACTTCATGTCAATAGCATAACGGAATACGTACAATTGAAATACGTTTTCAATCAAATCATCATAATTTTTCAAACACCCGATTAACTTGAGAAGTCCGACACAAGACAAGTGCATGCTTCACCGAAAATTGTTAAACAAACATTGACCACGCAACAAGTCAACAAATGGTTGATCACGTAATGGCGAGAACTGTTTTGATGCAGGGAACAATGGATAAATATTAAAGTTCACAAGAATTTAATAAAGAATGGACATTTTGACAGAATAAAATTTAACACTGTATGTTCAACAGGCATTACAAACGATATCGGCGATCTTTCTCTCACGGTATCCAGAAAAATGAGTTGAAGTATAATCTAATTGATCTTATTTTGACTTTAAAAAATGTGTATTTATTTATAACAAGACTTAACAGTATAAACTAAAATGAGTTGCTAGTTTGGATTAATATTCACCGTTGTTTAAATCAAGATCAACGACAGGAAAATTGATCGATAAATGAGCAGTAATTATCCCGCATAAGGCCGAGCGATAAGTTGCCGGATTAGGGGACATACTCTTACTAATTATAAGCAGTCGGTTCTTTTCATTGCGGCCGGTTTTCAAAATAGACAAGATCTGGATTGCACAACATTTTTTAAACATAAAATAATTGGAAAATGTCAAGGGACTGAATAATTTCGCCGGATTGAACAACATGTCGGAATGCACAACATCCGGATTCAACAAATTTTACTGTAAATAAACTGCAAAAGATAAGCACATCATGTTTTTTTTACGAAAACTGGTATTGATATGCTTAAAGTTTAATATTTATTTTAAAGCTCAGCATTTGACTTCAAAAGAAAAATTACTACGTGATTGTCTATCTCGTTCAAAGTAAGTGGCACCATGGGCCGACAGCAATCCAGTCAACATTTCTTTACTACCACCATTTCCCAATTAAGAGGTGACATACAGAAACTACTGGATACGAGCCTTAATAATTCCTTATTAGCTTTGTACTCACATGCGTGAACAGATTTTAAAGATTTTGCTGAGAAATATGGGTTAATTATTGAATTTACAGTGAAGCAACATATACTAGTATACTTTGTTACATACCTGGTTTCAAGGGACTATGCTGCAACAACTATTACATCTTATCTCTCAGCTTTTACTTACATTCAGAAGCACAACAATTCTGGGGATCCATGCTCGTCTTTTTAATGCAAACATTGCTATTATCAACACGCAAACTTAAACCTTCACAAGATGTTAGAATATCTATTACTAAAACTAATTTGCATCGAATATCTGTGACTTACAGTTTCTAATGCATTGAATCGTCCATGTTTAAAGCAATGTTGTTTTTGGCTTTTTATGGATTCTCGATGGTTGGAGAAATAACATCAGATCATAAGATAATTAATAAAAATTTACTCCATTTTAATCAAATTTCCAAGGAAGAAAATCATACAACTATCAAATTTATTACATATAAACATCACATGGGCAAACCATTTTTTCTTGCTATTCACTCTGCAAGGAACAAAAAGTATTGTCCAGTTCAATACTTACAAGACTACAGTAAGTTAAGAGGAGTACAATATTAAACACCTGTCTATCATATGCAAAGTTGGATTTGCGTCGAAACATTAGCCATTCCTTCCGGATAGGCATGGCGTCTCACTGTGCGGATGTTGGCATGAGTGACAGCAAAATTAGACTCTGAGGTCGATGGAAATCAGATGCATTCAAAGTTACATTAGACCAGTTAACATAGTATAGAGAGATCAAAGACAACATTACTCAAGTGACTGTGGACTTGTGTATGGACACTGTTTTTCAGGAACATAATGTATATTTCTTGATATCTTTTAAGGGCAACTACATGACTGTCGGTAATAGTTTAATTCCTACCATTGACAGTTTTAAAATGATTTGAATGTAATACAAATTGTTTTGTTCATGTTGAAGCTTTGCCTGGGTTGGAAATATGCATATTCCTACCTATTATTACTATACATAAAACTTTAAGGTTACCTTAATGGACCTGTTTGGTTATGGCATACATGTATGTTTATCCTTACCCATGTCACGAAAAAGGCAGAGTGCAACATACATTTTTGTTTTGTGATGTTTTACTTTAAAAAGATGAAATGTTCTGAGGGTTTAAGTTGGAGCTGATATATTAATGAAGGTTAATTGTTTCATGGGAATATGCGTGAAATATATTATATGCAGGAATGATATTTGGAACATTATCAATTATGAATAAAATATATTTTGAAGAAAACAGACAGCGTTGACATTTTGCCGGATTCCCTCAGTACGTATCATCCACAACGAACGTATAGAATATATAATCTACCTAGAGTGACATATAACCTTAAACGTTTCAACTTAAATATGTGAGTTCATCGTTCAAGGTATGTGATTTTAAAGTATTCTTATGATGTGTAAAATGAAAAAAATGACATACATACAACACAAGAACAAATTAGTTATTTTCATCAAATAAACAAACTACTGTAAAAGTGGTTAGTGACGCGTTGAGGAAATGTTCACGAGTTACACGGTAAGTTTGAGACCGCGTGGAAAAATAACCCACGCGTATAGTATAAAACTTACACATTTATGGTGATGAATCACGCATCGGCGTTTAATACCTACGCGTATTGTATGGCTATGAAAAACGCGTACTTAACCACCAGCGTAAATAATCGCTTTTACAGTTCACACTACTTAAGGGGGCATGGTCACGATTTTGGTGGAATTTTTTTTTCTATTTTTATTGTTTACAATGCTTTAGGAATGCATTTCTAATTTTAGTCAAAATTTGAATGTCAGTCGTAGAGTTATAAGCAAGATGCAGAGTACACAATTTTTTATTATGTCAGCAATGCTCGTGCCATGTTTTTGTTTACATTGGTTCAATATATCGGTAAAAGCTCTTCATCAAACAAATTTTTCTATCTGCTAATTAGTTTAGAACATAAATAAATAAATTCTAGCGTTTGGCACATTTATTTTGTCGAAACCTACAATGTTCTTATCAACAAACAAAATAAAAACAAACACTTTATTTACGTGATAAGAATGGTAAGCTCTGTATCTCGCCTATAACTGGCTCTCAAATTTTTGTTGACTATTATAAATGCCTTACTTAAGCGTTGTATACATTGCAAACGACAAAATAATGTTTGACAAAAATTGTGACCATTCCCTGTTTAAGATCAGGAAATGGTACTCCTTAAGGGTTTGTTTACTCAGGGTTTGAGTTCTCAAATTCTGATTGTTATAAAGTTCAATGTAATGAGTAAAATTTGTTCTAAACACAAAGAGTATTTATGAAATTATTTTGATCATTGACATAACATTCGATATTTTTACTTTATTATGGAATAAGGCTCAAACAAAAATACACTTTAAGCCAAACAGAGAAAATTCGGACTAAATTTTCCAGATTATGTTTTCCGCTAAAACAGTTTTGGCAGTACTCTAATATTATAAGTAAAGTTTTATTTTTTAGTCTCATTAATTTGGCATATTTTCTGTTGGTTTTACCTCACTATTCATTAAAATAATCGTATGGCACGAATTGCAAAAATATTGAAAAATGCTTAAAAACGATAAAAGACACCATATCTCAAAATTTTGATCATTGACATCATATAAATTTTATGCCAACAAAATAAGGTCAAAATAAGTACTTCAATACTATAAATCTTTTCGTATCATCATCATTCAATTTTTTGTAAAATTGGATAAAAAATGGGTAGGAATTTGAAAAATAATAGAGGAAATTCGAACTAGAATATATTTTTTTTAAATTGTGGCTGAAATCTTAATGCTTTGTATCTATTTAGTGCCACTACCATTCACAAACTGAATATCATTTTTTAAAGTGCTCTATTATTTGTAATATTTTTACAATTAAGAAAATACCAATCATAGTGTAACATTTTATGGGATTTTTCAAAAAATATTTAATGGCCATTAACTCAAAAAGTAGGTCATTGACCTACTTTTTTGAAAGTGAAAAATAACACTACAATCATAGGTCTATAACATACAATAGATGGTTTTTCATTATCATCAGTGGATTTTTTTTTCATTCTGAGTAAACGTCATCATTAAAGTAAATATTCCTTTTATAATGGTAAAGAATAAACTGAAGTATCTTAAAAGTAATCGCTTTCCAAAAAGGTCCCTTGACTAAACAAAATTATTCAATGGAAGCATGTATCAATTAGGCAAATATCGTATAAACAATGAATTATAAGTGTTGCTGCTGTTCATAAATTCATAAACGAATTTTAGAAGTATTTTTCTTCGATGTAGTGCATGTACATGTACATGTATATCAATCAAAATTAAATCATTTCATTATTTCAAATTATTTTATGAATGTACATGTATCAAATAATCGCATGAAAGTTTAAAAGCGGAACATAATACGAGTTTAGAGAGAGAATGGAATTTTTGTTATCAGATGAAGATTCTCTGTCATTAAAAAAAAATTGATCTTTATGTATGTGAGAAACTTTCGATGCAGAAACCACAATCGAGTGAAAATCCGGCAGTGAACATAGTGTATTGACAAAAAAGTAAAACTTATTTTCCATGTTAAGCCTAAACATGGCCTGGTCTAATTCTAAGTCTTCGGTCAAGAACGTCATTTTCTTTATTTGACATAATGCTGTTAAAAGTACATGCAACAATTTTTTGTGATGTTATGTAAGACATATCATTATGATAGTTGTTGTGTTGTGAAGATAGTATATATGTACTCACAACTCTGAGCAAATACATAGTCAATAAACAACAAAAAGATTTATTAAATGATTTTCAAAACACATATACATTAAAAGTATCGTATTAAGCATATTACATGTACGAGGTAAAGAGAACAATGCTAAATACCTTAAAAAATATTTTTTTTAATTTTATCTTTATTATAAAGGTACATGCAGATTAACATATTATATAGTAGATACATGTAATATATATGAAGAACGAACAGGTACTTGTATAAGTAAGACTTGTCACAGCGGTAAAAAAATGAATCAGAAGCAATGGAAATAGTCACATTAAAATGAATACTCGACAATATATTCGTCAGGTTCCGGGAAAGTATAGGGATTTACGATAACGTTCCACCTAAAACATCAGTTATGATAATGATTAGACGGCGACGCCAAACACTTTAACTTCACAAATAGTAAGATACTCGGTTGTCATGGATATCTTTACGAATCTCCCCTGTGGTAATGTCGGACAGTCGATGATGACCACCTGCGACAGAGTACCAGGACCAACAAAGCAACCGCAGACAGTGTTGACAGCTGATTCTGTCAGCCCTACAGTGACAGTAACATTCCGCAGGCGGTCTGCCACAGCTAAAATAAGTAATATAACAAATGGTAATGAAAAAAGGTGTAAATGAAAAATAACTCAAATTGTAATGTGTATTATACGATAGCTCAAGAGCATTTGACTCAAATTCATGAATTGTGAAATGAGCATTATATTTCTTCAAAATATCCTCCGCGGATTGAAGCAAAAAATCAAATGTGGTTATAACGAACAGTGTTCATAATCAAAAGTCCAAAGGAAAAATGCCATGGAGGAGTAAGCATTCTCTACTGACCGGTCACACCCGCCGTGTGCTCTTTATCGTAACCTGGAAAACGGAAAAATCAGTAGGCAATTCGGTGATAAATAATGGCCTAAAAATAAGTATGAAAAACGTCAGTCAGCATTCGAACTAGCGGAAGATTGTATTTGCTTACAAGATCGTTGTAACGACCATAGAACTTACGAAATGGTGCCTTCAATTGAGACTGTTGATAATCTTGTTTTATTAACTTGTTTGTCAGTAGCTTGCCTCGTTTTCGAAATTGTTCATACGTAGAGCATGCCCTTGCGTATCGAATCGACTGAGAGACAACAACTCCATATGCAGGTAATAAAGGTATATTGCTGCATAAGTAAGGAAAGTTGACGATAGAAAAATGGAAGTCATCACGCTAATCATAAAGTTTTGTTGTTAGGTAACCATGTCTTTTTCTTGTAAATAATTTCAATCTCGGAATCCATTTTTAAAATGCATCATACTGCGATGACTTAGGTAGCCCTCTGAGGCACTGACTGGTGGCTGAGCCATAGGTTTGTTACGACGACCGGATAAGATCTTTTTAAGTTTTGGAAAATGAAAAATAAAATCGTATGGTGCTAGATCTGGAGAGTATCTTCTTTGTGATTGTGGTTCGTTTGGCAACTACAGACATTCTACTGTAATTCGTTAGCCATATTTTGTTTCCAACTTTTTTTACTGGTTCGAAATACTAATGGTAGTGAACCCATAACTTGTCAACAGTAACAATGTTTGCAAATTGTCTTTGAATGAATTTAAGAAATATATTAGCATTTGCTTAGCGGTTTGTCCTCGCACCCGGTTTTGGTCATCTGTCAATATATGCATTATCCATTCGACAATTTTTTTTGTACTTTTGAAATACGCTTCAAAATGAAAAGCCAACAGCTTTGGCAATATCACGAATAGTGTATCACATTTATTTATTACCCATACTTTTGAAACATTTGCCTTATCCGTTACAGTATTCAGTCGGCCAGATTTTAACGCATCTTTAACGGCCTCTGTGTCCGTCAGAAATTTCTTTCTATATCTACGAACTGTCTCATAAGATACCTTATCTATCCATTGAAAATCTGCTTTACCGAATGACTAACATTTGTGCGAAATTTTATATAAACTCTATTTTCTTCAATATTCGCAACCCGTTTTCCAACTATTTTTTACAACAGTGGTCAACGACTGGCTCTATTGAAATTACTACAAGTTTTAACCTATGTCGAGCTGAAGGCTTGTGTTTATACCGTTTGAAAGCTATCGGATTGAGCTTTTCAAGAGTATCATCATTGACAAAAATTGTGCAAAGTGTTATCGCGCTGTGCTACAATACACACTATATATCGACAAACCCTCGTATTTTTTAAAATGAAATTTATTTCTTGATTTTAAAACTTCTATGCAACTTGCAAAAATATATGCGATCAAATAACACTTGGTTATATATCTTCTACTTGCAAAGATCATAGGGAGCAGATGGAGAGCTTTTTTGGTTTTTTGGGGTTTTTTTTTCAAATGCAATAAGTTGAAGTTATGGACTTTAACTGTGTACTTTATTTTGATTCTGCAATGTCTTTACTCTGAACGCTTACGTATTCCGCCGTAGTCCAGTCCTCTGTTGAATATTCTGACAGATGTAATGGAATACACCTTCTGCACATCTACCATCCACCAAGGATTTGTATCGCCACCATCTGTTGATGAACACTTGTCTAGGACCATGTCTGTTCCATAGTTACCATCTACAGCGTACTCGGCTGAATAAATGGCAAATGTTGACGACTGTTGAGTAGGTTTACGCAATGCAAGTTCCGGCAAAACTGTCACTGGTATTTAAAATAAATGTTGATTTTAAATGATCCTAATGTTAAGAAATCATAGTACAGTGGCCGTTAAAAAAACATTTTTTTTTTCAATGTATAGTCAATCTTTTAAATTGTGATTCTGTACGTATTTTGTTCAAAATAGCTTACAAAATAACTTGCTGTAATATCTTTAAAATTCCTTTGGTCGTTTTAAAAGGGCTTCAAATGTCGTATGAAAATGAAAAATTCTAACTATATCACAATTGAAGAATATATGTTTTGACATATTTGTAAAAAAACTGTAAATATTCATAACTAAAAACTCTTGTACGAAGTTTGTGCAGTTTTTACACTTGGCCGTGCGTACTTTCCACG
Organism: Magallana ariakensis; assembly: GCA_020458035.1. Lineage (NCBI taxonomy): Eukaryota > Metazoa > Mollusca > Bivalvia > Ostreida > Ostreidae > Magallana > Magallana ariakensis. Next base: position 56,596,413 of record CM035811.1, on the reverse strand, counting down.
ACCCTTTAATACAGTACAATTTTAGTTTAATTTTAGGGAAAACATATAAAACCACTCTAGTTTGATTTGGAATTTTTTTACATACATTTCGGTATTCAAAATGTATATATAAACTCATTTAAAATGACAAAAACGCGATTGCCCACGAACTTTTTGGACAGCCCTCGTAAAGGTAGAAGCTCAAGACAAAATAAATTGTATCAAAATTTGGATTGAAAATGGGGCCAAACTTTTTCTGAGTTATCACAAGTAATTAAAAAATATATGATGATAAATTTTCTTGTAATGCGTTTTAAAAGATATCAACAATGTACATTTTTAACTTTTAATAAATGTATATTTAGAAAAAAAAGTGACTAGTGATCCCCAAGAGTAAAATGCTGGTGAGACAGATAAAAACTGATGATTTACAGGGATAATTATAATAAAAAAATGTGCTTTAATTCCCCCAAACAGCAGTAGTTTTGGTATATTCACATTATTTATGCAGGCCAGACAAAAGTTGTCTGATATGGTGCAAATCAAAAGTTTCCTCCGAAGAGAGATAAACTTTTGATAAATATAAATACTTTACTATACAAATGTCGATTTTTGAAACAAATGTGATAGTGTGTGTGTGTGTGTATTAATTAATTTTATTTGTTTATGTTTTTTTTTTACATTTTGGTGGGGCGTAGTTTTAACAAACATGAAAAGTGATACATTGTGTTGCTAAAGGACTTGACAGAATTATCGCAATTGAATTATCAATGATAATATTTATTTTATTGTTTAAGATTAGGTAAGTAAATTATCATACCAACTGATTTTTACCCAACGTAAGCGTAACTTTCAATTCAACACGACTCAACCATAGAAAAACGCAAATCAAGCTTCGAAAGAACACCAACAATGAGATACTTTGAAATCATTACACTGGTTCAACATGTTGTCCCGCTATTGATTAGTTAAAAACTAAATTTCCCAGAATATTCTATCTTCCTAGCACCATTTAAAGTTAAAATAATAAACATTTACATTTGCAATGGTCGCTTCGTCAATTCTACATGTGAAAATAGGCTTCCTTTTGCACGTCCGTTTGTTTTTTCGTTATTGAAATGTATTCAACACTATCTTATTAAATAAAAACCTTAAAAAATGCTAATTGTATCTCACGGAGCATCAATGCAAACTGAAAGATGGAATAATATTTAATTCATCAATTGAATAATTATTTAAACTACTTCTGTTTGTAACACAATCCAAATCAAAATGGGAAAATCAAAATTCCTTTTTTTGACCCTGTTTTTCATATCTGTATCCATTTAGACCCCTTTTTGGCAAAAATAAGCCTTTACAAGTCAAAGTTCATGGAATTTTCCTGAATCATTGACATTTAAATTCATTAACCAGATGTTTAAAATGAGTAACGTTCCTCTTATCCTTATAAAAACTTATGAAGCATCAGAGGAACGTTCCTCTTCACCTAAACTAAAATCTCTACATTTCATCTGAGGAACGTTCCTCTTTTCACTTCAACAAAAATCTTGACAAGTCATCTGAGGAACGTTCCTCTTTTCACTTAATTATATAAACTGAAATCCTAACAAAGCATCTGAGGAACTTTCCTGACTTGAAATCTTTACACTGTATCTGAGGAACGTTCCTCATTTCACTTCATCTGAAAGCTACATAAAACATCTGAGGAATGTACAATCTTTCACATGTTGATTGTTTTCTTTTTACATGAAAGCTGTATAAAACATCCGAGGAACGTTCCTCTTTTCCCTTGCATTGAAATCTTTACACTGCACCTGAGTTCCTCATTTCATTTAACAAAATGTTTACTTCTAAACCGAGGACTTCAAAACATTTCCTTTTTTAAGTATTCTAATCATTACGCAAAATGTGACTAGCAATAATCCTCTTTGTAAAACTTATAAAAGACAAATTCTATTATTATTATTACTTTCATGTTAAATACTGAAATATGATTGGTTTAGACGCAGTTGAAAATTCGTTCTCTTACCCTCAGCGTTAGCAACATGCTTGGCAACGGGTCGATGGAACGAATTGTTACATGCGCGTAAATTATGCGTGTACAGTTTGCCGTTAAATTCGCGTTATTTCTACATAAACGCAGTAAAATTTTCTCTAAAATTAAGACATTCAGTATAATAAAATAAATAGTGCCTGTTTGGGAGGGTAACAGTTGCAATTGACACCCCTCAAAAAACATTGTCAACCTCTGCTTTGCTATTTATATATTATTATACCTCAATATGATTATTTTATATAACGCGTCATCTGATTGGTCTAGAGAGTCACGTGACAGGGCGAACAAAACGTCGTGTCTCCCGGGGAATAAATATTGTGTCTCACCTCTTCGGAAATCTCGGGATTTTTCATTCCAAAGGTATGAAAAACCCAATATCAGCATTTGATGTTGATAAATATTATGAAGTCAATTTAATCATTTAAATTTTCTTTATGTCACAAAAACCAATTTTACTATATTTGATTCGAACTTATGAAGGAAACAAGAGACAATAACAAAAAAAGAAAGCCCAAACAATCACGACGTTATTGCTTTCGACAAGTAAAAAAATATTAGAAAACGACGTATTCTGTATAATCATATGTTGTTCGGTATAAAACAAATTTTATTGCATGAATGTTCGGGAAATATAAAGATTTATTCCCCCAGAAAAATCATATTTCCTTCAGGCAAAGCCCTTGGGAAACATGATTTTTCTTGGGGGAATAAATCTTCATATTTCTCTCACCATCATGCAATAAATGTATAGTGTTACTGTATCACTCTTTTAAAATCAAATTGAAACATTGATTTTGACAAATTAAAAAGTAAATTAATTAATCATTCTTAAGGAGTCTCGGGGGAGAATGTTTCAAACATACGATTTCCTTTAATTTTTTTTCCAGTGAAAGGTCAACTTATGAGTAAATTATGTGCAAAATATAAGGTAAATTGACAGGATAGTTTATCTATTTACCGCACTCAAATTTTGGGCGTATGTCCAAATCATCCCCAACATTTTATATAGGATTATATAGGAAAAAAGGGGTTATCATTTTCAATTTCATATGTAACAAAAATACAAACATTCGATTTTCTTTTAATTTTCAGAAGGTTAACATATAAAAGTAAAGTTTTTGTCAAATTAAAACGAAATTGACCAGATAGTTTTTATGCTATCTGCCCTCATAGTTTGGTCCTATCAACGTGTCCTAGCTGGCAGCCATTTTACATAGGCTATAGAATTGCATAGAATAAAAGGATAATAATTATTATGCATATGTTTATGAATCAAATTTAATTCAATTTGTAATAGATAAAAAAATACCTTACCCCTAACACAGAATATGAAAAGATCGTGTATATGTTTCTGATTTTGCAAATTATAATTTCAATCTTAATAATTGACGCTGCAAAAAAAATGAACGACGTTTATTTTTGTCAATAGTTATGTCAAAGTCTCAACTGACGTCATCGTAAGACGTTGACTCTGACGTGGATAACGTCAAATTTGAAGAAGAGGCGAAATAATTAAAATACTTCTGAATATTGTTCTAAGTATTCACTTCTTTAAAAATAATTTTTATGAAAAGTAAATTTTAAAAATAAAAACGTTACATGATTACCTGAATATTTGAACATTTTACTCTGCATTTGCGTTTTACGACATTAAAACTATTTTCTTTAATTATTGCGCAATACCCTGCGCAGAAGGCGCAAAACTTTAAACCCGCGACTGACATTAAGTTTACTGTCTCTATACCCCCCAAAATAAAGTTTGGGGGGTATATAAGAATCACCTTGTCCGTCCGTCCGTCTGTCTGTCTGTTCCCCTGTCTGTGCAATCGGACTAAAAAAAGGTTCTGCTAAAATTAATTATAAATAATTGATGTGCGATTGTCAACATTCTACTGGAAAACCCTGATTTTATTTTTAATATCTATCATGATGCAAATTGATATGATACATTGCGGTGGTTATTATTGCAGGGAAGATTTTCACTAAAGCCCCTATTGTACATGTAGCTAATAAGCACAATTGAAACTTAGAAGACATGCTAATTATGTCACTTATTAAATCACTTGTTTAACAAGTATGCAAAATTACTCCTGATGAATTGCGGGTTTGCGGCTCATAATTTAACAATTTTAAATATAAAATCAAAAACTTTGTGTCAAGCCGCTGAAACAATAATATGATGTTGGTTAAGTAACTTAAGAACTGATGAAAAAAGGTGCACACACACACCGTAAACTCGAAGTCAGAACTCAAGCACATTATGAGCACTCAGTGGGAGCGCAGTCATTTGTTAAAAGTAGAAGTTTGTAGGAATGCAGTTACACGCTGCAGGAGCTGAGTATAAATCCCTTTGTTGCTGTCACATTGTAAAAATTTAAAATACAACTGCACAATGTTTTTGAATTTCCCTGCTATCCCACAGCAATTCCAGAAATATAACAATGTTGTGAAACTCTGGGGGAATGAAATCTGGTGTGACAGGACCTAAGCTTTGAGAAAACAATCAGGTTACCAGAAATTTGCATTTGTTAAATTCTTTGAGCTGGATGATAGTAACAAACATTAGGATGTAAAATGTTGAATTGCAGCTCTCATATGAACTGCAATCATTATATTAATACACATGTAAATTATATCTTACACTAGCTAACAATTACCCCCCCCCCCTTCCTAATAAAATCACAACATACATGAGCTATAATTCAATAATGTACTTGTAGTTTTGATAAATCTACAAATCTACCTCTGGTATTAAGGAGGAAATTTTAGGTAATTAAAAAAACCAACTCACTTTTTGGCTTTCTTGGAGTACTTCATGTTTATCAACTTGAAAATATCTAATTTTACTCCAGTATATCCTGTAAATAACTTCTCAGCGTGGTCAATAGAAATGTTATGACCTAAAGACTCATATTCCTCTGCTTCATTTAACGAATCTTAAGGTTTGCTAATGTCATCGGCCATTTCAAGCTGAGTAACAACTTGCTGTTACATGCACATGCTAAGGTTTTCTATCAGATGTCAATCACTAACTGGATGCTGATAAGATGTTAGGGGTGTGCTAATAATAGTAACTGTGTGAACTTTGAGAGCCACTGCTTTAGGAACAGATGCAAAAATGTGGTCGCAAATTTAATTTAAAGGATTAAACACTGCATGTGTACTTTATGAAGCAGAATGGAAATATTGTTTGGAAAGTGCAGTTGCAAACATCACAGGATGCATCAAGGTAATAAATACTTTTATTATATTCAAACGTTTAAAATACATAACTAATTTTCTTTTGCTCTTCTGCTAATTCACTACAATCAAGGTAATTGCAAACCTAAAGCATATAAATTAATTTAATACAAAATCCTTGATTATCTGATATTTAAAATATTTATTGTAATCATCAAATTTTGAAAATGAAGTGCAAAATCAAAATATAATCATAATACAATGTAATGTTATAGGTTATGATGATTGGAAGTGACAAAATATTGCGCCTGGTGGATTTTGATTTGAAATCACTGCATGTGAATTGTTTGCTGGTCTAGTGGATGGGGAGCATTAATTTGGACAGAGCTTGATCGAGATGAAAAATGCTTGAAGATTCAGGTTTGTTATTCTTAATTTTAAATTAATCTCATACTTTAGCTGTCCTTCTGGGACTAATACTCCCACAAGGCTCTTTTGAAACAGTGTAATCTGCTAGCCACTTCTCATTTTACAGATTATCAATTTCCCCTACAAATGCTTATCTAAACCATTGCTAGGAAAATGGCCCTCTTGGGACAATGAATTCAGTATAACGCTATTAACTCCATTTACATGATGTGAGTTTTAGATCTTACAAATCAGACTTTGTAAATAGGAAAATCATAAACAGATATTAAGTCACATGGAATAGAAACGTGCTCTATTTAAGAAAAAGTTAAATATTAAATGTATAATTAATCTGCCGAAATGAATTGTCACACAGTTGTAACCTGTACAAATGTGAAAGGATTAATCTAATGAGTGCACAGGCGCCCATTTCACAAAGCATATTTAAGACTAAGTTATATCTTAGGAAAGAACTTTTTCTTAAGTTCATTACTTTTAACTTTAAGACAGGTAAATTGATGTTTTAGGAACAAACTTAACATGGTGACTGTTTATGTTATATTGAAATGATTGATATGCACATTAAAGTTGAACAAAAATACTAGATTACCCATATCATTAAGACTTTTTCACTTTACTTCTAATTTATTTAAACATATTTTATTGAATAAATTCAATAGGATTGGACAACAGGCTGCATGATAGCCTAATAATTGTATATCCTCTCCTTGTAATACATGTATATCCACTTTGCTTCTAAACTGAAAACATTAGAACTATCAAATTATACATATATTTCTTCAATTAATTTCTTTGGTGTGGACTTTTAATTTTTACAATTTTTTTAGATTATCTTGCACGCGCAGATGGATAGCGGGTATATAGTTATAGCTAGTGCACTGTGATAATTAAATTATTCATGCCCGAGAATTACTGACATCTTAAAAAGGAATGACTGGATGATTTGTCCTATCCCTCCACGAAATAAGCTTTTCTTTTACGGGAAAAATGTTAAGTGTTTTCTTCATTTGATTTTTTTTTTGTCGGGGGAAGGGGTAAGGGGGGTAGGAGTGACCGCAAATTAAGTGGTTTAGGAATGTCGATGCTAAATCATCCATGGAAATGCTGTTTCATTCAGAAATTTGCCTTTTATCCTCGCTTCTTCTATCAGCCAAGATGCATTTATTTGCAGTATTTTCTTTTAAAACAAAAAACACCTCATTTTTAAATCAACCGTTACAAGCAGGCACGTAGCATCAGGGTGGGGGGGGGGGGCAAACCCCCCTCTCTTCACTTTTTCTCGCAGCTAACATTTTTCTTAAATATACATATCAAAAATTGAATTATCATGAAGTCAACCGCCCCCCCCCCCCCCCCCCCCACACACACACACACTTTTTAGGAGCATGTAAAAAATTGAAGTGAAAGGAAGGAAAATAACAACTAACAACAGTGAATTTGAAGAAATTGAAGTTATAGGTACACTACGATAGATATCTCAATGAGCATTTTTATTTAGGATTAAGCATATCTGTATATGTTAACACGGACTATTTATAATGGACCAACTAGACAAAAAAATGCACTGGATCATTTATAAAGAACAACAGAAATTCTAGCAGACCAATGTTTTCAATTGATTCATGGGGTCATATCCAAATAATATTTAAAATAAAGAAATATATGTACATGTAGCAAAAAACAAGAAAGATACTACGATCAATTCATTCTCTCTCAAATTAAAAATATACCGTTTTCAAAGAATATACGGGTTTATTGCGTAATTCTGATCTACTCCTGTATGTGTGAATGTAAAATATTATACAAACAAAATCTTAGGAACTTCCTAGTAAGCTTGAATGATTTTGTTTAGCTTAATAACTTAGGTAGGGCACAGAGGTAACTGAGACTTTTGATGAAACAAACATAAAGTCCTTATTATGACAAATTTACGATGAGCAAATATTCTGAATATTTTACGCTTCAAAATTTCAAACAAAAATAAGTTTGACCAAGCTCAATAAGCTTTAATTACTGAATTCTGGTATTTCCTTGCTGCAACATTATATTGATAGGATGAACAGAATATGAATTAAAACGTTCTTGTTTGATGTGAATAATAATTCCTGCTTTAATTAAGTGATGCAAATCCCATCTGCTCAAATGTCTGGCTTAAAACAAATAATTTACAGCTGTGAACCATTTTCATACTCAAGAGAATGACCGCCCGATAACAATAGTTTTGGGATTTGATGTGAAGTGTTAAGATCTTCCGCCATCCAAAAAAAAAATTGCAATGATACCAATGTGTTTAAGATTAGAGCAGAAATTGAAGAGTATATTGATGTTTTGTAGATTCAAATAAAAGTCATGCTTATTTAATTATCCTGATGGATTCTGTAAATGTTTAAACATACTTAGGTATATAGGTATAAATATCCAAAGAGAAATATTTGTTGAACAAATCTCTCTCTCTCTCTCTCTCTCTCTCTCTCTCTCTCTCTCTCTCTCAAGTTAAGCAGGGAGAAACTGATGTGACCTTTAATATATATACTGGGTATTTCTTCTTAAAGAATGTCAATACTTAAATGTATGTTTTGAGAATTTATGTGTAATTAACAAAAAAAAGCATCACAGCCAGATCTTTATTATGAAATGAAATAACAGGAAGTTATTAATTAGCAACGATGAGTTAAAATGCAAATATGTATCATACATAGATTCTATAGAAGATCTGGACATCCCCCCTCGAAGGAAATCAATGGGGCCACAGAAAAGTTAAAAATCTATCCAGCCAGTCAAACAGTATGAACAGAAGATAAACAGAACAGAAGAAAAACATTGGCTCTTGTCAACCATGTATCAAAGACTGAATTAAGTGAAAGGCAGCTTTCAGGAAAATGCAGCTCTACTTGGGAACTCAATCCTGAATTTGATGGATGCAAGCTTTATGTTTTTAATAATTATAAAAACATATGCACTGAGACAATTATTAATATAGTTAAATTTTTAATTATATAAACATCTAATCTAATTACTAAATAAACTTGATATTGAATATTAAAAGAAATATTAAGTTGGTATTCTTAATTACATGTCTTTGTACTTTTATTGAAAACAATTAATTATAATTTGATCTACAATACGAGATCAATTTTTTACACCAATTAATATACATGTATTTGCCGCTTAAAAAATACACAAGGGGCACCGATAGAACAGACCGACCAAAAATGTAAAAAAAAAAACAATTGTTTTTTGATTTGTTACCCAAAAATGCCTTGATAAAAAAATATTTAAAAATTCAAACTCTTTTTACTTTATATCAAGTAAATTTTAGCTGATCATCATCGGGACTGAGCGATAGTCAAGTACTCGAGTACTTGTTAACATCCTTAATATTTACGTAAAGTATAACATGTTTAAATGCTTATTTAATTTAAGATTATTATATTTCAACTTATTTGCTGTTTTTACTTTCAAATGTAGGAAATTGGAACATTCCTCAGGCACCATGTAAAGGTTTCAGTTAAAGAGAAAAGAGGAACGTTCCTCAGATTCTTTGTGAAGATTTCAGTTGTAGTGAAAGAGGACCGTTCCTCAGATGACTTGTCAAGATTTCTGTTGAAGTGAAAAGAGGAACGTTCCTCAGATGACTTGTCAAGATTTTAAGTCAGGTGAAAGAGGAACGTTCCTCAGCTGTTTTGTGAATATTATAGTTGAAAAAAAGAGGAACGTTCCTCAGATTGAACTGTACAGAATTCAGTTTAAGTGAAAAGAGGAACGTTCCTCTGATGCTTCATGAGTTTTTAAATGGATAAGAGGAACATACCTCATTTTAAATGTCTGTGTAATGCATTTGAATGTCAATGATTCAGGAAAATTCCATGAACTTTGACTTGTAAAGGCTTATTTTTTGCAAAAAGGGGTGTAAATGGATGCCGATGTGAAAAACAGGGTCAAAAAAAAAGGAATTTTGATTTTCCCTTTTTGATTTGGATTGTGTTTTGTTCAAAATACATTTTCTCTCAAAAAAGCGCTTGATTCGACGTATCGACGATTTTTTCTATTCGGTGACAGTCTTGTTTACGTAAACCGCTTGCTGTATTTAGTCGGTAAAGACAAAGGCGCATCACCCACGCATGCAAATGATGAAGTGCAAGTGATATGAGTAATTTACTGTTTTTTTAAGAAATAAAGATACGTGTTGTTTTGTAGTTCATTTAAATCAAAATTTGTATACAGTTCTAAAGAGCAAGCATAAGCGAACGACTGATATTAATTGCGTTTCCTTAAAATATTATTAATAAATTTTGTTTTGTGTTGGGATGTTCAAGTACATAAATGATGTTGTTATTGGTGGCAATTTACCAATGCCGTAATTTTAAAAAAAATCCAATTAAAAATGATGAATATTACATTATTGATAATAAAATTAGTAACTTTTAGATAAGGGAGACTGTGTTTAAGAAATTTGGGAGATAACAAGAAGACAAACAATAAACACGTTGATATCATTATATACATATAACCATTAAATAAACACAATATAGGTTAAACCTATCATGACAAGTTACACTATTTTTATCATTATTCAATTTTTCAAAAGATGAATTCTTTATGATAATAGTTTTATTTGTTATTTTAATCAAAATCAAAAAATAAAATGTGCTATGGTTTACATGTAGATAAGGTTCTGACAAACACATGTATACTTTATAAAGGGACTTGACACGTGATTTCACACTGAATTTGGTAATGTATAAGTAATCTTTTGGCATATTAGTTACTCCAAACTTTGTTAAGATATGTATTCAATCTTTTTGTCAGCGTGGACAGAATGGCATTCAAATTATGACATGGCTAGAGTGTAGTCAAACATTTCTGTTTATAAACATAAAGAAATAGAAGTATTCATCATACAGAAAAATTAGTCACAATCAATACATCAAAACATTTTTTTGCTGTTTCAAGGAAAAATTTTAACTGTCCTACATATAAAGAGCCTAATTCGTTGCAGGAATGAATCTCTGAATCGTTTTTAAAATACAGGTACAGAAATATTTGATATATATATATATATATATATATATATATATATATATATATATATATATATATATATATATATATATATATATATATATATATATATATATATATATATATGAAACCTTTACCCTAAGCTTGTCTTTCTATACAGAAAAACAACATAATTATCTAATAAGATGAGTTTACATTCTAAATACAGATTTAAAATAACTTTCAAGCTTAATGTTATCACTTTTAAGTACAACTTACTGTTCTTGCATATTCCTTGAGATCTTAAGAAAAATCCATCTGGACAGTCATTGTTCTGTAAATATATAAAAAACAAAACAAAACAAAACAGGAGAAAAGAAAATGGCCTAGGTTGAAAATATACAAACAAAGATGATTGCTCAATTATTATTGAATTTTGTTTAAAACCCTTTTGTTAAAGTATATATTCTGGAAATGATTGATATTTTGTATTAATGTAACCTGAAATAGGTAATAATTATGGTTATGTAGTGAAAGACCATGACACGAATCAGGTTCTGTTTTGTTTGTTCTATAGATATAAAAACAGGAATTTGATAAGATTATGAACAAATCAGCTTATGACATGCATATTATTTAGAATTGAAGAACAGTGGTTATTTCAAAACGCATGCCATTAAGTACTATCCGGTAACAATATTTAAAAGAGGGTCATTTAAAAAAAACCCACAAAAAACGGTTTAAATTCGAAAATTAAAGTATATAAGCCTATGTTTGGATTGTTCTCCTTTTAACAATTAACAAACGAACAAACGTTTAGTCAAATATGATTGCACACTCCATTCTATTGGAACTAAAGGATAGTAAGTTATAAGCCATTAACTGGTATCTTTAACAGATTGGTTACATGAGTTAAATGTTATATTGGAATTAGTTTCTTAATCATCATCGGAATCATTTTGTTTTATTTGAATCACCCGCGTTTAATTGACCCGAACATAGGAAATATGTTCAAACTTTAATAGCTTTAACATATGTTGTTATAAAAAGTAAAAGTCGGAGCATGACGAGTGATAATGTATGTCATGTCAAATGTAAAAGATCTATGCAAAAACGGGTGTTTGAATATTTTATGATTTATTTATATTTGATAATAAAAGAAAATACTTGAATCATTGTTATCCTTAGTGATAATGATAAATTTATATATACGATATAAATGCCATGTTATATAAATGAGTATATTTGATGAAACCGTTTCATGTCAGGTGTACAAGCATATTGTTTTCAATTAAATTATCTAAAAAAAATAAATTCTGTCGAAACATTTTCCCGGAACGTCCAAAAGTAAAAGTCGCGATGATTGCTGCATTCGACTTATATACCAAAAGTGATGAGAACTATACGTTTGAACGTATTATGTTGTTAAACATTAATTAGTACAACTACACACAACTACAACTTACAAAAAGATTAATAATAGAGGTAAAACATCTCAATACTATCTATACTTATAAATTAAGACATTTTGCAAATAATCTACGAAATGCCTGCACCAGAGCAACTGCTTACGACTTTGGTATTTCAACACGTGAGAAATGATCTCCATTGACTATAATTGAATTTTAACTGATGAATTATTATTGTGAAATTAATTAAAAATATAATTTATTTTCGATAAACAACACCGAAAGAGCAAAAACTAGAGTAAGGTGGTGGACATGCCTTGGCGGATCCAAATCATGGGTAGTTTGCAACACAATATATACTTGCAATAAAATCATATTGAATGATTACGTACAGAGTGAATATATTTACTGAGAACATATTTAGAGTAAACATAGAAGTTAAGATATCACAAATGTTGAATAAATAAAATGAGCCATTTCGTTTCTTGAACGCACGATTTTGTTTTCGAAGGATAAAACTTTCCAGAACTGGGTAATCAAGAACGCGGGTTGACTAATTAACGTCATGGCAGAAAGTGTAGGGCGAGTTTATCAAGCATCGCGGGCAGATAACTTTGATTAGACATCTTTGTTTAATACGAAAACAAAAAAAAAGTTAATAGATAAAATGAGCCAATTTGACCACCTCCCCCTATTGTTTTTCCGAAATGTTTTTTGTGATAAATATTATAGTGAAGTTGACCTAAAGAACAAATTTAGAAAAGAGATGCGACGCACAATACACTAGCTCCCTGATTCGAAATAAAAAAAAGCTTGTAATTTTTCCAGGCACTGCAGCAAAAAGAATTAAGGCCACGCACATGTATATATAGTCATTTTCAATGCTGTTGCATTTTAATTTCATTTTCCAAAAAGGTTTAGGTTCAGAAGGCAACTAAGAAAAAGCGGGCACAGTGCATGCAAAAATGATAAAAAAAAATCAGTTTCAACATATTAAGCACTGTATCAAATTAATGTGTAAAGTGTTAACTCCCGCGCTTGCGCGGATATCATCTAGTGGTTTTCAAATATAATGATTTATAATGATTTTAAAAGTAGTTCAAACACTACGGAAAACATACAAGGAAAAAAATCATTTGATAGACTAATTTTTATCGTAGGAAACGTAAAAAAAAAAACAAGATTAAAAAAATTAAGTTTTCTCGAATGCTAATTAAGCAAACTTAGCTGCAAGCATTACCCTTTTGGGAGGGCTACATGTACAAATCCATATTATTACATGAGTTCAAACAATGTGGTTGTGTTACATGGCCAATAATTGATTAAAAAATACCAAGAACAGTCCATATTGAGGGAGTTTTTTGCTAATGTTAACATGAAAAAAAAAACAATTTTGCAGAGCCTGCAATGTATAAATATCAACGGATTTGATAATTCTAAACAAAAGGGAGCAGCTTGTCATCAGTTTAATAATTCGCTAGTCAGTTTTAAATGTCTCTCTTGTGGTAAATTTTTGATCTTACCATTGAGTTTACAGGTAGTTCAGACCTCAGCATATAATGAATTGCCCTATCTTTTTTTTCAATATAAAAATATATACCATTTATAACTAGGGGTAGACATGCATGCATGTTATGCTAAAACTATAATATACTTGATTTGCTATGCAAATGTAAACTGGCTTTAAACAAAGTAATAGCAGTCGATTATTTTATTTCAAGAAATGAATGGTTACACTTATCAATCGGCATTGGGATAAAAGACGTATTTTTTTTTAAATATTTAAACTATCCTTTGGTACGTTATAATCTTTAAATTGTCCAAAACATCTTTGAATCATGTTAATGAGCAATATATTCTTGAAAGCAAAGGACATTAACAGAAAACTTGTATTCCATATGTTTTCTTGGACCCTCACTCCTTGATCTGGGTTTAGGAAGTTACGATACAAATTTAAAGTAGTCCGAGTATCGCACTACGTCATAATACGGATTTTACAATATTGGCTCGACTTTTACATAGCGTTTTAGATACCCGGTATTGATTTTGCTCTACATCGCTGTTGTAAACAATGGCAATAATAAGCAATTAGAACGGTAATATATGTATTTTATGAGAGATAAAAACGATTATCTTTGAGAAACTCGATTCTGTTAAAGTAAAATGAAAAACGAAATATCTGACTAACCAGGATCTCGGGTATTCTTATATCTTCTTTGTTTTAATCCCCCCCCCCCCCATTATTTTGATTTTTCTTTACTAAAACTGTTTTAAATTTAGATACATAAGCTATTTAGAATGTAATCAATCGTCAATTAATTATTGTTTAAATGATATTTAACATTGTTGACAGAGCTAAGCAGAAAACTGTAGCAAAATGTGATTTTTACGAATTTTTTTGTCAAGGTCTACTTGGTTTAGAGCTTATAGCGTGAAAAGTAATCCGTCAACATATGATTTATTTTACCAAATTGTTTTTCTTAGATGTCATTTTATAGAAAAAACACCATGAGTTTAAGTTTGAGTCCATAAAATAGTAAAAAAACAACGACCAAACACGATACATGCATCGCATTTTTTGTATTCTATTTTGATACATCAACTCCATAAAGCGTACTTTCTTACAACAATTTGCGCAAAAATATTGTTAAGATATGGTTTAAATAAATGTTTATACTCTATTTTGTAAGTCCACTTCTAATTTTCAAAAAAATTGGTAATTATTTTTAGAAAAAACGGACGTCTGGCAAATTTAATCATTGTCAATAATAGTTTTCGCAAGGGGGTATACCTGTCTGAGAGGTGATAACAAAAAAAAACTAGCATGTAAACATACATATTTTCTTACGTATATGTATTGCTAGAATGTAGATCTATAATTTAAAGCTAAGCTTTAAATGATTGAGCCCATTTAGTGCCGAGTATAGGACTACCTTAAACTAAAACAGTTTTCCTCACAAACTTTCATAAAGCTAAGTAACTAAAAGCAGTGTGTTTAGATGTACATATCAAGAAGGATTTATAATATCATTATATGTCTACTAAATTAACGTCTTTGGATGAAGGTTTTTAAAAGGTTTTTTAAAAACAAATTTTGACCTTGAGATAAGAAAAGGACCTAGGTAAAAAAAAAAAAAAACCACGAACAGTGAATATTACTCTATTATTATAAAAATTTTGTCCAAAAATATTTTTATCAAGGTATATTCTGGAAAAGACCGAAAATATTTCATTTTTTAACTTTACCCTGACATAGGTAATTATTGTAGTGATATAGTGATAAACACTGATACTAATTAGGTCGAATATCGGAGGATGATTCGGCTACGGTTTATATCGTACAGCTATGGTACAAGTTTATATATTAAAACATATCCGAACATGTTGGCATTTAGAAACAAAATTGGCAAAAATAAAATAACTAACTTAGTATCATCTTTGTTCAAATTCAAAAGTATTAATGTAAGAATTGTACTTACAGCTGTGATTTCGTAAAGTTCACATTGTGTTATGGTGGTTGAAAGTGTTGCATGACCGTAGCGGAATCGACAGGTGTGGAACCCGTTAAGAGAACAATAATCAAAAGCGATACAAAAAGAATTCATTCCACAATACAATGCGCACTCTACAAGAGACTTCATGACAAGGGGTTGGATAGCAAGAACACATACATCCGGGGTTTCGGAAACATGCCCTTTTTGAATGAAGTTCGAAGTAGATAGAAAATAAGGCCCATCAGATTGTACCATTATAACCCAATGCAGATATAGGATTGCTGCCAACAGATTCATTATAGATTTTATTGTCTTGCAGTTTCTAAGTGCATAATCATAGATATTAGACAGATATTTTATATGAACTTAAAACTTATACAATAGCTCGATCCACCATTCATCAGGATCGACCAATCCGCAAACCAGCCAATCTACAAACAGTTGTCCTATCATATTAATATATATTCAACCAATCGTATTCTTCGTAACTGATGGCAGTAAATTAACTTTTATTTCTGGTGTTAAATCGATATCATATTCTGGACTTTTAACGCAAGAAATTAAAAAAAAACAACTTTAGCACTTACAATCAAAGATCATTGCATACATGAAAAAAATGAAACCTATTAAGTTTAAGTTATTACTGAATTGTTTCCAGAGATATTCTTCACTATTGTGTGGATACAACTCGAATTTCATGTACGAATTTCAATTGAATTAGAAAACCGACCAAGTGCAATGTATTGACGTTAAAAAGATGGTCATACGTATTATTTTTCAGTATCCAGACTCTCCTAGATTCGCTGACGTGATTTCAAATTTTTTTTAGCTTGTTAAGACTTATAATAATCAAACTGGCGTCATTGTTATTTGTATTTTTTACTGGTTTGACATAAATGCTCGATTAACAAAAACATATTTTGATTTATAATTCATACATGAAGGACATCTTTTAAATCACAGTGAGTATAATTTATTTTTACATTTTGAAGTATAACGTTTTGTGTTGATCTCGTCGCAAAATGTCAAGAAGCAAAATATGATAAAACATTGTGCAGACATAATTCTTTTTGTTTAAAAAATATTCAAAAATTCGCATTCCTTTCATAACCATGATTAAATGATAATATTTATTGTGAACTAAGTGCATGTACAAACATTTTAAAAATAAGTTTCAACAAATTGTTCTTGATTGCAACTTTTAAGCTTTGAATGTATCTGTTTTATTAATTTACTTTACCGCTAAAGAAACTTAAGCAATAAGAGGTGTTTTAAATAATTATACTAGGTTTGGTTCTGTCATGTTAATTTTTTAGTAAGGGGGAACAGTTTTATTTGCAAGTAATATGTTGAATTTATTGAAATAATTAAACAGAATTGCACAATTTATTTTGTGAGGACTATTCAAATAAAAATTAAAAAATCCTCTATTCCCACATTTGTAGGAAAAACACCAAATGCGTGTTTTTGATGATCATTAAGCCTTTTACGAATATGGTGAAATTAATGGTCCATGGGTCAGGGGTTAAGGCCACAGGGTAGGGTCATCATCGCCACAAAATTAATGTATGAAATACTGTCCTCTACTTACATATATAAATTTTAAAGAAAAGTAATAGCAGGGTTATAATTTCAATCAAGCCCTATATCTGGTGAAATTCATGTGAAATTTATGATACCTTGGTCAGTGGTTCATTCAAAGACAGTGGCCAATTTGGCCATATGGTGGAGTTAATTAAATCTAAGAAATGTTGTGTGGGTATTCTCAGATACGTTTGAGATTTAACTTTAAATGCCAGTATTAAAATGTCCATGAAGTCTACTACACAGATTGATGAATTCATGGCCGCTGGGGACAACTTCAATATCAAAAGTGCGCTCAGGTTATTAAATCATTCAACACTCTCGTGTACAAACACACTTCAAAGTGGACATCCAGGGTCCCTGGTGTAAGGATATAAACAAGAGGCCCATGGGTCACATCGATCAGCTGAGCAACAAAAGCCTAATAAAATCAGCTCTATGGAGTAATTTACAACATTACTTAGCTGGACAATGCAGTAGAAAAGATCCAGGACCTGTATAAAGATTTTCAATTTTTCTCCGGATATTCTCATGATAAAAATTCAGCCCCATTTTTAACAGTATGGTCATATCACATATCAATCATTGCAGTTCTCAAGATAATCTTAAACATATAAAAATCTGCAACAAACTTTGAACCCCTTGTGTTGAATTGTCCAGGGGCCACAATCGAAACAATTAAGAATCAACAATACGTCAACATGCTCGCATATAAGTAGTACTATATATATCATAGTTTGAGTTTTTAAAAATAATCATTTTTTTTTCCTATGTAAAACTAGACCCCCTAATCCCCCTCCCGCCGCATTTTGGCTCCAGTTACCCTATTCCTAAGGATTATGATTTAAACAAACTTGAATTTTCCCTTACCCTACCAGGGTTATATAAAGCTAAAAAAAATATGATACTATCTGACAAGTTCATCATCTGTTTTTTGTATTCATGGGACCTTCAAGGCCTGAGGACCTGTTGTTTTTATATTACAAATCATATAATCTGGAAAAAAATAATTAAATACTGGAAATGTTTTTATTCTTCATTATAATCTTCCAATATATAGGGAACATATATTTTATTTTTAATATAAAATTTAGAGAATTGTTTCCTTTCAATTCCCTACAGATATTGACATTTATAAAGAATGCTTTTACTCTAAATGGTGCATTAAAATGAATGGTTTATCAAAGGCATTTATCAAATGAAAATCCAAACAATCTTTTTATTGGGTTCCCTGCAACTCACGACCTCCGGAAACCCACTCTCCAAGCAATGAGCGGCCACCGCGCTATCTATGCAATGGGTATCGTTTCGATCCTCTCAAATTGTCGTTCAACTGTATTCCACTTGTATCTCAAACGACCGTGTAGTGAGCGACCAGCGCGCTAGGTTCCGTTCGTCATCGAAAGCAAGATTTTGTGTCTTGCCTAGATGGCCGAGTGTTTATCGCGGTGGCTGCTCACTGCTAGGAGAGTGGGTTCCGGAGGGCGTGAGTTCAAGTCCTGGCCGGGGCGGAGGTGGAGCTCCAATAAAGGGAATTTTCCTGTGCTTTATGCATATCTCTATCATTCAGTATGGGTAGTTCTATATATATATATATATATATATATATATATATATATATATATATATATATATATATACACACTCGAAATTACACATTATTAAATAGATTATACCAAAAAATTCTGATTTCTTCATTTTAATCCCAGGAAGATTTTTAATTTTATATTTATTGATTTTCTTTAGATCTATTTTATACTCAGAACAGAAATCATTGATCAATTTCAATTTCAAGTTCAGACAATTCTTTCCTGCACGGCCAAGTATGTTGTCATGATTTTAAATCAGCTCCTCTCTCTCTCTCTCTCTCTCTCTCTCTCTCTCTCTCTCTCATTATCTAGTCTTATTGTATGTGTTTTCGAATGAGAGTGGAATAATGGCATTAGCACGATAAAGTCGCATTACAGCATCACAACCGCCAGTTCCAACAGAGATTTAGTTGAATACTTTTCTACAACTCTCATTCACTCTCTCTCTCTTTCTCTCTTTCTTTATATCTCTCTTTTTTTCCTAGCGTTTACGGCATTTTAATTATCTTATTTCAAAAAACATTTAAAAGTAAAAAATAGATTCAAAATTTAAAGATTAAGAAAATGGATTAATCTGATACAGCCTTTCTTTGATTTTAAACCTTAGATTTCTTGCTCAAATAAATTATACCGTTTAAATTAACTGTCATCGATAGTTTTTCAATTCATAATACATATATCACAATAAGCGTTAACATAAATACTTTAAATATTTAGCTCATCACATGGTTTTATACGGAATTTCCTCAACAATAAACCTGAATGTTGTTTATACTACAAAATATAGTCACTTAATACTTGATGAACAAAAAATAATGGTAATCAACATGTGTATGGACACTCTATACATGATAATATATCAAGCGTGGATGAAGAGTAGGCTTAATCTTCAATGGGATAGTATTTTGGTGGTATTTTAAATCGCATCGCGTTTCCTGTTTTTGGACGTTTGAAGCGTCGCTAGGCAATGTACAAAAACATTAACCGATGAAACTAATTTACAGTCATAAGTTATCTGTTACAAGTTTGAAGAGAATATTTTACGTTAATATTTAATTAATGTTTTTGCTGACATTATTGGAGGAAATTTGTCTAGTAAACACACTGTTAAATATTTTTCATTATAATGTTGTAGCCTGAATAATCGAAAAAATTGACAAACTGTATGATAATAAATCGGCAATTTTATATGCTTCAAGAACTGTAAAGATTTTTTCACAAAACCTATCAAATGTAGACCTAATTACTGCATTTTCAAAACATTATCAGATGAAATAACCATACGGTATTAAGTAGTCTGTTAAGATTTTTTTTCACAAAACCTATCAAATGAAAAACTTGTTCATGCATTTTCAACATTGAGGTAAATCGAGTCAATATTAAGAATATTGATTTTGTTAGAATGTTGTGTGCCTGTTTAGCTAATGATTTGAAATACCAGGAAGGGACCCGCAGTAGACTTAAGCGGTGATGTCTTTAAAACTAGGGTCAAAGTCGCTACTTCAAAGATATAAAAATGCGTTTTACATATTTGCAACTAAGATGTAAAAAGAGATTCGGAGTACCCCAAATGACTGTAGTTTTCCGCTTCATCCTATAATTATCCATTGAATCAACTGTCGTTTGGCTTGGGACCGACAATTTTACCTCCATTCATATAGTGTTATATTTAACGTAATTGGACAAAAATGTAAAAGTTAAATCATCTATCATTATAAGAATAGAAGTACATGTATTGTTATTATAATTTTATCAAATGGAAACAATTGCATACAAGAAAAACATATATATTAAAATGAATAAGCAGATTATAAGAAAAAAATAAAACCTAATTGTTCGGGGTTGTAAAAGAGAGATCTTTCTTTTTTTTCTATTAAGAAAATGCCACGTATTTGTTTTTTGTTAAATTGAAATTTTTAATATCTGAGAGTAACAATTTGCATGTAAGTTAATCTCTTGAAAACTCCCTGGCTCTTAAAGAATATTCTGATTAATTATCAGCAATACTCAGTACCATCAGTAAATCTAAGTACATATCAGAACTCACAGCAATTATCAGGTACAACAGTAAAATTATCAGTAAATATCAACTATTCTAAGCAATAACAGTATAATATCAGTAAATATATGTATAAGATATTTTCAGTAAACAAGAGGACCATGGGCCAAATCGCTCACCTGAGGAACAATAGGTATGATAAAATCAGCTTAATGGAGTCATAATACAAACTATCTGGACAATGTAGTATAATACATGTAGATTCTGTATAAGTAAAAATCTATTTTTTCCACTGGATATTCTAATGTTTATTATCATTAGTCCCTTTTCTAACAGGATGATTTTATAGTAATATCACATGTTGAGTATTGCAGCTCTCAAAAAAATCCTTAACAATTGTTTATATATCGGATATAAACCTACATCAAACTCTGAACCCCTTGTGAGACCAAATCGTCCAGGAATCATCTAGAGGCCAAAGACTGAACAATATTAAATAATCACCTGGCTGATTAGTTTCTAAAAAAAGATTTTTATAGATTTACTCCTAATATTCCTATGTAAAAATTCCACCCCCAGAAATCATGATTTTTACAACTTTGAATTTACACTGCGTGAGGATTCTTCCAAACAAGATTCAGCTTTCCTGGCTTATTAGGTTCTGAGAAGACGATTTTTGAAGATTTACTCTATTTATTCCTATGTAGAAATTCGATCCCCTATTGTGGCCCCACTCTACCCCTGGCGGTAATGATTTTCACAACTTTAAATATACACTACCTGAGAATGCTTCCACACAAGTTTCAGCTTTCCTGGCTGATTAGTTTCTGAGAAGAAGATTTTTAAAGATTTACTCTATATATTCCATTGTAAAAAGTCGCCCCCCCCCATTGTCGCTCCACCCTACTCCCGGGGGTCATGATTTTTCCAACTTTGAATCTTCACTGCCTGGGAATGCTTCCACACAAGTTTCAGCTTTCCTGGCCAAATGGTGTCTTAGAAGAAGATTTTTAAAGATTTAATCTAAATATTCCTATGCAAAAAGTCGATCCCCCCATTGTGACCCTGCCCTACCCTCTGGAGTCATGATTTTAACAACTCTGAATCTACACTACCTGAGGATGCTTCTACATAAGAAGAAGAGTTTTAAAGATATACTCTATATATTCCATTGTAAAAAATCGACCCTCCATTGTAGCCCCACCCTACCCCCCGAGGGTCATGATTTTCACAACTTTTAATTAACACTACCTAAGGATGCATCCACACAAGTTTCAGCTTTCCTGGCTTCATGGTTGTTGAGAAGAAGATTTTTAAATATTTACTCTATATATCCCTATGTAAAAAGTCGATACCGCCATTGTGGCCCCATCCTACCCCCGGGGTCATAATTTTTACAACTTTGAATCTACACAACATGAGGATGCTTCCACATAAGTTTCGGTTTTCCGGTTCTTAAGAAGATTTTAAAAGATTTACTCTATATATATTCCTATATATTAAATCGACCCCCCCATTGTGGCCCCACCTACCCCAGGGGGTCATGATTTTCACAACTCTGAATCTACACTACCTGAGGATGCTTCTACACAAGTTACCGCTTTTCTGGTCAAATGTTTCTTGAGAAGAAGATTTTTAAAGATATACTCTATACATTCCATTGTAAAAAAATCGACCCTCCATTGTAGCCCCACCCTACCCCCCGAGGGTCATGATTTTCACAACTTTGTTTGAATCTACAAAACAGGAGGATGCGTCCACACAAGTTTCAGCTTTCCTGGCTTAATGGTTTTTGAAAAGAAGATTTTAAAAGATTTACTCTATATAGCCCTATGTAAAAAGTCGATCCCCCCATTGTGGCCCCATCCTACCTTCGGAAGTCATGATTTTCACAACTTTGCATCTACACTACCTGAGGATGCTTTCACATAAGTTTCGGTTTTCCTGGCCAAATGGTTCTTGAGAAAAGATTTTAAAAGATTTATTCTATATATATTCCTATGTATTAAATCGACCCCCTATTGTGGCTCCGCCCTACCCCATGGGTCATGAGATTCACAACTCTAAATCTACACTACATAAGGATGCTTCCAAATAAGTTTCGGCTTTCCTGGCCAAACGGTTCTTGAGAAAAAGATTTTTGAAGATCTACTCTTTATATTCCTATGTAAAAAGTTGATCCCCCATTGTCGCCCCATCCTACCCTCTGGAGTCATGATTTTAACAAATTTGAATCTACACTACCTGAGGATGCTTCCACACAAGTTTCAGCTTTTCTGGCCAAATGGTTCTTGAGAAGAAGATTTTTAATGATTTACTCTATATATATTCCTATGTATTAAATCGACCCCCCACTGTGGCCCCACCCTACCCCAGGGGGTCATGATTTTCATTACTCTGAATCTACACTACCTGAGGGGATGCTTCCACAAAGGTTTCGGCTTTCCTGGCCTAACGGTTCTTGAGAAGAAGATTTTTGAAGATCTAGTCTATATATTCCTTTGTAAAAAGTCGACCCCCATTGTGGCGCCATCCTACCCCCGGGGGTCATGATTTCACAACTCTAAATCTACACTACCTGAGGATGCTTCCACACAAGTTTCAGCTTTCCTGGCCAAATGGTTCCTGAGTAGATTTTTGAAAATTTCTCAAAATTTTCATTAATTCCTAATTATCTCCCCTTGTAAGAGAGATTGGTCCTTAATTTTTACAATTTTGAATCCACTTAGGATAAGGATGCTTTGTGCCAAGTTTGGTTGAAATTGGCCCAGTGGTTCTTGAGAAGATGTTGAAAATGTGAAAAGTTTACAGACAGACAGACAGACGGACGACAGACCAAATGTGATCAGAATAGCTCACTTGAGCTTTCAGCTCAGGTGAGCTAAAAATGACTATTTTTAGAGCCAGTCGTGTCAGTCAACTAAATTTTAACTAAAGGGTCTGGAAATGTTAATGAATTGCACAGCTATGCCACTCAGTTATCTTTGAGTCTCCTTACGGTTGATATCATTGAACGACAGAGGCGTATTCTCTGAACTAAACTTATTTAAGTACAAAGCGTACTTTACTTCAAATAAATATTTTTAATTGCAAAGGATAACTTTATTTCCCTGCATCATGTCAATATTAATTAACTACCATCAAAATATAATATTTTTTTTTTCGCAAAATGTTCACCATAGCAATAATTTTCAACGTCTTCAATCACTTCCTGGTTACAGTGAAATGCATTGACGCATTGAATGATATGGAAACAACGGACATAAAAGACGTTATTCTCTGTCTTGCAGGACTAACATTTTATATGCGTATGGTTAGTACAATATTTGCACCTGTATTATGTACTTTTGTTATAATGTCAAAGAATTTAATGAGTAGCTAAACATATATCTTCACTATTGAATATGTCTGAAATGATATGTGTTAAATGATGTGTGTTTAATGATATAGTATATTCATGAGTTAGAAAACAAATCAAAACTAAATAAAAATGGTCACACATAACCATTTGTATTTTTATTCGTCATATGTGAAACATAGAATCAAATAAAGAGGGTATGTGGCAACGCACTTTGAAAAAATTACGCACTTTGAAAAACATTTTCAAAGTGCGTTAACTTTTTGACAAAATTAACGCACTTTGAAAATTTTTTTTCAAAGTGCGTTAAAGTTTGGTCGAAATCAACGCACTTTGAAATATTTTTTCAAAGTGCGTTATGAGTTATGACCAACATTTTTTTGAAGGGGATTATTGCACCGCGGCCATTGAAAAGAAAAACAAAAAGATCCAATAGGGCACATATACATTTCAAATTTCTTCCCCTTCCCAACTTCGCCGGTTATAAAGCGATGATTGTTCAAATCAATTTAACACTACCTAAAAGTATAAACAATGAATTTTTAATTCATTTTTTTCTTAAACAAACTAAGAATTTATTAATAAACGTTAAAAATGTTATTCTAACCCAGCTTATGATGTCTAAGTATAAGGTCGCTAGCCTTTTGAATTTAATTCAGTTGTTATTTAAATTTCAGTTGTTATGTGGAGAAAAGAAGATCTTTTAGCATCAAATTATGAAAACAAAATTCTAAAATGGATAATTAAAAGAATTTATTCATTTTTTGAAATCCTATTTTTAACAATCTTTATACTGAATGTACATTTCAGCCAATTATAAACATATCACGTAATATTTAACACTAAGTAATTTGACGGCTTCTTCTGTTGAAATAGCCCTTTAATTCGAAAAGAAAATATAAACTCGTCCTAAGAATCGCGTAGACAGGGATTTTGAAAAATGGATCTATAATAATATGTAATATGAGCGAGGGTTATTTGTTTTTGAAAAAGGGTACTCTTTATACACATAAAAGAATTAACAAAGAAGGAGATGCCTTATTGACATTTATGTCTTTGTTAAAATTTAAAGGAATTAATTTGATTTAGAATTACTGCTTTAAAAACATCGTATGTCTATACTTAAATACAAAGTCATGAGTCACATTATCTTCACAGTAGGTAAATGGCAAATATCCATTCCTCTCTCTCTCTCTCTCTCTCTCTCTCTCTCTTTCTCTCTCTCTCTCTCTCTCTCTCTCTCTATATATATATATATATATATATGTGTGTGTGTGTGTGTGTGTGTGTGTGTGTGTGTGTGTGTGTGTGTATTTATGTATGACTTGGACGTTATAACAGGAATAAATTTTACTACCTTTTTTTTCTGAAAGTTCAAGAAATCGACAATTTTTTTTTTCAAAGTGCGTTGATACTGTCCATATTTACGCACTTTGAAAAAAAATATATTTTTTCAAAGTGCGTTAAGATTGTTCCAAATTTAACGCACTTTTCAAAGTGCGTAATTTTTCAAAGTGCGTTAAATTTTGGACAAAATCAACGCACTTTGAAAAATTTTTTCAAAGTGCGTTAAATTTTGGACCAAGTTTACCCACTTTGAAAAATTTTTTCAAAGTGCGTTATGAAGGTACATCAACATTTTTTAGTATCGAGACACTTAACGCACTTTGAAAAAAATATGTATAAATCACAAATTGTGAAATTAAATTCTTAATTTGTCGATAGTATGATGATTTGTTACACTATTGAATCTAATTTACCGTCTTAAAAATCGGGGGTAGGGGTGGGAGTGGGGGTTAGCCAAAGATACAGGTCAATTACCAGTGCTTCATTTCATTGATTACGTACAGGAAGGTCCCCTACCCCTCTTTTTTCCTTCCAAAACGTGTTTGATATTCAGCAACTTAGAGTAAATGTATAAAATCAAAAAAGGAATACGCTTTGTTGTAAATTAAATACAGTGATATTGAAAAAAAAACGAGCTCGTCAAACAATTATTTCTCCAATGGTATGTCAAAGAATCTATAAGCGTTTCAACATAAACCCTCTTTTCAAATTTTAATTAAATAAATCACTTCATTTAAAAAAAAACTCCATGTACATTGACAAACATTAAATTATTATAAACTTAAAAACTGATCCTCTAAAAGATCATGTTGTTTTTGATAACCATAACTAACGTATCCTTTTTTAAATCATAATTGTTTATAAGCACATGTAATTGAAGACAGTTGAAATATGTTATACATTATCTCCATTATCAATAAATAAATTAAATAATTTTCGCTTCTGGCACAGCACAATGTACCAGATAATTAGTAAGTTTGCTGCATACACAAAAAAGGAAAATGCAGTTGCTAAGCGATGCAGTTTATGTCATATTTGGATAATTCAGATCTCCCGAGTTGTTTTTTATGTAAATTGTCGAACGGCGTAAGCTTATGAAAAAAGGAAAAAAAATCTAATCTAAAAACTGTTAATCAAGTTAGCTGAGAATGCAGTGGGTTCTTTCTAAAGTATATCCCATTAAGCTACACAAGGTTAAAACAATTACTTATTTTATCTGAAATTAAATATTATTTCGACTAAACCCTGAACAATTTTTTTTTCAAAGTGCGTTAATATCGACGATATCAACGCACTTTGAAAAAAAATAATTTTTTTTCAAAGTGCGTTGACTTGGTCCAAAAATTAACCCACTTTGAAAAATTTTTTCAAAGTGCGAATTTTTCAAAGTGCGTTGTAACAATCGTACCCAATGAACTACTTTCCATTGAGTATACACAATTAAGGAACGAGTCAAGTCATAATTACTCGTACTTTCTTTGTTCTAACACATCTATGTTGCTTTCTACTTTCAGTTCTTCATACAAGTAACAGTGAAATTCGGGGAAAAATCGATGCAGCATTCGTTCGTTATGCTATGCAATGCTAAATCTTATAATAAAAATAATAACACTTAAAAAATCAATATCTTGTTGATAGGCGCACAATGCTAGCGTGTAAAAGATCAAATTAAAAAAATGAAATGACAAGATAACGGAATGACGGGTCATGCCTTCTTGATTTTGACGATCCATTTATTTTACACAACAGCTTCGAACAGAAGTACAAGTTGTACTGGTCAAAGACGTTACCGTTATTTTATTCTGTCTATATTAAATACTTGTTTACTTATGATTTAATTATTATCCCACTATTTATGTAAGGAATTCTAATTCCTAAACTAACACATGTTAAAAGAAAATTGTCGTAACGAGAAAGGCAACGAACCTCTAAGTGATTGCTCTTTAATTTAGTTTTTGTAGATAATTTATACTACACTAAATTGCCACTCAATCACATACATATGCAAAATGTTTGTCTTTTGAATTTTTCAACTATAAAATTTACTAGTACTAAAATAATATAAAAGACCTTGTTTGCAATTGTGGATGAGATGAAACCGCATTTATAGTTTCGCGAAGATATGTACCCCGGAGAAAGAAAAAAAACAGTACTCTACATCAAAATATGATGAATAATATATCCCAATCACGGCATTATGTAAATGTAAAAAAAAACATATGGCAGACATGGTATATCTTTGAAACTGAAATGCTTTAGCAGGGTTTTTTTTTCTTTTGCAATTCGGCCCTGTAATTAGACATTTCCTTTCGTCCAGTTGATTTAAATCGCAACGTTATTAGAATTTTTTCTATTGACCATAATTGTTAGAGTTATATAAAACATATCCTATGGATAATGAAGTATCTTTTGAACAGTTGATGATCCAATTTTAAATACATCGATAAATACTTCTCACTTGATTTAAAAAGATCACATGTACTTTAAACTGATTACATGTACTATAAACTGATACCATTTAACTGACAGTAATCATACGTCTGGTACAAATTTAATGAATCTTTAAACCATTATCAATTAAAGGTGTATTTAATAAGGATGAATTTGTAGAGTGTTTAATAGTGTATATAAATCGTTTTTCTTCCGTTCTCAAATCACTAGTCTAGTAGTATAAGTTTTGTATGAAAATAGTTTTGTTAAATAAATACAATTGATAATATTTAATAAGAAACATTGTTCTTTAATTTTTTATTGATAGAATATTTAATTTTCTCTAGTAAATCTATCGTAAATTAGAGTTAATAAGATAAATATTACTTGGATACTTATCATATTATTTTAAAGAATTTTAATGCAACGACGATGTACATGTATTACTTATTCTGTAGAATAAAGACAACACGGAAGTTTTTGCTGGATTCTCTGTATATGTATCTAAAACTGATGTATCAACACCTCAAGACATATGAGATTCCGCTTTGTGTTACAAGGACGGACCTCAGATACCCCCTTTGAATTTACAATCACGTGTACAGAACATGGACGTTATGTCATTTTTTATAATGAACGATTGGACGGAGTGACCTTCCCTATAGGATATAAAGTCAGCAGTATATTTGAATATGCTGAAGAATGGCATACTTCTTCAGCAAATGAAAGTTTTGAGATGTGTGTGATGATAATGGTGGCCTTGATTTTTGACAGTTTCTTGCTTAGTGACAGATCCTTCCACATCTATAACAGTCACTTTGGCTGTCTAGTCTTGATGGTTATGAAGATCTACTGCTGATATATATTCTGCTTCCCCTCAATATCAGGAGACATAAATTGGTTGCCGTTCCTTTTCAAGTAGTCTTTTAATGAGCTCATTCAAAATCCTGGTATGTTTATTTTGCTGCTCTTCTATAGGGGCATGGTCACGATTTTGGTCAAAAATTATTTTTCCGATTTTAATATTTACAGTGCTTCAGTAAGGCATTTTTAATAGACAACCAAAATTTGAGTGTTATTCGTTGAGTTACATGTATAAGCGAGTTACAGAGCTTGAAATTATTTGCTATGTAAACAAAGCGTTTGTTTACATTTTGAATGTTTAATTAAAAATTCAAGTTTAAGACCTAAAATTAATGTTTAAACGTTAGGAACTGTTTCATCGTGCTTAAAATGAATAACAATATAGACAAATCAGCTTGAAAAAAGATTTTTTTACATGTATATTGAACCTATGTAATCCAAAACGGGGCACTAGCCTTGTTTACACGACACTGATTTATGAGTCCTGTATCTTGCTTATATCCTTACGAATGACTCTCATATTTCATTTGATCATTAGATATGCATACCTAAAACATTGTAGATAATAAAAACAGAAAAATAGAATTTGACCAAAATCGTAACCATGCCCCTTTGAAGTTGAAATTCTTGTTTCGATGGCATTTGTTGGTTTTGATATTGTCATAGCCACACAGACAGATAATTTTTCGGGTGAGGACTCAGAAGACTCATCAAATGTCCCCCTCTTGATCTCTCTTTTAGCCATAATTATTAGTTTTTGATTGGTGATGTCACTTTTCATGTGTCCTACAGCCTCACAAAGAGTCTGTGGGTCTTTGCCTAATGTCATCAGTGCTGCTCTCTTCTCACTGCAACCTTGCAGGAAAACATCGATTGTGACAGTATTTTAAACATACTCTGAAATCCCATGGTGACCATTTGCAGCTAAATCTTCAATTCTCTCAGCAATCTCATCAATTGTCTTATATTCATCCTCTTTGATTTCTTGTAATTTCATGCGAATGATATTCTCCTTTGGTCTTACGTAGAGCAATAATTGATTTTGCTCTCTTTTCCCCAATATTGTTTATTGACATAAGGTCATCTTTTGCTTTGATTATGTCTATGACTGAACAAGTAAGTATACTCAAAATTGTAATTGTTAAACATGCCTCCAATCTAGCATACACAAATAAGGATTCATGGTAGTCCTGATCTTGACCTTTTATCCTAAGTCTGCCTAAAATATGAGACTCTTCCTAGCAAAAATGTGTATCGGTTTTGTCATCAGACAATCCGACAACAAAATAAAAGATGTGCTTGTTCATGTTTTTTGCTAAAAAAAATATGACACAAAAAAATAAAAAAATGAAAGAAAAGTAGAAAAAATACTAAGAAAAAAAAACCCACCACCAATACTTTATTATACAAATGTACTGTTACATTATCTAAACGTTACCAATTTTGAAACAAAGAAGTTCGTATTTGGCGCTAAAATCTCGGTCTTACATGTACAGGTCGTGAATTACGAACCACTTCTTAAACCAATGTTGTAAAAGGTGATATTTTATAGCATGTAAAGTGCCCAGTTAGTGAATTAATATCGTTCACCAGACTGAGTTGTATCAATATCACATGATCGGCAAGGACGTCCTTCAGTGTTTAGGGTAACAATACAACTTTCTATTTGATCAACTGACTTTTACTTAACCCCGAAACCGATTGAAATAAAATGCATACATGTATCAATTATCACTACAGTATAAATAAACATTAGTTAATTATTGTTACCTTTGTTCCGTGTGATCACACATAAAAAAGGCAATCTTATTTGAACAGACATAAAATCATTTCATTAAGTATTAAAGACATCGATAACTATATCCAATAAGTAATAAAGTGATAAGTATTTAAGTAGTCACAAACAACTGTTAATTAAGGTTTACATAGAATCTGATCTATTTCATCCTCAATTACACGCTCAACTGCCTTTTAATGAGGTCATTTCATTACGATTTTGGAGTAGGTGCTAATTAGCCAATTAGCCAGAATTGGTTTCAGGGTAGACAGGGTGTCCTCGAGAAAATCAAACTTGCGCAAGTTGTCTTTTATTCCTTGAAAGGCTTTAACATGTCTCTTCAGTTTTGTTGGTAGTAAACAAAAGACAAGTGGAACAATTCTACCTAAATAAGTTGCGTGAATGCTGTATAATTTGTAGAACAAATGAGGAGATGCATCGAATGTACCGTCCCCATGCAAGCTATCAGACTTTGACAAATATAACAAATTTTGTTTGGTTGAGAAAATTATCAATATATATTCATCTTAACAAAAGTCAGAAATCACCCACGGTTTTCCAATGTGAGTTTCACCCCCATGTACCAAACAGGTTAATTTCACTGGAAGTCTTAGGTATACCAGGCATATGACGCCGTCTCTCCATCTGGATTTGTCTACGTAATTACGACTCTTTTACCAAACATCATTGTGCTGCATCAGATGAAATTTCTTCGTTGATTATTGTACTGGTCTTTGAGTGCCCCCGCTAGTCTACCTAAGACGGGAGTTTCCAATTGCACCTAAGTTTAAATTGTAAACGGTATAAGTATTTACGAAGAACGTTATTTTTAATGTATTTAATTGAATTTTAATTAAATTGAGATACCTGCTTCAATGTTACCAGAATCTGGGCCATGGTTGTGGTCTTTTCTTTCTTCAATAACATTATCAGTATTTATACATCGCCCCTTACAATCGCTAATTTCACACTTCCATTAACTTTTTGGGTTTTTTTCCGATCACAAATGTAAATAAAACCATTGTAAGCTAATTTGTTTTTATTCCTTTGCGAAGGAATAAAGGTAAAATCGTTACCTCCCTCAACCATATCGTGACTGAGAATAAATTGACGACAATAGCCTGAAAATTTTCAAACATTTTTATTTTCATTTTATTTTATATCGGTTAGTTGTCGTCATCCACGAGTTGTCTTTCGTTGACATGTCGCGTCGGTTGAGTTTTACTTGTTGACTTTCGATGAGGTGTCCAGTACCGGTTTTAAGTCAATTTATGCATTGTCGTCGTCGTTCTCATCTAGAGATTTAAAAACCTGTTCCGCATACAACTGGTGAAAATACGATTTAAGGTAATTGTAATTCACAGCGACGTCAAACGGTTGTAGTTCGTCAGTTGAAGCCGCCGGTACATATAGTTAGATTTTGATTTTTGTATTATATTTGGTAACAATCGCTTCCGCAGCTGCAATTACTATTCTTAGATTGAAAACTCTTCCATTCAGGCGGACTTTTTTGGCTCAATTTTGAAGATCTCCGTCCGATAACCCAAGCAAGAAGGGGTTAACATGTGGGGATCTAGGAAGTGTTTCTATACTAGATTCACCTTAAATCACAACATCATAATTTTTTAAAATGTTTTTTTTTTAAACCAGTTTTCATTATATATTAATATATTTTTGAAGGTTTTATTTTTATTTGAATGCGTTATAAATTATAAATATTAGAATATTATATGGTTATTAACGAAAGGGCCATATAACAATTATTTTTTTTCAAAATTTTTGAAATAAAATTTATCATATCTGAGGCTCTCCTCATTTTGTTGTATTAATCTCTAATACTTCTAACTGTAGACATGTGCAACATTTCGGCCTAGATCTTTCGTCATATTTAGCCACGCCGTTTTTTAACCGCCAGTTTTGCCTATTTCGCTCGTTGCTCATCATCGAGAGAGTTGTAGTTGTCGCGTTTTTTTTCTCTTGGTGTCGAACACGGGGAATTAGCAGGACTGTCGTCTATTTAAGTTTCAACTGTGGAATTCACACTCTAAAATCATTGATTCTTGGTTGTTTTGGTATTCATTTTGTTCAGGCAACCCTATTGCTGTGGCGTGGATGTCTTGATTTTTCCTGTTTTAAGCCACTTTGCGATGGGCATTTTGAAATGATATAAGTGAGATAAAATTCAACTGAATAAATTCTTACCGCTGCGAAGTAATTACTATTGTTTGGAGAATCTAATAATGATACGGTTTGCGTACAGACTAGGGATAACATTTAATCATTTTAACTCATCAACTT
Organism: Magallana ariakensis; assembly: GCA_020458035.1. NCBI lineage: Eukaryota > Metazoa > Mollusca > Bivalvia > Ostreida > Ostreidae > Magallana > Magallana ariakensis. The sequence continues at coordinate 56,563,619 of CM035811.1, read as the reverse complement.
GTAAGGAGTTGTCCTTCTTTGTTTTTACTTTAAAAACCTGACTTATTGTACGGGGGAATACGTTATTTAGGAGAATACATGTAAATTTATCAGATCAAAATAAAGAAAGTATCTCTTTAAACCACTTTGATTACATACATGTAATATCTATTTAATCCCAATCCCCAAGCTTTGTGGTGTATAAATTGTTACGTTGATTGGTCGACGGTATGATAATTATGATTTTGGTCTTCTTTTAATGTAAGTTACATTATTGATAGTAACTGTATTTGGTAAGTCAAACAATACCTACTATATTTTGATTTTAAAAATACTATGTTGGTCATTTTGGTATTTATTAATGTTTTTTTTTAATAGGAAAACATCACTGAAACAGAAATCTACAACTGATAAGTTAATTGTCCTGGATTGAATACAGATCAGACTGCTACCACAGAAGACTTTTCTCATTATCAAGAACTCGGTGATATAAAAGACGATAACGCGTATCAAACTCTAAAACAGCAGTAAAAATAAAACAATTGTTACTTCCCGTGTGTGTATATATATATATATATATATATATATATATATATATATATATATATATATATATATATATATATACTACGTTGTATTTGAATCGGTAATGATAAAATCAACTAATCAAAATATATGTTAGGATGAAGTTTAGACATATATGTTACACGTTGTGATACCACCTAAATGTTCAACGTCAACAATTCAAATTCGCAAAGGTCACAGTATAGACGTGTCGTGTCGCGTTTTTGACTATGACGTTATATGGGGAAAGTTTTACTCGCTTGCAGTGTGAGGACCCGTTTTGCAATGTCCAGTCCAAAAGGTTTGGGACGATTGCACTGAAAATAGAAGCAGGGAAGCCTTCAGAAAATAATTATGACTTTATTGCTGCAGGTCTCCGATTGGAATGAACATATAATATTAGTCACCAGGCACAATAAAAATTATGACACTATCTGCATTAAGCATTACAAATGTGGGTGCCCTAGCCTACCTAACACTGGTGACTATCAGAGTGATTAAACAATACAAAAACACTCATTCTGTATAAAAAATCTAAACAATAACATTTTCCTAAATAGAAGTTAATGTAAACAATTGTCGAGAAAATTCGAACTTATAAAAGTAAATAGAGTCAACAGTTATCTGATGAGCGATGCTTTACACAAACGAAGCGGTGATTCAAACAATGCATAAATTTACATGAGTATTCTTTTAAATAAGGATCAATTAAGTATTTAAAGTATAAACTTACGATATAAAAGTTAACGGTTGCATTGCTGTGCAGTAAACAAATCTTAAACTCAAGAACCAAAAACGGAATAACTATTTCCGACTTTGTAAAAAGAAATCAAGTGCAAATGCCGCAGGTGCCAGTTATGAATCAATAAACCAAAAATAAATATGATTAACTGTTTTAACTAAGAATTCATACACTAAAACATAATTGCAACTAAAGTTAACGATTTAAAATAGAAAAGCAAGGTTTAAATCCAATAAACTTGACTAAGAAAATTAATGAAGTAAACATAAACTTAAACTTAGACGAAAGCTCAAATTTCTTAAAAACATATTTAACTTCACGATGAAAAGAACTTTTATACATTCCAAAATAAAGAAATGAAAAAGCTTTTAAAATAACTTTGAAATTAAAGAGAAAATAAACAAAACCATATTTTACCTGAAAATAGAAGCAGGGAAGCCTTCAGAAAATAATTATGACTTTATTGCTGCAGGTCTCCGATTGGAATGACCGAGGTAGGGTACGCTACCTTAATCGGAGACCTGGGCTTCCCTGGTCTATTTCAGCCAATCAAAATTTAGATTCTTTGTTCTAAGACTATTTTAGAAATTGAACTTTGACCCACGTGACCGTAAACTCCGGACACTGGCTATCGAGAAATAATTAATTTAACATAGGTAATCCCCTAACAAAGAAAAATCTGCTGACACCTGAGCACATCTTGATCTTGACACTAGGTAAAAAAAAGATAAAAGGAAACCTTAATAACAATTATAAACATCGTAACACCCATATGTAAATTAACTTGGTCGTCGGACTAATAAATTACATAATATTACATTTTTGCGACATTGTTACTCCGCATACCTAACAGAATAAGTTTTGATAAGTAATTGGACAACCTTTAGTTATTTACTTTGAACAGCGTTGCTTTGTACAAAAAAAATCTGTAACTATCAGATATGCCGAAAACGACTTTTAAAGTAATCATTATATTTAACCTTTTGCACTGTATTTTTGAATTAAAAGAAAAAGGCAATAAATGTGTACATAGCTGTAAACCTGAAAAAAATATTGAGATCAATAAAACCAAATACTTCTCTACTTTATCAAACAAACTATGACTAAAACATCCTGTACTAATATTCTACACAAAACAATTTAACTCATATATATTTAATTAAACACACATAGACTGTTAATAAACATATCTGTCCTTTCTGATATATTTCATTTTATCAAATAAAATATACAACATGACTACTTTCCCCCTTGCTCCAATTACTTTCGTCCTCGAAAGCTCAAATTTTAGTTCTTAATTTTCAGCATAGTGAAAAAGGAAAACAAACCAAAAAAAATATAAAGTAGTCATGTTGTATATTTTATTTGATAAAATGAAATATATCAGAAAGGACAGACGTTTATCAATGACATGGTCGAGATTACATAAAGAGAGATAATGAAAGAAAGAAAGAAAGAAAGACTAAGATGTATGAATAGACACACACAGAAATATTGATATATATGAAGATAGCTGCACCCCTCTCGCAAGAATGCAGTCCAACTCTTTAAAGAGTGAAATATGGTCTATTGAATGAGTCTTATGGGCTTTTGTACGATTTTGAAATGTCAGTTAGAAAGCAAATGATAACTTTTCCATTCTTAAAAATGCCCTAACTTATATTGTTTCCTTCCTCATGTTAAATGCAGCGAAAATACATCATTAGGCATCTTGACAAGAGTAGGAACAGTGTATATGACTTAGGAGTTTTTAAAACATCTGTTTTGATTTGTGTCCATTCACAAGCTGGTGGCTATGGATAACCCTGAGACACTTGCCTTAATAAAGCGTCTTAACATTGCAAATGGTTTTGTCTGTAATCAAATGTTAAGTACATATTTTGAATTTAGAATTAATGCCAGTTGTCATTTCAAACAATGCATACATCACAAATTTTTGTAATCCCGTGAAAATTAGTAATATTAATCACTATGCGGTTATGGACCAATCAACCTCTAAATATAAATGTTATCTTGACCCAAGTCTTAAAACAAATTATATTGTTTCCGTTTGGTCGCCCATATTAAACACCATTGGGCACCCATGAAACAATTGTTACTTCCCGTATATATATATATATATATATATATATATATATATATATATATATATATATATATATATACATACATACATGGGAAGTAACAATTGTTTCATGGGTGCCCAATGGTGTTTAATATATATATATATATATATATATATATATATATATATATATATATATATATATATATATATATATATATATATATATATTATACGTTGTATTTGAAAGCAAAATAAAATTTTGGCCAACAGATGGAGACTGCACTTCTATAAATCCGGCGATCTAAAGATTTTTTGTATATAATACATATATCACTGCGCCAATGAATACAAATATCACAAAATGATTTCAAATGAGAAGGATAGTAGGGAAATAGTATCGCCTTCGGTATTTGAGAATTCAATAACAAATGACGCGTTTACTTCCCTATTTAGTTTAAAGAAACACCTAAACATTTTTACCTCCGGTAACATTTTTTTTGTCAATAATCCAGTTCAAAAACTGTATAAATGATATTTGATAAATCCGTGTAAAACACAGAGTCCATTATCCTTCCATGTAATGATCAATAATCGAAGAGCTTTACTACCCTAAATCAATTGGAAACCCTATATAACTTTTGTATTCAACATAATAGTACTTCAAATGATTTGTAGGAAGAAAATTGTTCAACTAAATGATCCCTCATTATTTATGTGAAAAGTATTAGATATTATTAAACAGTTGTTTTTATATCAAATAAAAAAAAAGTCCTTGCAATTATGCTTCATTGAAACGGGAATACTCCAATAATGAAGGTTTGTTACTGAATAACTGTTTTTGATTGATTTTACTGTATATCACAAATGTGTTCTAACACCTATCTAACTTCTTCTTTCTTGTTTGAAATATCAAATGTGGATATTGGTGTATGATGTATATAAAATCTGCTTATTTGTTTACTATCGACTGGCCAAGGCTGGGAAATAAAATAATCAGAACTCATAGGATAAGAAACCGTATACCATCACAAATCAAAATATACTCTTTTAGTCATGTTTAACCCCATTTAATGTGTATATCATACTTTCTTCTATGATATTCGATACGATACAAATCGTTATTTCAAAAGTAAAAACAAAAAAATTCATTGTGATGTCATCGGTGTCATATCAGCAATTTATTACATGGGTGATATTCGTATTAACCCAATGTAAGGTTTGGCATGTGATAAAAAAAAATAATAGTCGTAGTCAGCTTTACCACGGATGACTTATCTCAATATCAAGAACTCGGTGATATAAAAGACGATAACGCGTATCAAACTCTAAAACAGCAGTTTAAATGAACTCAAAAACGTAAAAATAAAACCATTCCGAATTCAACGCATATCATCTCCGTTAATAAATATTTAATCGTTAAATAACTTTAACTTGTGAGCTAATTTACACAGTATAAATACATGTAACTAGATTAGTGAAAATCCTGTAGAATTTAGAATTAATGCCAATTGTCATTTCAAACAATGCATCCATCACAAATTTCTGTAATCCCGTGAAAATTTGTAATATTAATCACTATGCGGTTATGGACCAATCAACCTCTAAATATAAATGTTATCTTGACCCAAGTCTTAAAAAAATTATATTGTTTCCGTTTGGTCGCCCATTTTAAACACTATTGGGCACCCATGAAACAATTGTAACTTTCCGTGTATATATACTACGTTGTATTTGAATTGGTTAAGCAAAAGGAAATTTTGGCCAACAGATGGAGACTGCACTTCTATAAATCAGGCGATCTAAAGATTTTTTGTACATAATACATATATCACTGCGTCAACATTATTTTTATCAATAATCCAGTTCAAAAAAAATGTATAAATGATATTTGATAAATCCGTGTAAAACACAGAGTTCATTATCCTTCCATGTAATAATCAATAATTGAAGAGCTTTACTACTCAAAATCAATTGAAAACCCTATATAACTTTTGTATTCAACATAATAGTACTTCAAATGATTTGTAGGAAGAAAATTGTTCAACTAAATGATCACTCATTATTTATGTGAAAAGTATCAGATATACTTATATAACTGTTTTTATGTCAAATAAACAAAAAATCCTTGCAATTATGCTTCATTGAAACGGGAATACTTCAATAATGAAGGTTTGTTACTGAATAACTGTTTTTAATTGATTTTACTATATATCACACATGTGTACTAACACCTATCTAACTTCCCCCTTTCTTGTTCAAAATATCAAATGTGTATATTGCTGTATGCTATATATAAAATCTGCTTATTTGTTTCCTACCCACTGGCCAAAGCTGGGAAATAAAAAAATCAGAACTCGTAGGATAAGAAACCGTATACCATCAAAAATCAAGATATACTCTTTTAATCATATGTTTAACCCCGTTTAATGTGTCAAATACTTTCTTCTATGATATTCGATACGATACATATCGTTATTTCAAAAGTAAAAAACGAAAAAATTCATTGTGATGTCATCAGTGTCATATCAGCAATTTATTACATGGGTGATATTTGTATTAACCTTTATTAGTTTTGAGATGTGATAAAATAAAATAATATGTATCACTATAAGCCTAAATATATCATCAGGTATCCATACACCTCAGATAATGCATGTATAGCGGTAATAAACAAAATTAACATGTCATATAATGATTTTTAAGGTGGTATGGGATATATGTCGATATCAATGTGGATTAATGTACATTATAAATAGAATACTTTCATCGGTTTAAAATTTTCAAATTTCACAATATTTAACCAAAAATAATAAGTTTTAAAATTTATTGGAAAGTTAAAAATGTTAAGCTCTCCGGCGGTATTCGAACTCGTGACTTGCAGGTTCGTAGAGAAATCTCTAAAACATTGCGCTACGCTGTTATGTGACAAATGCGGGTAAAAGACTATTCATAAAACTACAATGGAATTTATTGTTAATTCCGATAAATAGTACGTCACATCATGGTGGTGTTGCATGCCACCTTAAAAAGGAATGACCATGAATGACATTAACATGTTTCTATAGCAAAACAATTAGCCTTTAAATATCAAGATAAGCAGTCGAATTTATCAGATACGTGTATCAATGTGTTAACATGCATTTAATTTGTGTGCGGCATATTTATCCAATTATTAAATTACAAAATTTAAACACAAAGTACATTTTATAATGTCATAGTGTTGTGTTTTGATAATCATTTTCGTCAACATACGGTAGTTTGAGTTCTTGGTAGTTGGTATTTGGTTTTATTTCTTGATAAAAGGTATAAGGGGTTAGGTCTTGGTAGTGGGGGTTAATATTAGGGCTTGGTTCTTTGTAGTCAGCTTTGTCAGTTGTAGTTGATGTTTTTGTATTGGATCGGAACAAAGATTTCCAGCACAAGCGTATATCACCGTGAAACAGTCTTTTATAAAGTATCCTGAAAAACGTAGGGTTTTAAGTATATTAAGCTAAAAATGAAATAGAGTTTTTGATTTCAATAATATCATTATCATTTATTACATTTTAAGTAAAATCGTATGTATTACATTTATTTAACGTATTAAAAAATAAATACCACAGGAAAACAAAGCCGCCCGCTATGAGAATCACTACAATGAAAATGACTATGGAAAATGCAGCTATCCAGGGTGTAACATGTTCTGCATATTGATTTCTCTGTTGACTTTCTACAACGACATTCGGTTACAAACAATACAACTTAATTATTGACAATATAAGTTCTATCAAATAATTCAAAGTAATTCAAATCTTTGACAAAAAAAAAATCATAAATACATATATAAATACAAATTCATGTGTATAGAGTTTCAAAACGGCAACAAAATTAACCTTGATTACACCTTTCTCCATAATAACCCTCTTGACACCATGATAAACATTTTCCAGTAAATCTATCACATGTCTGGTTGATACAATGCTGACTGCAGGGATGTTTGCAGTTTTCACCATAAGATTTGACACATTCTAAAATAATCAGAGATTTTGCTTCAAAAAGTACATTCTACAATGGATTTTATAAGAGTAAAAATACAAATATTTCACACATATAATTACCGTCTTTAATTGTTATATGCAAAAATATAGCATAATCTTACTTTATCAATCTTTCACTTGGAGTAAATAGTCAAAATGTAAAAAAAAACAAGAGGCCCATGGGCCACATCGCTCACCTGAACAACAGTTCCTTGTAACATTCTATTTCATAGCATATTTTATTTATATTTTAAACTTTGAACCCCTTTCTTGGGCCCTAGTATTGGTCCGGGATTTATGGTTGGCTTTAACAACTACACTATTTGAGGATCCTTGCATAGCAATATCACAAACTTTAGCATTGTAGTTCTCAAGAAGAAGATTTTTAAACATTTTCCATATATATTTCTATGTTAAACTTTGAACCCCACTTAGCGCCTCAGTATTGGTCTCGGGGTCTTGGGGCCCCAGTATTAGTCCGGGGGTCATGATTTTACCAATTTAGAATCTACAATAGCCAATGATGCTTGCATAGTAATCTCACTAACAGTGCACTGTAGTTCTTGAGAAGAAGATTTTTAAACATGTTCCCTATATATTTCTGTTAACTTTGAACCCCTTCTTGGGCCCCAAAATTAGTTTGGGGGTCACGGCTTCCACTATTTAGAAACTTTACAATTTGAGAATGCTTGCATAGTAATCTCACAAATTGAAGATTGTTGTTCTCCAGAAGAAGAACATGTTCCCTCTATCTTTCTGTGTGAAACATTGAACCCCTTCTGGGGCCTCAGTATTAGATCGCTTCTATAATTTAGAATTTTCACTATTTGAGGATCCTAGTATAGTAATCTCACAAAGAATGACATTGTAGTTCTCGAGAAGAAGATTTTTAAACATGTTTCCTATATATTTCTATGTTAAACTTTGAACCCCTCTTGATGCCCCAGTATTAGTCCGGGGGTCACGATTTTAATACTTTAGAATCTACAGTTGCCAAGGATGTATGCGTAATAATATCCCAAACTGTTGCATTGTAGTTCTTGAGAAGAAGATTTTTAAACATTTTTCTTATATATGTTTAACTTTGAACCCCGCCTGGGACCCCAGTTTTTGCCCGGGGCTACAATTTAGAATCTACACTATACATACGGGTGTTGCTAAAACGCGGAACGGAAAACGGAACGGAAAGCGGAACGGAACGGAAAACGGAAAATATCATATCACGTTTATTGCTTTAAAAGGGTTAAGACTGGCCAGAAACGATTTACTTTGTATCATTTATTCATTTCCAATGAATGATGATTAACGTGTGGCTATCTTATTGATATTCTTATGACTGTCTATCAGATACATGTATACCATTGCATTCAATATTGGCTTTAGTTGAGTAGAAACGGGAAAAAAAATCAAATGTAATACATACGAATTGTGAAATATTAAAAGAGTAAATTAGCTATAACTTTTTACTTATGTTTCTTATATGGCATTGCTGGCATAACAGCGTAACGCCAGTTAGTGAAAGTTTTTCATGCGTTTTATGAGTATTTTTATATTTCAAATATGATGTATATAGAGAGGTAACTCTCGATAGCTCGAAGTCCATGGGACCGAGAAAAAACTTCGAGGTATCAAGAGTTCGAGTTTTCAAGAGTTCGGAATTTCCCGGGTTGACCGACGGGTTTTATAATTAGTCTTACCGGATATTATGATTAAGCCATTTATTTAGTGCTAACCTTACGTACGCACGTGCTTAAACAACGCTTTCTTTTCAGTTAAATGTACAAACCTAGATGTTTTAAAAACTAGATAGATAGATAGATAATAGAAACAGATATTGAATAAATTCATGATACACTGTAACTATTTATATTATGCATCATATTATGATCAGATTGCTCAGTACTGCGAGACGACAAGTCGTAAATTAGATAACTGAATATCACCCATTGTTCCCACTGTACAGGTGTTCACCAGCTGTAAGAACTTGTTCAGCAATAATCATTATAATGACAATGATGCTGATTAGTATAATTTCTACAGTTTTATAACTCTAAAATGTTGACCATGGCTCAAAATAATAATTTCGTCTCAATTAATTTCTTATTTTCACTGCGTCTCAAAATTATCGTAAAACAGTCTGTGTTAATTATAGATTAGGTATCGGTATGGTCAATCATCAAACAATTATTACCTTGCAAGACAAGTGTCGTCTAAATAAACAACCTGTGACACGGGTCCCGCGTCTAACGCCTGGAGCCATTTAAATGACCAAGTAGGTGTTAACTAGGTAACGCTTGGATATACACAGCCACTTCGAGGTATCGAGAGTAAAAAACTATAGATTATGAATAACGGGACTGCAGTTTGACTTCGAGGAATCAAGGGTTTCGAGAGATCAAGAGTTCGAGAAATCAAGAGTTAATTTCCTTAGTTATATAGGGAAAAAAAATGGGACCCTTGACTCACTTCGAGCGATCAAGAACTTCGAGCGATCGAAGTTCGAGCCATCAAGAGTTACCTGAATATACTAACATCAACATAGAATTTTCGGTGTTCTATACGATCTCAAATCATATAGACGATACAGTATCATTTAGATAAAAAAAAACCGAATGACTGACGACATTCATGATCATCTTTACGAAGTCTTGCTGCGTCATCTATTTGCAAAATGTCCCGCTATTATAAATATCATTTTACCCCAAAAAATAGGTTCATTTTATTGGACCAATAACGTTGTGGATTTCATGTTATGTTTTATTTTACCTCTAATATCGGGGTTTGTTGTCTACATCTTCCACTGTTTTAAAATACCCGGTACTTAGTGAAACTACGGTAGTATTTTTAGCAATGCAATTTTGTTTACGTTTGCATTACTTGGCAGTTGTTCATTCATGCAGCTATATACATATGATCCGAATAGAGAGCTCTAGACGTTGCCTGGTTTGATTTTCAGATTATAAAATAGGACTATAGTCTGTCGATCCCAAAATATTTATGCAGCACATTTGACATTTTGACGATTTTTAAAAAAAATACACATACATGTAAAAGATGCAATTGAAATAGATGAAACGGGAAATACCCAAGAAAAACTTTATTGACACATTATCATTTTTTAATCGGAAAAATTCACAGGATCGAAAACAGATTTCTTACAGAGATTTATAATGGAAACGTTGACATCTTTTCTCCATTCTGAAGTCACTCAAAAGACCTCGCACAATTTTTCGACGTTATCATCATGGTCTGGTGATATGCAAAACCCCGTAGACTTCTTTATCTTTAGCCGTGTATTGAAACCTGATGAGCTAGAGAGGACGTTTTAAAGAAGAATTCATGAGAATTTTTCATGCGTCTGAAAGAACATTGCTTGAACCCTGAGGTATATATAAATATCGAGTTTTTCAGCAAAATGCGATTCGAGGATATTTTGGGACATAGTATAGTGGTCAATGCATGTACTGTTAATTTTGAGGAAATGAATTATTCTTGAATAAACAATCTCATATATTGCTTATCTTTAAAAAAAATAAAAATTACATAAAGTTTATCGTTTTTAACCTGATTAACAAATCTATCAAGTAAATAACATTAGATAAGATTTTCCATTTTCCGTTCCGTTCCGCTTTCCGTTCCGTTTTCCGTTCCGCGTTTTAGCAACACCCCTATACATACAAGCTTATATATAAATATTGGCATTTCTGGTGCAGTGGTTCTTGAAAAGAAGATTTTTAAACATTTATCCTTTTTATTTCTATGTTGAACTTTGAATCCCGCCTGGAGCCCCAGATTTAGTATGGGCGTCACTATTTTTATAATTTTGAATCTTCACTATACATACTGGCTTTTGTATAAATATTGGCATTTCTGGTGCAGTGGTTCTTAAGAAGAAGATTTTTAAACATTTTCCCTACGTATTTCTATGTTAAACTTTGAACCCTGCCTGGGGCCCCAGTTTTGATCCGAGGATCACGATTTTTACAATTTAGAATCTTCACTATATATACAAGCTTTTGTATAAATGTTGGCATTTCTGGTGCAGTGGTTCTTGAGAAGAAGATTTTTAAACATTTATCCTATGGATTTCTATGTTAAACTTTGAACCCCGCCTGGGGCCCTAGTTTTGGTCCGGAGGTCACGATTTTTACAATTTAGAATCTTCACTATACATACATGCTTTTATGTAAATATTGGCATTTTTGGTGCAGTGGTTCTTGAGAAGAAGATTTTTAAACATTTTTCCTACGTATTTCTATGTTAAACTTTGAATCCCGCCTAGGGCCCCAGTTTTGGTCCGGGGGTCACGATTTTTACAATTTAGAATCTTGACTATATATACAAGTTTTTATGTAAATATTGGCATTTCTGGTACAGTGGTTCTTGAGACGAAGATTTTTAAACATTTTTCCAAAGTATTTCAATGTTAAACTTTGAACCCCGTCTGGGGCCCCAGTTTTGGTCCGGGGGTCATGATTTTCAAAATTTAGAATATTCACTATATATACAAGCTTTTATGTAAATATTGGCATTTCTGGTGTAGTGGTTCTTGAGAAGAAGATTTTTAAACATTTTTTCAACGTATTTCAATGTTAAACTTTGAATCCTGCCTGGGGCTCCAGTTTTGGTCCGGGGGTCACGATTTTTACAATTTAGAATCTTGACTATATATACAAGCTTTTGTGTAAATATTGGCAATTCTGGTGCAGTGGTTCTTGAGAAGAAGATTTTCAAAGACATGCACCCTATTTTCACTGTTTCGTAATTATCTCCCCTTTAAAAAGGGTTGTGCTCTTTATTTTAACAATTTAGAATCCTCTTTTCATAAGGATGCTTTGTACCAAGTTTGGTTAAATTTGGCCCAGTAGAGAAGAAGTAAAAAATGTGAAAAGTTTACAGACGGACAGACAGACGGACAGACGGACGGACGACGGACAAAGGGTGATCACAAAAGCTCACTTGAACCTTCGGTTCAGGTGAGCTAAAAATGGAACATACCCCTGCTACAGTCGCTGTCGGTATATCCCGGGTCACACCCATTGTCACAGTGACCAGATTGCTTGTTACATAGAGAGTTGTTCAGACAGTGACCACTGCAGTTGTTGACACAGGCATAACCATAGGTACCGTCAACACATTCTAAGACAAGTACGCACAAGGAGTAAAATGAAAAAATAATAGGTTTTGATTCAGAAATGCAATTATTCTTACAAAGATTACAATATAATATTTCTGTTTTCTGAGATAGTTTTACTAAAAAATGTTCAAATAACAATTTTCAATCTTATTAACTTTACTCTTATTTAAGATAAAATATAAATATAATCAATTGTAATTAAGGCCATTATTTCTTCTTTTTAAAGTGGAAACATTAAACAGTACGTTGAACCATGTCAGAAACACCTTATGAGCAAATATTGCGTAATGAGATGATTTGGATGTCCATTTTTTGAAGAAAACCAAGGTTTTTCTCTTTTTACTGGTTTTGATTCAAATAAGATTATATTTTACTTTACTGAAAAATGAAGAAGAAAACTACGTTTATTTATGATGACCTTGGGAAAAGTTAATTAATTTACAAACATACCTTTATCACAATTAAATGCTGTCCATCCAGCATCACAGCCTACGTCACACTGTCCAGTCACGTGATTACAGGTCACACCGTCTTTACAGTGTCCTATACACGACTGACTACAGTTAACACCGTACCAGCCTTCTCTACATGCTATTCATAATTGAACGATATTTGAGTAGCATATTTTGGGGACTTAAATGTATGCTATTTTAAAACAATATTCGACGCGAATGACCTGGTATTGATTACAACAGAAGAGCGAATTTTTTTCTTTTAATACTTTTTTGCATTTTTCTCATTTTACCATTTCAATTTTTAGTTTATCATTTGATCATGGTACGACTTTCGAATTGTTGAAATATGAATAAATTAATAGAGTGAAGATCATACATATGATTAGTTGATACGTTTACTGTTTGAGTTTTTTTAAGGGCGCGAAATGAACTAACTAATAGATTGCAAATATTTTTGTAAGTGTAAATCACCCTTAACCTTATATGCGACACTTAGCCACATCATGAAAGAGAGAATGCTAACATCGATTTTGAGCTTAATTATTTTGTCTAGTGTCTAAGATTCCTTACTCGTATTGCAAAATGTCCCCATCCATCCAGCCATGCAGACAAAACAAGCTCCATACTCTATTTGGCACATGTTGTCTTTACAATTAATGGGACATGATTTGTTACAACTACTGCTATACACACGTGGATCACAACCTTGACATAAATAAAAATGAAATAGATAATACTTGCCATTAACACATGTTACTTGCAACCTCGGTTGCCTTTGAGGTAAAGTTTTACAGGATGTTTTGGTCTTTTGTTGTTTTTTTAAAGGAATATCGGTACATAACAAAACGATTTATTTTTATTTTTTTTAATGAAAATATCTTATATTAGATCCAGTTTGACAGCATATGTGATAACGTTTATGCCATTTTTTTTACCTCTTAAGCACGCAGACTTATTACCCTAAAACGATACCTTATATATTTATTTTTGTTGTAATACGATTAAATAAAATTATTAAATAATATCATGACATTAACATTTATAATAATTTCATTTCGACAATCGCATAATAGTACAAAATCTAACTGAATTTCAATATTACAAGTTTTTTTTTTTGGTAAACTTCTCTGAAAACATTTTCTGAAGGAGGATGTTATTTCAAATTGCGATACAATTCATGTGGTTAACACAAACATTCTGTTTTAAAGACATCACATGATGTAATATGAGTTGTCATTAATTAATTTTTTTATGTTATGACAAAAGAACAACATGCATTAAATAGGAAAAACCGCGCTGTTTTTTTACTTTCCAAAATAGCAAGGAACGAATAAGTTATACGTTTAGAAGGTAAAGTGTACTTTCGAACGAAATTTTTACGCATGTAAAGAAACCAAAAATGTGATTTCAATCTTTGTGTAACTGTATTAATGTTTAATTCTCAAGTCAAATAAAACAAAATATTTTTCCTTTGTTAAAAAGACCTATTAATTTAAGATTTACATAAATATGTCACTGCATAGTTTTAAAACTAATGTTAAGCGTAATATGTGCGCAATGAGTGTAGTTTACCAGATCGATGCCTCATACAGACCAAACTGATCGGCAGAAGCCGATAACAATAAAACATTCAAAAATGAAAAACAAACGCTATACCTTTAACGACAACTTCACACATTTCAGTAAAAACATTAATAACTTCATATTCTGGAGGGTAAGTAGCCCCATGTAATCTTTCGTTGTAAAAGATAACGTAACGTCCATATTCAGGACACTTTGTTGTGAAGTTCAGAGGCGGTAACTGAGGTCCGTCCTTGTAACATTGAGTGGAACCCTGTAAAACACCAGTGGTTGATACAAAAAGGGAGAATCCAGCAAAACGCCCTTGCTGTCTGTTTTCTGCAAATATAATATAAAACATTTTTTAATAAAATGTTATTGAATTGTTATCTAGCATGGCGTGATCTACTGTCATTGCAGACGATGAATGCATTAGCTCTGATCGCTTTAATCTCTTATTACTGAACAGACTGGGAAAAGGTAATTTAATATTGGAATAAATATTCTACTTTTTAATGTAGATTTTTACAAAGAATAGATTTTGAATAATGTATAAAAGCATTGTTTCTACATCTTACCCTTTTGTTTTATACATTATTCTCATTCTTTTTCAACTTCTAATTGTTATTTCATGAAAAAATAGTTATGTTAACAATATTGACTGTTATAAACATATTTCATTAAGGATGTTGCATTTTCCGCGCTCTTTGTCGATTATTAAAATATAAATTAAAAGATTTGTAAGAAGTGGTACATTGAATGGCACTACATCATTGCCTTGAATGTATCAGTGGTGAGTTTATACCTGATTCCATGTGTTAAGACAATGTCTATAAATAAAAAAAACAATTGACATTGCTTTTATTTACCCTTTTTTCCTTAAAATATAGACGTGATAAATGGTAACCTTGTTTGGATTATAAAGTGGTCACAGTGTGGTATATACTACTCTTAAGAGACTGTAACGTCTGTATAGATAATAAATAAGAAACATATTGATGTAATTGCATGTAAAATATGAACTTTTAATGTAATTGCATTTTATAGAAGCCGGGTGACATATTCTTTTAGAACACTTAACCCCTTCACTCCAAAACTCTTTGAATTACGATTGCATTTCATCCGAAAATAGTATATTTTGATCCTTACATATAATGCATAATCTACAAACAATTTAGTTTCTTCTTGAGTTAATAGTTCGAGAATTACACTTTAAAAGATATATCCAAATTCAAAACAATTCAAACAATTATAATATTTAATATGACACCATTGTTTAAACACTTGTAAATGTAAATCATGTTTGATTAAGTTTAATACTTAACTTATTTAGACATCTTTTTAAAACATTTCTCATTCATTTCATTCATTCATTTTTAAATTCATTTCTA
Organism: Magallana ariakensis; assembly: GCA_020458035.1. Classification (NCBI taxonomy): domain Eukaryota; kingdom Metazoa; phylum Mollusca; class Bivalvia; order Ostreida; family Ostreidae; genus Magallana; species Magallana ariakensis. The sequence continues at coordinate 56,547,707 of CM035811.1, read as the reverse complement.
ATCACTCTTTCTCTTTTTCTCACCATAACCCCATTATCTTTGTTAGCTGATAAAATAAAAGGTGGTTTTGATTATGGACCATCAAATTAAGAAAAATATACAAAATTTATTTAATTGTTTAATCAAAACTAATTAGCGATATTTTTATTTCATTTCAATATCAATGGTTACATGTTTATCTCAATACAAAGTACATACCGTAACCGTCGTAACTCTTAAACAATAGGTTAATGCTGTAAATGCTATACACTCCACCAAGATCAACTTTCCACCAAACGGTCTTGTAAGGAGATGGGTGCCCTATATCTTCTGTCCTCATACACGTTGATGTGTTTCTATCAACTGCATAACTAGCATAAAATCTGTCACCTGGATATGTGAGTGATTGTGTGGCGGTTTTGTTGTAGGATAAATCATCTAAAATTAAAGTTTTATATCATGATAAGTCAATATCTTCAAAAACATGTAGCAAATTCAATGAAATGATACGGCGTTGATTTCTTTAGCATTTTAATTTAGCCGTATACAATAGTATAAAGGGTTTCAATGTTTGGAAAACCATAGGTATAGTTCTCTGTAATTCTTCTTTATAGGTATCTTATTACATGTAGTTATCCAGGTTCAATCACGGGTGTACAGGATTTTTCCCTTGGTTGTATTCCATACACCCTGAAGCCGCAGGCCGAAGTGTGTATGGAATACAACCCGGGGGAAATCTCCGTACACCCTTGTTTGGACCTGGATAACGAATTTATTTCCTATGTTATACAAATTTAAAAATTATATTGTTTTACCAGTGCTTTGCAACTTAAAAATTAATTCATATTAATTGAAATCGTACTGAAAATCATTTATTAATACCAATGTAATATTAAGAAATAAGAATTTTGACAAATTATTTATTCAGTTACTTCATTGAACGTTCATTATTTTTCCGCAAAAATTTTCCGAGGTCGGTTGCGTGTTCCGGAGAAAGTCTGAAGCAAGTAAAATGACGATATCGGTAGTAAATTGCACGAATAATTAAATTTTTCTAATTGTTTTCACAGATTTTGTGTATTAATAAGGTTAATCAGTCCAAAACTAGCGCACGTTTTTGTGCGCAATAAATACATATTTTTTTCAATGGGTGGCACTGTAGCTCCCAGGTCGTCCATCCGAATTTTTTCAGACCGGGAGCTACAGACCTGCAGTTAGTGTTGTTTAAGTTGGTCATATGTTAGATTTAAAAAAATCAATTTACTGGCAAATATTATCTCATTTTTAAAGAAAATCGTTGTTGTAAAGCAGCTTTTCCCCCTTTTAGTATTCTTTATACCTGAAACACTGGCTATATAGTATACTTTCCCCCTTAGTAGGAATTCTCCCCTACGCTTTGGGTTCATATTTTAGAAAGATATTTGTATAAAACCAATCGGGATTAAACTTTCAATCAATGTTTTGTACATCTCAAGGTTGCATTAACCTTAATACATATGTTCACGTGTTTGTCGACTAATTATTTAACAAAAACAATAATTTATTTTGGGTCATAAGGAATACAAAAAAACTTAATTATTTGATAAATGTATAAGGTATGGCATGTTTTACATCTGCATGCAAAGATATTTTCTGAATTTGTAAATGAAAAAAAATCACTAGAATTATAAATGATTTTAAAAAATCGACTGTTACAACAAATCACGTCGACCGTTTGTCCGTCCGTCCGTCTGTTCGTGCAATCTTGTCCAGGCAATATCTCTGCTCCGAAAAATTATTGGAAGTACATATATCTACCTCATTCAAAAATCAATCATGACTTTATTTTTTTACATGTATTATCGTTAGTGTAATATTCTGAGAAGTGTAATAATTTCATTTTTTTTTTTTGGTTATTATTAAATAAAAATGTTTTCTCTTAATTGTTGTATAGTTGAGCATTATATGAAATCATTGTGGTTTGTTAGGAACCGAGTTTGCATTTGAAATTTCTTTACATTTTCTTTATATGAAAAACTTCATTAATTATGGTTTTCTATTGATGAAAAAATACGAAAATGTTCTATTTCAAAAAAGACGTATACACGTAAAAAGTTGAATTACACAAAACTAAAGCGAACTAGAGGTGTCCATATATTGTCATATTTTTTACCATCTAGGGACAGCAAACGATTGGAACATTTATTGGACAAGTCACATGAACAATATGATAACAGGAGCAATGTACGTGATTTCACTTTAAGGGTTGAATCTGCTGCTGTTGTATTTAGCATGCTTTAAAGTTGTACATCTCAGTTGCTTGAAGGCTATCATTGTACAATCCTTGAAACGATAGACGTCTCGGAAATTTGTTTTTTCAGTTCACTACAAAACCCTTAGGCTGAGAAAAGGCGTATTTCAATATGCACGGGGATTTAACAAACATCATTTCCAAATAACAGTGTGTACGTAGTAATATACTTGAACTATGCGAGATCTTACTCGAAATGTTGTTTTGTTTTGTTTTAAATCATGCATATACATCCTAGCAATAGATAGGATTGTGAACTATTTTGTTGACGTCTCATAATTTAATGATTTTAGAGAAAAGGAAGCACATTGGTTTAATAGGCAATAGCCCAGGGGCCACATCGCTCACCTGAGGAACAATAGCCTTAACTCTGATCAAATTAGCATTACAGTATCAAAATCAAAATATCTTGACAACTAAGTACAGTAGATATTGCTCAAAAACTTTAAAATATCTGCCGACTTTTATCCACATATTTTTATGGTAAATACCAAGCCCCTTTTGTTGTTGTACCTGTAAAAAGATTGTTCTCTATTCCTACATAACCCCCCCCCCCCACTTTGTGGACCCACTTTTCTCTAGGGAATTATGGTTTGACCAAACTTTAATCTTCAAAAACCGTGCTTTCACACAAGTTACTGCTTTTTGGACTGAAAACTTTCCGAGAATATTTTCAAAGATGTTCTCTATATATTCCTATGTAAAATATCATCCCCCCATTGTGGCCCCGCCCTACCCCTGGCGTCCGTGATTTAAACAAACTTGAATCTACACTATCTGAGGATGCCTCCACACAAGTTTGAGCTTTTCTGGCCTAATATTTTTTAAGAAGAAGATTTTTAAAGATCTAAAGATTTTCTCTATATATTCCTGTGTAAAAATTCATCCCCCCATTGTGGACCCAACCTATCCCCGGGGACCATGATTTAACCAAAATTAAATCTACACTATCTGAGGATGCTTCCACTCCAATTTAAGCTTTTCTGGCCTAATAGTTTGTGAAAAGAAGATTTTTAAAGATTTTCTCTATAAATTCCTTAGTAAAAATTCATCCCCCATTGTGGCCCCACCCTACCCCCGGGGACCATGATTTAAACAAACTTGAATCTACACTACCTGAAAACGCTTCTGCTCCAATGTGAGCTTTTCTGGCATAATAGTTTTTGAAAAGAAGATTTTTAAAGATTTTCTCTATATATTTCTATGTAAAAATTCATCCCCCATTGTGGACCCACCCTACCCCCGGGGACCATGATTAACACAAACTTGAATCTACACTATCTGAGGATGCTTCCAGTCCACTTTGAGCTTTCCTGGCCTAACAGTTTTTAAGAAGAAGATTTTTAAAGATTTTGTCTATATATTCCTATGTAAAAATTCATCCCCCATTGTGGCCCCACCCTACCCTCGGGGACCATGATTTGAACAAACTTGAATCTACACTACCTTAGGATGCTTCCATACAAGTTACAGCTTTTCTGGCCTAATAGTGTTTGAGAAGAAGATTTTTGAAAAATACCTACAAATTTCAATAATTCTAAATTATCTCCCCTTTAAAGAGGGTGTGGCCCTTCATTTGAACAAACTGGAATCCCCTTCACCCAGTGATGCTTTGTGCCAAGTTTGGTTGAAATCTGCCCAGTGGTTCTGGAGAAGAAGATGAAAATGTGAAAAGTTTACAACGCCAACGCCAACGACAACAGACAACGGACAAATTTTGATAAGAAAAGTTCACTTGAGCTTTCAGCTCAGGTGAGCTAAAAAAAAAGGAAAATTAGGCTAGTTTAAACTCATCTTCGCTGGCCAAGGGTTTACGATTAACTCTGCTCCCCAACAAGCCTTGGCAGATTTAGCCAATGTTTACAGAATCAGCACAGCGCCGTCTAGCGATGTAGTTAAATTGGAACAGCTAAAATACGTATTTTAAATCTAAAAGGTTTAGAAGAAATGGCCGTGTGAACAAAGAAAAAAATAAGAACTATTCAGAAAACCCATATATAAGTGATTATATATCGTATTTTATTTATCAATCGCGTAAAAATTGTAATAATGAATGTATTTATATTTTATATAAAAACCCAACGAACTACACCTCCAATTAGTAGATTCTCTGCGATCGCTTGTCTTCGCAGTAAATTAGATTCCGTTGCGCGAGTTTTGATTTAGTCGACTAAATCTGCCAAGGGTTGTAGAGGAGCAGAGTGGATCGTAAACCCTTGGCTAGCGAAGATTGTTTAAACTTTGACCAGCAAAATGTTGGTTTTGTTCTAATCAGGATTGTACCAAAAACATGAGATCTCAATGAAAATCATGATATCCGAATTTCAGTATTTTCAAGACTTTGATTTGTTAATCATATAGGCAGCATTATAGACAGCATAACAGTATGTTTACATTAAGTATTAAGTTCCATTTCATATTTTGATAAATGTGAAATAAATTGAATGTAAACGTTTTATATAATTTCACATACCGTATGGAAATACTAAAGATAATCCGGCAAGATAGAGAAATAAGTTTTTAAACTCCATTGTTGTCATTAAACGTTCATAATATCTGATATATTAGTACAAGGAAGATTTCAATGTATGGAATATATGTCCGGTCATTATTGCTTTCTTTTGTCAGCTAATTTTAGAACTTGGTAGTAAACGGCAAGAATGATTTTGAAAATTTAACAGAAACAGAAACATATTTTGAACAGGAAACTTACAGACAAATAAGAGGTGTTGTGTATTTTGTCAAACATCGTTTTAAGATTAAACAAACAGAAATGTAATTGGGTTATTTATAAAAAGCCAAATGTTTTTACATTACTGCAACTAAAACTAAAGGGAGATGAAAAAAAATAAATTATTAAATTTTGATGAGGCTGGTTTAATACTTAATTGCACTTTGCGAACTATTTTCGTGCACGATTGTAACACCGTCAAGTATATATACAAGTTATTGTTCCATTAAATAATAAAATTATCCAATGCATTATCATTTACTACCAGCATGCTATGCACGTTATACATTGTTTTTTATTCTAACATAAAATAAAATGTAATTGCCAGGAACATGTATCTCACTAAGACTATAACCTGATACTTTATTGACGCAATAAACCCTATTTTGCCATCTTCCTCTTCCGACAACTTTGCAGGTTGCAGCACAAAATCTTTGCAGTAAATCATTTTTCCCCAAATATCGCACATCTAATGCGAAAAACATTATTCCGATAAGACAACTTATTAAAAAAAACACACCAGGAATGTATGTATGAAGTGTAAGTATTTACTTAATTGTACATGCATTCGACGGCATTCACTTTAGTTGTAAATACATTTGTAGCGGCAAAATGCGGATACACAGTCAGGTATTTTCATACACAAACAAGAGACACATGTATAGTATGAACAGGCTGTTAAAAAGCAGGTTTGTGGTTATAAATCGCATTCTGTGGTATGTTAGACGTACATCATAGCATGTACAAAAGCAACTACTATCAAGTTGTAATAAATCTTTAAAAAAATTATTTATCTTAAAATCGATCGACGTTGCTAAAACATTAGAATAGTCTGATGTCAATACAAGATTTGTAAAGATATTGCGAGAGCCGATGCCATTTAATAGTAAAATAAATTAGCCTACTTAATAACTAACAAGAAAATATAATTCATTATGCCCGTAAACATCAGTAGTCCATCCAAGGCATTGATAACATCACATATATATATATATATATATATATATATATATATATATATATATATATATATATGTGTGTGTGTGTGTGTGTGTGTGTGTGTGTGTGTGTGTGTGTTTGTAAACCCTGTCAACGGAACACGGGCTTTAGACGACACACGTTTAAATGAACACGCAAAAATCCAAATGAACACGAAATGGTGGTGTTCAGTTGGATTTTGTTATAAATCAACTAGAAAATGTCCTAGGATGTATCTGATTAAAAAAAAATAATGTGTTAATTTGACCGGATGCATGAGATCTGTGTAATGAGTGTGTATAAGATGACCACCGATCCATCATTTTTTCTTCTCGGCGAGACTTACACACATTGCGAGTGCGCATGCTCGTTACATCAAATGACGTGGAAAATGACATCATAATACAGTACCCGTTTCACACTTTGTTATGAACATGGGGACGAAGTAAACTTTGAAAAAGGTAAGTAAAGAATCCTGTAAATATATAGATAAAATTTTATGTATTAAATATGGCCTATGAATTATGAGGAAAGATATGTTCATTATAATATATGACATTACGGCACTATTGTCTACTCAAGAATGTACAAGTATAAGGCAGCGTTACAATGTACATAGTTGCATGATTGCAGTACAAATGGTTAAAACCAATAAACAAAAAGTTTTTATTATTAATTTTAGTGAAAACACAAAGAAATTTTTTCTATATCTATGTCTCTGGGTAGGTAAAATTCCATTTAACATTGGCATATGTTGTACTCGCGGTGAGATTCTGAAACAATTTCTGCATGTGCATATAAATCTAATATATTTCAAATTGAATCAACGTAGATCTTTTGCATTGTGTAACCCAATATACTGTCAGAAATTAATAATGTTTTGTTTATGTCATATCAAGTTAGGTTTCATTTTAAAAAAGAAAGTAGAGTCGGTCATGCCATGTGTATGGCAGGGACGTATATATACGTTCCTGGTAATGGACCTAGGAAACGTTCAGTTTGGGTTATATACAGGTACGTGGTCTGCTAAATCTGTTAATATTGTGTATATATTAAGCTGTCAGCCAAAAAAACACATGTTCAACTGAAGCGTAAATTCGAATGTTTTCATATTAAAAACGAAAGTAGAGTCGGTCACGCCATGTGTTATGGGCAGGAGAAACTATATAAAGAACAGGGGCGTACAAGGCGTTGCATATCCCCCACTCGGAGCAATGAAGACGAAAGAATTTCAATTCAAGTTAGAATATTAATTTTTGACTTGTATGGATTGTTTTCATTGTAAATTTCACGATGGAAGTCAATATTGTGCTTTCATTCTGTAAACACGACAGGTATTGGTTTCCAAATTAAGCTGCACATCGCTTTTTGCCTAAATCTTGGATCATTCACTGTTTTTAATTGCAATAAATTAGGTATGAATGGGTCCTGACTCCATCCTTAAAGTACTTTTATTTAAAGAATAAGTTTATTTTGATTTTTATTATTGATTTATTAAAATGGAGTCTAGACCCATAATGGGTCAAATTTGTGATTTTCACCACAAACGTTTTTTTTTATTTATAATTGTCAAAAAAGTTTAATTTATTCACCCGTACTCTAATGTGTCAACGTAGCTCACTGCGATAGGCGGAGGCTCGTAGTCCATACTTCTCCAAGGAGTGGGTGTTCGAATCGTATAGACGGCGTTTTATTTTTAATTCATTTGCCTTTAAATAAATCGTGTTTTGCTTTTTTATTGATTATGAGAAAATATCTAATGCCATTTATATAATGACAACAATTACCTAATGTTCATGTTCTGTACATACAATGTCGGATAAAATTAGCACTAGCACAGATATGAAATCATGTTGTAATGCTTAGAAAGCATCAAATAAAACAAAGGAGATAAGTACCAAGTACATGTATTATTGTATATTATTTATTTATCAGAGAATGCAGCTCTATATTATACATGTACATGTACTCATGCACAGTTTCAAATGTAAAGATTTTTTATATGCTCATATGCCATTTCAAAATCCTGGGTACCGGGGGATTTGTCAGGCCTTGTACGCTCTTGTCCTTTATATAGGTACGTGGTCTACTAAATCATTGTTAACATTGTGTACATACATTAAGCTGTCAACTAGAAAACACATAAATGAAACGTAAATTCTGCACGTTTAAAGTAAGCTAGTAAGTAAGTGAGGAATGTTTAAATTTCCAATTTTGGGCCCAGAAGTCATACAAAGGCACAACAAAAAAGACAGTGAATTTTCTAAATGATAGTCGAAAAATGATTTAAAGGTTTTTACATGTCTCTGGTTAAAGCCGAACAATTAATGAGTTAACATTTATTATGATGAAAAGAATACAAATAATTTTCATACAAATCGACAATCATGAATTAAGGGGAAAAAATAGTAATGATATTTTACAATAATAATACATGTACTACAGACTAGTTTTTTGTTACATGTATTTCTCATGATAAATCAATTTTTCTTCTTTTAAAAAATATATAAAAATTAATGATGAATTAAAGGTGGGAGGCACACCTGGGATGGGGGGAGTGTCAATATATTTAGCTGTTTATTTCTCCCAGGGACATAATAATAAATAGTAAGTATGTATAAGTCCCTGCTTCAACGTGGTCTTCTAACCCTTGCAATCTGAGGGTATAGTGCAGCTATGTAAGTTGATATTAATGTAAACATATTCAATATACATTTATTGACTTGGTTTGAGGGCAACATGCATTTTATCGGACCCAAGAACCAAATTGTTGTTGTTTTTTCTATAATTCCTCTCGAAGAGAAAAAAAGTATTGAGAAAAATAAAAGTGACAACAAAATGCATTTTGCCCGAAAACACAGCCAATAAATGTTTTGTTATACCTTTTATTTATTAATTTTTTTTTTTTGACATACATGTATACATGCATGTAATCTTGTGCTGGCTTTCATGAGGAAAATTTCCTTTATCTGCACTAAAAGTTGGTCAATTCTGTCACTGTTGAACATCAGTGACTGCAAATAAGATTTAGTTGATCTTGCCCATGGTGTGACATAAGTGGTCCAACACTAATTTCTAGTGGGTAAAGGAAATTAACACCATGGAAACCAGCACAAGATACATGTATGTCACAAATAAAGTTATAACAAAACAATTATTGACTGTGTGTTCTTGGGCAATATGCAGTGGTCAGGTATAAGTATTTATGCTATGTTTTAGTTAAAAACTAAGGAAAATTAAGTTTATCACAAAAAATGTGCACAGACACTATGATATTACTGTATGTCATATGTAATCTGCTCTGTGACATGATTTGCAATTGATGTCATTTAAGCAATAAATCATAATTTTTTGAAAGATATAGTCTCATAACTGCAACGGTGTGTGCAAACGCTTTGAATAACGCGTTAGCAACTAAAAGTTTTGATAAACTTCATAATTGTACTTAAATTTTCAATAACTTCCCTTATTTATGTAGCATTAACACCTACATATGGGTTTATCCCTTCAACTATTTTTAGAATCGGTAGGACAACAAAGAAGTGCCATTAAAAATAAAAGTTCCTTTATTAGCAGCCTACATATAAAAATAATGAAGCTATGTATTATTATGAACATCATACTTGTAAGTGAGGATCATTTTTCCTGTAAGTATATTAAGCAAAATGTGATTTAACCTGAAAGTGTATGGAATTATTCTGTGTTATGTGATGCTTCACTTAGATAGGCAGGAGTTTTCTACTTTCACTTTCTTTTTCAGGGGTTGACGTAAACAGACGGATTTTGCGGGAAAACGAATCTGACATCAAACCACGAAACTCGGACCAAAGATGGACAACTTGTGTAGCTTCAGTTTGAGGGATCACTCGTTGCTGAACGAAAATTAGGGAGAATGCTGTGTGACATTTTGTTAACATTATCGGCTATGGAGAATGTATTAGTGGACTATACCCATATTGAGTAAGTAGCAAAAATATATTATTTTTATTTTTTTTATTTTTTATCTGAAATATGAAATTCAACAGTGTGTGTTTTTATTTTATCCACTTCCTGTTCATCTTCTTCATCAATATGGATGTTTTTGTGGCTAAATATTCCAAGAAATTACATGAAAAAAGCTATTTAGCTGCCAATCTCCAGTGTAGACTGTGGCATAATGGTCAGAGGTCAAAGTCCTATGGTCAGATAAAAGTCAAACTCCCTAACCTTGAATGGCATAGTTATTCCCCTGCTAAATTGTCTTTAATTATTGAACTCGGATTTATTCCTCCCCCATCTCTTGATTGTTCACATTTATGCCACAACCGGTTATGTATAAACCCAGATCATCTCTCGCTTGAACCACATGGAATTAATATGCAGCGTGTCAACTGTATGTCTGATGGTGTGTGCAGACAACATGTGAATTATCCCCCTTGTCTTATAAATTTCCATTTAAATGAGTAATGGTATGTATTTTATAGATTTAATTCACTTAGAATTTATGTATTGTGTAATTTTATAAAGATAAAAAAAAAATATGCAGAGCACTGGAGGCCCATCTCCAACCCCTCCCCCCAGTGGTCTACAATTTTTTTTCTTCTTTACAAATTTTATTTTTAAAAACATTGCACATAATTTTCATTGCATACTCATTGTAAATCAGTTTTAATTTTTTAAACACATATTTGAAGAACACAACAGTTTAAAAGTATGCTTATATCAATTAATTTTTCACCAATGACTGCAGCCAGGTTGATCGGGATCGGGATTCTCTAAATTCTCACACCCTTGTTTTGCCAGACCGGAGAATGACGGTTCTAGCTGATTCTTTCGGTAGTCAGTCTTTACAGGCCGATTTAGTTTTTGTTTGACGTACTGTATTGCATTTCTACATCAAGCCCATGCTCGTTTCTTTTTCTGATTCACTGATTTTGCATGTTTTATGCTATACTCTGACATTTGTTTTATTCTTTGCAGAGCTTTCAGTGACTGGGACTGGGCACCAAGGGGAGCACCTAGGGAAGCAAGGGTTGTACACACCGCCATGTCTATCCCATTGTTAGCTCGTAACAGACCTGAGAGGGCACGGGATTTTGCATTTCTGCTGTAAGTTTTGTTTTTGGGAAGACTGACAGATATGGTTCGATTGACTGACTCGCACTTGTTTGTAGTTGTGTTCAGTTTCATCTCATTCAAGGCAGAGATTGAGAGAACCATTCCGAGTAATGATTTTAGAATAACCTTGTCTTTTTGATTTAACTTTAGGTCACCTGGTTCTAGATTATGTGCCCGGAGACCAACAGATTTGTGCCACCAGCTAGTTTTCTTACCACCCTTACAGAGAGTTACACTCCATCTGCAACCTTCACCGCAACCCCCACTGTAGCACTTGATGACCCTGTCTACAATTCTAGGTAGGCATTTTGAAATTTTATTCAAGTCACCATTATGTTTTTTAAACAATGCCTGAAAAATGCCGTGGCATCGTTCTTTGATGTCATTGGCAAACATTTTCTGCAAATCAGACTTTTGAGTTTTAGTGTGTGCAGGAAACATTTCGGGACTGAATTCGGCTTTAACGCCTTGTCGAAATAGACTTTGCCCCCTATGAATCCTATCGGCTAGTCGGCTAGTTTTCCACAGGGGGGACAGAGTGTTTTGAAGGGCGGTTTCTAACCCTGCACAACTGGTGGCATCGCCATCAGTGGTCACATATTTAACCAGCAGATCATGTTTAGCCAGTTTTTCCCCAATTTTGTATCCCGTCTCCCTCTCGGACAATGGTTCGACAGGATTTTTATTGGCCGTACAACCGACATGCCCATTTGGGCAGCTTACATCATATCCCTCTCCTCGGAGCCATGCTCCAACCCAGCATAGTTTATTTACCATATGATAGCTTATCACATTATGGTGGTCTGTCTCATCCTCACATGCTACACCGATTACTTGTGAGGCTCCCTGGCCCATTTTATGCCTGCTAGTGATACCCCTTGATTGATAAGAGGCATCCATTTGAATATTGATTGGATGTGAGGATAAAAGACCTAACATTTCGTTCTTTTTCTTAAGTTGTTTCAATTTTTCATCCATATCACGTTCGGCAATTTCAACAATTTTCTCGTCCACTTTATTACCTGATTTATACATTGCGGACCTTGCTGGGGGTGGAATGCCGGTACATGCCAGAATAAGTCTGGCCTGGTCATTACCTAATGGGGTCTGGTAGAGACCCGTTTGTATACCTAGATTCATTTCTGCAGCTTTTCTGCCACAGTGCTTTGATGGAACCTCATGATACAATTTATATCGCTTCGATATAAAATTGCATCTCTTGCACCCGAATGTCCATGACCAGCCTAGCCCCCACTTAGTTTCAGATTTTATCTCAAAATCAGCAAGTTGGCATAAACACCTGGCATGTGATACATACAGGTCATTTATCATGTCAAGGGTCAGACCCTTATCTACAACCCTCATTTCCCGACTGTCGGGTCTGGTGACACTTGAGTAAGGGCTGGGATCACTGGGGCGGGCACGCAAAACCTTAACATTACTAAGACTTTTTTCAGCTCCTGACAAAGTGTACGACTTACCATCAGGTGATACTTTAGTAATTCAGTTAAATTGATTAGCTGTTAACCGTGGTAACCAAACCGATTTAAATACCTGATGTTTAGAGTGGCCTGGACCCACTCTCCCCTTTCTAACATTGTTTCCACAGACAAACTTGTGCTTTTTTCTCTCACCTCTCATTTTGACAGTATACACAGGTTCAAATTACCTTGTTATGATGACATCACATTTCAATATGGCTGCCTCAGCTGTCTATGACATCATGACGTTGGGTTTTGGCGTAAAAATGGGGTTAGGTTATACTGATAGGTTTACACATTGAAAGTTTAATAACTCCATTTCTAACGTACCAAATTTCACATGTAGCACCTTTTTAGAAACGACGTATCCTCTTCTTTCTTGCAATTCCTTATTCGTGGTATTTGTTATGCAATTATTCTTGATTTGAGTAAAACTGTATCCAGAAAAGAGAAAAAATGTGTACTTTTTTAACTTAATATACTGATTTTTTTGTAAATTAACAGTTTAATCTCAATATTTTGATTCATATTGTTAAATCTAGTTCTAAGAAGCAATTCAAACTAAAAAATCATGGTATAACTTAATATTTAAGTGTGTATAGGTCAATCAAAAGACAAGTCTGAAAACAGCTTTATTTACATGTAATGAGGGAGGGGTACATGTATTTTTTATACGTCTCTAAAACTTTTACTATTTATTGGAATTTCATAAAACTTGGTAGTATGGATGTGAGTGATGTATAATAGATAATGATATGTTAAGGAAGCATTAGATTGATACATGGGTTTACATATGGAGTTAATATAAACTACCAGTTGATTCAACAGGCAAGCTAGAGCATGTGAACTATGAACAAAATTTTTAAAACAAGGAATATTACTGACAAGTTGATGATACAAGGATATCAAAATGTCTCATTCAAAGTCAACATTTTGCAAATTTTATGATTAACAAATACAATCTACCGCTAAATCGAATGTTGACTGATGTTTTTCATACAAAAATTGTTGAATCCATTATTTTCATACTGTAAATAAAAATTTACATGATCATTGTCTTAACGGATTTATATATATTATTTATGTCTGCAATATTCTATATAGAAGGTAATCAATTTGTCTTTTCAGTTATGAACCTATATTATCAACACACCCTGTAAAAGGAAGGACCTCTGTTCTACAGCTTGTTGTGGATCATAGAACACATGATATCGACCAAGTTAAAAGGAAGCAGGGAGCCACAATACAAAGATTTAAGGATTGTGAGAAACCAAATAAAACACATCAGAATAAAGTCCATAGGAGTGTGAAAAAAAGAATAGTAGAGTATAATCCTCAGGACTTTCATCAGACTTCCACTAAGTCAAGAAAATAATGTTGAACTGGCAAAACTAACAAAAATCATGATTTTCAAAAATTCATGGAAGATGCGCGAGTTAGACTAAGATGGAATTTAAGAGTTTTGATGACAAAGAATCAACCATTGGAAATATGGCTTTGAACTGGAATCTCATAATTGGTAATTCAATTAAACATTTATCTTGGTTGTTAGTGACTTAACAATTTTTATTACTACCATTTAATTTTCATCAAATTAGAGGGTGAGCTTTTCACATTCATTTCTTTTTTTCCCCTTATACATATATTATACAAATGTAGCCCTTTCATGAGGTTGATCCACAAATATATCAACTTCACAGAAAAGCATATTTTATAGAGTTTGACAGGTCAAAATTTGAAAACAATAAAAGCAAAATTTAATTTTCATATAGAGATCAAACTATAGTTACATGTTTAATGTCATTGTGTTACCTATATACTAATAGAGTATTTTAGAAAATGTATCTATTAATAAGCCTTCACTTTCTTTCATTATATTTTTTTTAAGTATCAATTTATGAAAAATATAGCAAATTTATTTTAACAAAAAGTAGATCAATATTAAAGGCATTGTGACCTCTTAATAATTATTATAAAACATCACAATCTATTACAATATTTAGGAACTAAAGTAATCTGTTTCTTATTTTTCAGAAACATCAATTAAGTTAATGTTAGTTATAAAAAGTCAACACTCTTATTAGTCCCCTACCAGTGAAACCGCAGGGGACTATAGGTTTCCTCAGAGTCTGTCTATCCATCTGTTTGTCTGTCTGTCCATCCGTCTGTCCTTCTGTCTGTCAGTCTGTCCCACTTGGTTTTCCGCACTTTATTCTAAATGCTTGCAGATATTGAGATGATTTTTGGTATGTGAGTTAGAGTTACAGATCAAGTTTGCATTATGTTCCACTTCAATGATTTTTGATGGAATTATGACCTTTTCAATATTTTAGGGTTTTCTGCAATTTTTTTCTAAACGCTTGCAGATATTGGGCTGACTTTTGGCATGTGACTTAACCTTGATGAGTTATACATCAAGTTTGCACTTCGTTCTCAACAACCAATGGGCCAGAAATTAAAGCTGAATCTTATGTGGAGGCTTTCTTGCATGGGTAGAGTAGATTCTAAATTGTTCAAATCATGGCCCTAGGGGGTAGGGTGGGACCCAATAGGAAATCAAAATTTTACATTGAAATATATAAGCAAAATCTTTAAAAATCATTTTCTCACAAACTACTGGGCCAGAAAAGCGTAGTGTAGATTCTAAATTGTTGAAAACATGCCCCCAAGGGTAGGGTGGGGCCACAATAAGTAAGGGGGAATCTGTTGAAGAACAGCAGAGACAAATTAACTCAGGTGAGCATTGTGGCTATTGGGCCTCTTGTTTAAATTCTTAATTCAAATAAAGCTGCATGGGTCTTTTAACTTTTGAGGGGGTGTTAACTCCTATTTTATTAATCCCCAGCCAGTGAAACGAGAGGGATAACAAACTACCAGTATAGGTTTCCTACTTCTTTGTTCATCTTTCTTTCTAACTATCAATCTGTCCAATTTAGTTTCCCACACTTCTTTGTTTTTTTATGATTGTGCTCTGAAAAGTGGGATTTTTTAAAATTTAGTTAGCATGTTCTATATGTATACATCATGTATATGTAGATCAAATATTTTTGCGATACATGTATGTGTATTTAGAATTAATGAATATACCACTGTTCTAGAGAGTCTCCAAAATATCTGTACACCAGAATAATTTTTACTTTTAAATTTATTTAATTTACAAATAACAATTAACAAATACTTACAACAGTAACATGTATACTGGTAAGCATTTCCTTAAAAAAAATTGTACATCATAAGTAGGGCCACATACAGTTTATAAAACAACAGCCAAATTTAACCTTGTTATCTCGAATTCAATTTGACTGAGAAAAAACTTCAATGGTACCATGAAAAAAAATATCCAAGGGTTTGAGATATCCAGGGTAAAAAAAACTTAAGAAATTCAAATACATGGTTAGGACTTCACCTTAAGTTCAACATATCCATGGTATTCAAGATATCTGTGTTTGAGATACTGAAGTTTAACTGTATATATTTATATATATTGAGGATTTGAGGAAGCTAGATTTGGTTATTGCAAGTGGATTTTTTTTTAATATGCATGACTAAATAATCATATCTAAATTTAATTTCAGTATAGATGCACACATGATGGTGGGCTGAAGAAAAGAACAAGGACGAGAAAGAAATTTCCTAGTGTTCATCAGAGAAAAAAATTAACCCAGCCATTTGAGTGCTTAAATGCCTAACTGAGAGAGCCAGCAAGTGATGAAAATATTTCATAAAAGTAAAACCAAATCTGCTGTGACAATTGAATTAAAGCTTTAAAAGGAAGCAAATTAATTAAAAAAAAAAAACCATACTAAGACTTGATCGTCTTTGACTGTTGCCAGTGGAATTGAGATCTCCAAACTGTACCAATATTCAAATATTGAAGTGATTTGCCTTAAAACTACATTTGTGTACATTACTTCAATGAGATATAACACACCTGCTAAACCTGGATATTGATTTTAGCTCACCAAAGGCTCAATTGCACCATTCTAATAAAAAAGAACTTTCTGGTGTCCAATCATGTGTCATTTATATATGTCTTCCATTAACATTAACTTGATTAACTTTTAATATATTTTCTATTAATGTCCATCTAAACCACATTTAGTACAAAGTTTCTCTGCTTAAAGGGAATAAAGTTTATTCAAATAAAGGGCAGCATTCTTTTTCAAGTGGAGAGAAATATGATAATTGGATGGTGTCATTTAAAAACTTTTGTTTTAAGAACCACTTGTTCATATAAGACAAACATTATCCAAAAGTTTTCTTAAAGCAAGGGAATAACTGCATGAAAATATGTACAAGTGAAAAACTAGCAAGTATATGACACATTTCAAATTCATGTGCAAGCATTCCCACATCATATGGATTAATTTTTTTCACATTTTGGACATTGGGCTAAAAGTAGGGTTTAAAGGATGATCTGCCATAAATATTGTATGGGGCCTTTTTTCTACGCTGAATTATGATGTCTACAATCATTCTGGTTGTGAAGGAAAATGACACCTTCTGAATAGTGTCGATAGTTTGTATTGTTTATAATTTTGAAGAAAACTGCATTGTCTATGAATATTTAAATCCTATGACAGCAAAATTTGGCCTGCTTTGTTATTGTATGTTCTTTTTATGAATAATGATGAATAATGCCTTTAAACTTCTCAATGATTAAGACAACTGAATGTTCTAAAATTGGGGGGGGGGGTAGTTGAAAAATATTCTGGCATTCAATCATTCATTCATTATATTAGGAGTGGGCTTCAGAATGTCCCCTGACTAGTGAGTCATTGGTCTATCATACCTTCGAACTGGTACTGTGAAACCGTATTAATATAATTTACAAATGCTGCAAATGAAATTCAAGCTTTCAAATAAAGGGGGTGCCTATAATTATGCTCTGAAAAGCTATGGGCTAGCTTAAGATACATTTTTTAAGCAGTGTATTTAGACGTAACCGTTTGAAACTATTTTCGAGGTTGTGCCACGATATACCCCCGGAATTAATCACTTTTCGATGTTATTTCATTCCACTTGCAGGCACGTAGCATCGTTTTTCAAGGAGGGGGGGGGGGTGGTGGCAGAATTTTACAAAAAATTTTTGCAATCCACAATATTTCTTGACAAGCAAGCAAAAAAAAAAAGAAAAAAAAAGAGAGAGAAAATAATCAGTAAAATCGAAGGACCAATGCACTAGAACATAGTTTTTATATATAAAAAGTTTAAGTGCCCCAAAAGTGGAGGGGCCACTTAACTTATCTCATAGAATTTTTATATTCTTTTATATATAAAAAGTTAAGGTGCCCAAAAAAGGGGGCAGGCCCTGTGCCTCCCGATGCGACGTGCCTGACCTGCTCCTCATTTCAGTGCATTTTTTTTCTTAGTTAATTAGTAAATTAAATATGAGGATCACAGGATTGTCTGCCTGAAATGAAAAGAATTGAAATAGCAGAGCACATTAAAAAAGTAGAAGTGGGTGCGGGGTTCCTTCTCTAACAGGAGGTTGAGTGGGAATACCAGAATAACCGGGTGATATCGTCATTAAATGCGCGATAATTCCCCGGCTCCCGGGACTTAGGAACAGCCCTGGGATCAGTACAAACACGTTCATTTTTGTAAATGAATATGGTAATAAAGAGATCATGATGAAAAAGACTCGTATCATCCAAATATTTATTGATGATGTTGTTCATGAAAGTTATTTTGCAGAGAATAAAAAATAAAATGTAATGTCTCGGTGCAAATCGCGCATTTATCGAGGTGTCCTGACACCTATTCCCATTTTTACGATTTTTCCCATTTAAAATTTCAAAAAATTAATTTAAATTTTATGTTTCAAAAAATGCTGAAATTTGGTCGTGTTTTTGTATCGTAGCTTTTTAGTTTAAATTTTTTTCTGAACACATAAAGAACAAAAAATGTGCAAAGTATCAAGGGCTTTCACTTGACACAATTGAAAAAGGGCTGGCCCCTTGAATTAGGGGCCTAAAGCCCTTAAAAGTCTTCCCTTTATAACTCAAAAATGGGTAATATTTTGATATAGCTGTCGCTGGAAAAGTTGTTTATTATGATGTTATTAATGTCGTTACAAAATTATTTTGTACCGATATTGCGTAATATGAGTGTAAAAAGCTTGTCTTGTTAACATGTACCTGTTTTCATTTTGCAAGTAAACGAATAGTCTTTGTGCGCACAACTGACATAAATTAACAACTGAAAGAGTACCAGCTTATACGGGATGCTTTAATTCATTAGAGAAAGTTTTTTAAAAGCATACATTTTTTTCTTACAGCTTTATTTTTAGTCATTTCTGTTTAGGTCTTCTAGTGGAGAATCCTTATAATTAAGAAAAACGAGAACGAGAAAATATAAACAATCTTTTTCTTTTCTAGTGAAATACATTAACTGGATTTTAAAAAATAATTTCTATGAAATATATTTTAGTCATTTTACTGCAAGCTTTTTAAATCTACATGGATTCTAAGTTGTGTGTGTCATTACGTAACTCATCCCTCGCCCGTGGCCGAGGAGATCGGTCGCGGCCGGACTACTAAGCGGTCAGCGGTTATCTAATACACAAAGATCTGCACCTTACTTGTATGGGTTTGTTTAGCCGTAAACACAAAGGATTGTTTGAATTTTGTTTTCATATAAAAGTTTATTCATCTTAAATTGATTAAACCAATAGAGTGTTAAAGAAATATAAAAGCAATTGAATATTATTCCCAATCTGAAACATCGTCAGAAACATACATATCAATTGTGGTTACAGTATCTAAGTCTAAAAAAATAATACCTATGTAATGCATTTTAATCATTATACTGCAAGCATTTCAAATCTACATGTACCTGGGTTCTGAGCTGTGTGTGTCATTACGTAACTCACCCCTTGCCCGCGGCCGAGGAGTTCGGTCGCGGCTGGATCAATGTACCTAGCGGTCAATGGTGATCTAATACACAAGACTCGCGTCTTACATACATTGTTTTATTTAACCGTAAACACAAAGAATTGTTTGAATGTCATCCTTAAATTGATTTAAACGATAGAGTGTAAATTAAGAATTAGTAAAAACATTATTAGTCCCATCTGAAGCATAGACAGACATAGATAAATGGTGGGTTTGTAAGTCTAAAATGTTCTAAAAACTGTAGAATAATGTTTGAGATCAACGACAAAAAAGATTAACCTGTTAATGATGAAATCTGTTTTAGCTTCATAATTCAAAAATAATAAATATGTTGGTATGGCTCTCTTTATAAAAAGTGTTCTTTGAGATTTTGTCGATGTCATGAAATAGTTATATTGTTTAAAATGAAACTGGGATTTGTGTATACATTTACATATTAATCCATCCCTTGCAAATCCCGCACGAGTGGACAAGAGGTAGTCTAATACACACGTCAAGCTTCGTGTGCTTCTACCCTATCACACATGTGCATGTTTCTTGAATAAATACAATACAACGCCGAAATTTTGACAGGTTCTTGTAAAATCGACACAACCTGCCAGATCAACCTGTCTTATGAATTAATATTTGGCGAACACAAATTAGTGTATAAGTGTATAAAGTTTTATAGGTATTCTAATAAAATGTACAAAGAGAGAGAGAGAGAGAGAGAGAGAGAGAGAGAGAGAGAGAGAGAGAGAGAATTTGAATGTATTAATTGAACAGGATCCAAAATGGTGATTTTTTTTCTTAATAATTTCCAAGCGTTTTTTGTAAGGCAGTTTAAAATTAAAGTTCCATGTTGCAATGTATGCGAGAGGGGCTCGCACGATACAAAAAACCTCGCTGATCGATGTCCGGAATTAAAGGATTCAGGGATTATTTTAGGTACATATTCACGCGAATTTCCAAAAAGACTATGTTTAGATTCAGGTCGTAAAAGAGAAACGGTAACATGATCGCTTTTGTAGTTTTTCTGTATGGTCGTTTAATTCATTGTAGAAGCTCATTGTAATTACTCTTTTTATATCTTTCATTTTCATTGGAACATGTGTTCAAAGAGTAAAAGATATGTTAAAAAACAATTGATCAGATTCGGGCAGTTGTAGAAGATCGAGTAGCGGTCATATGATTGAAAATGCTGCAAATCCGTAGATTGCGGAGATTTTTGTTCGTGCGAACTTTACAAGTCGAACTTGTGCGTATGCGGTGCACGCGCACTCGAATGGTTAATATATTTTTAATTTTCACCGAATCGTTTTGGTGTGTGTGTATGTTGTCTGATCAGCGCTTTTACTTCTTCCGCAAAATGAGCGCACGGAGGTCGCGTAATAAATGTACAACACGGGGCCAACTACATGCTTACAATTTTCAAAACTTTTAACTAAACAAAATCACATAGTCATGGAGTCCGGTGATCCTTAAAGATAGGGCATGATAAATACGACGTCATTCGCGGTTCCAGGATTCCCCCCCCCCCGGACACTTAAGGGGTGGGGAGGGGGGGTCCGTGGGATAATGGTGTTTGCCAGCGGGTGTCCAAGCCATACATGTATATATGATAAGTAATTTTACTAAGTCTATTTAATAAGTTTGTTTAAAATTTCCAGTTACCCACCCATCCGCCCCCTCTAGTTCCGCGCATGGACGTCAACCAGTACTAAACATCGCCGAAAATTTGAACAGTTATTCAAATATGTTCAGGATCAGTGTACAAGCTACATTTACGTAGATAAATTGTGACCACATATTTTCTAAACAGATTATTACTGGCAATTGATACTTTCCTAAAACACAAACGCAGCATTATACATTATGTATGAAATAACAATGCAAAAATACGTTTATCCAAGTGTTTGTAACTTGGGTACTTGTGGACAGAACACTTGGTTAATCCCCCTTCTTACATGACAATGGATTATGGTCATAATATCTATTCATATATATGTATAACTAGGATCGACGTCCCACTCTGATGGCGCCGTATAATGATGAGTATGTTTACTTTTCCACAAGTGTAATTTCTCTGTAATTGGGTCTGCCTACATTTAACTTACTTACATGTACTTCTAATACTTCATCCACAGAGTGCCTTTGGATAAAGAGTGTGTAGTGACCTTAAACCAAGTTTCTAGGTAAAAGAATGGAGGTCAGGGGCTCGTTAAATAAAGCATGCTAAGATTTTGACTTAAGTAGGGTCATAAGTAGGACTTAGGTGGAATCTTAGGACCTGCCTAAGTCCAACTTAAGTATGTCTTATATCATAACATAAAGAAAACTTAGCAATGTCTTTGCTAAGTCATGCTTATGTTAAAGAGTAAAAACAATTTGTTCATTTCTTTTATCGAATTTGAATGTACCTAACATTTTTAAAAAGCTCAAAGCGATGGCTCTCGGGCAATGTATTCAGTCTATTGTTACTTCTTTGTTTTTACGAATATTCACTAGTTCAGTCATTCTCGAAAACTCCATGTGGCGTTATATCGCGATACCGTTAAAACTAGTGGATTTCTTTTTATCTTTTGTCTTACATATTACATCACCAATAAGGCAAGTTACATACTCTGAGTGTATTTTCTTCGTTAAGACGATATCTTGAAATGAGGCAATCGTCGTCTTTAAAATCACTGAGAGTTTTTCTGTCTTTAAACGTCCTTTTTTAATTTCTCAAGTTTCGTGAATTTACATACATAGTCTAGTAACATGAGTAAACTGAGCATTACGTGTTTACAACCTATTCAGCAGCCCATTTGCATACTATATGGAAAATGTTACATCTCTTTACAACCACTGTTAATATTTATATCAATTAATCCAAAACTTTGATATTGGTGAATATTATGACATTATTTTTGTGTAAATTATGTGATAAATACACTGTATTCAAATGCTGAATTGCAATAATTAACAATAAAACTTCTAAAAAAACTTAAGTCACATTTACCGGCCGCCTAAGTTTTGGGTAAATTGTCCCAGCTAAGCACTCTTCTAGTTACGGACTTAAGTCTAAGAATGTACCTAAGTCCTACTTAAGCACTGTCTTAGACTTAAGTACCCTTTATGTTACGTACCCCAGGTGTCCAGACCATATATTCTCCCAAGCTAGCCGAGTCTTGCTCCCACATTTATGTAACTTACTTACGTGTACTTCTAATACTTCAGCTATAGAGTGCCTTAAACTAAAGGGTGTCCAATGACCTTGAACAAAGTTTCTGGATCAAAGGTCAGGATCATATGAGACCTGTTTGAAAAATCTTTGTCTAACCATAATTATATTTTTCTCCCAATGATTCTGTCTGGCTCATACATTACTATAAAGAGTGCTTTTAAGTCAAGGATGTACAGTGACCTTAAATCAAGATATTTTTTAAATGTCATTGTCATAACACAGACCACTGTGTAAAGTTTCAATAAATTTTTAGTCAAAATTTAAGACTTGTTTTTGCTTTAAGGGCATCAATTACCTAAAGTGTCTATTTAGAGAGTCAATGTCATAGCATACAACTGTATACACTGTAGTCTGGACCGTGTGTTCTCTCTCCTGGTAAAAATATAGATCATTGCAAACAGTACTTGTGGTTTATGAGTGTGCAGTAATCATAAACTTAGTTTATAATTCAAAGGTCAAGATCATAACAATCATCAGTGAAACAGATGTCTATTCTATGCCGTCTCCTTCTTTTTGTCAAATCCAGTTTTAGTTTCACCAGAAAAAGTAAGGGGTGTGCTGTGACCTAGAACTATTTTTTTCAGTGAATAGTTACGCAAGTGATTTTCAATGTCTCATCTTTTAATAAAGCGGGGCTATTTGAGAAGTTCAAGATCCCAATGATGTTTATAGTTTTGAAATTATACAAAGAACAGAAAATAAATCAAAAATAGGATCTAAAATCATTTGATCGGTCAATCTCTTTGCGGCGAAAATTTATTATTATAAATATGGCTTTGCAGTTAAGCAGTTGCTGATAAATTCTTCATACATGTATTTCGCATACATTTTCAAACATTAATACGCTGTCAAATATATTAAAAAAAAGAAACCACGTGTTTTTCCCTGACTGAATTATTGCTGGATTGGAATTGCTGTCCTCTTCAATAAGGGGCTGATACATGCCATCCATTTACTAATTTATATTTACATCTACCAAGTATTATTCCCTCTATTTCTTACGGAGACTTACAGTTAATTCATAGCTCTATAGAAACAGCCAGACTGAAATCTACACGCCCCGTTTATCGATTGGTCGAAATCTACAGCGGCTGAAACTGACAAGAAAGTGACAGGACTGAAATTGACACGCCCAGTTTATCGATTGGTCGAGACCTACAACTACCTAAGAAAAATCACGGACTGCACGAAATAACCATGATGATGTCAGACTCAAAGTCTCACAGGAGACGATTTGGCTGTTTCTTTTAGCTAACGTACTTCAGTACGTTAACAGTAATTTAGTGAATTTTACTTACTTTTTACGCTCAATTTATTAATTAGTTAAAAGAAAGATGTTAATATAAACAATAAAATGCTTTCTTTGGTGATTCATTCGGG
The DNA here is from genome assembly GCA_020458035.1 of Magallana ariakensis. Taxonomy (NCBI): domain Eukaryota; kingdom Metazoa; phylum Mollusca; class Bivalvia; order Ostreida; family Ostreidae; genus Magallana; species Magallana ariakensis. Next base: position 56,523,667 of record CM035811.1, on the reverse strand, counting down.
TTATGAAGGTAGCGATCATTGCAGAAAAAATTTTCATAACCCGCTAACGCGGGTTATGTATTTTTTCTGCAATGTCGCTACCTTCATATCCCGAATGAATCACCAAAGAAAGCATTTTATTGTTTAAATAACCACTAGTATATAACATCATGACAATCCTTTTTCGACACGAAGCTGCAACGGAAGACCTCCTCGTTGCTTTGCAACGAGCTCGGCTCTAGTCTATTATATTTTTCACAGTTATGGCGAAATGGAAACACACTGTGCGCGACATATACTGGTGACAATTAGGGGTTAAGTACGAGCAGGCTTAATCAGTTAATTGTGAGACAGTACATTTACATCCATAGACTATTTTTCCTTTATTTCTTAATAAAACAATCACAAAAGTTAAAATTTCACAGAACTTTTAAACAATTAAATCAACTGATCAATGCCCCTCGTACATTTATCGTCCGTTTTCCCCACGTTTCCTCTTAATATGCAAAGTGTGCATTCCAATCACTGAAACTACAGGTGAATAAAGCAACCATTTACATACTAAATACACTTAAAACGATTATTTTAACATGCAGACATTTATAAATTAAATATGTTTTTTTTATAATGAAAGAGTAATGGTTTTGACTATAATATATTGTATATATTTTTAAAAAAATTATATTAGCTACATCTGCTTCCCAAGCAAAAAAAATGCAGTCATTTCTTTTCACGGTTGGATTATTGAACTATCTCATATGTTTCAAATCGTCGTGATACGATAACATACAATTCTTACAATAAAAAATTATAAAAATCTTAACAAAAACATTGCTAGTATGTTCCACAGAGAGAGAGAGAGAGAGAGAGAGAGAGAGAGAGAGAGAGAGAGAGAGAGAGAGAGATGACTTCTCTGATTTTATTATTTTGTTGAATATCATAATCAATATCATAGACCCCCCCCCCTTTCCAATACGTATTGATTTTTATGAAGAAAAGTTACTTTTTATTGGCATGAGCATTATTAAGCATGACTCACCTAAAGTATAAAATAGAAAGTTTAGGTATCTACAGTATGTATGAAAAGGCATTGTTCATAGTCAAACACCCCACCCTGTCAAGCTGTTTAGAGGGTTTTATATACCCCATAACGTTACCTTTTTTGACAGCATGCTGCAACATTGCAATTTCAATGGTTTCATTCATTTTTCTTTCCATTCGACTGTCATTCTGTTTGTTGGAACACTCATTTCCAGGAAGTATATTAAAGATTCTCTGAGCATTTCATTGAAATTATAAGAAGACCCCTATTGTTTTTGAAGTCAAAAGGTCAAGGTCAGAAAATATATTTTTTAAAAAGATGGATTTCAGCCGCAGATACCTGTAATATCATAAGTCTTCGAAAGAAAGTGATCAGTTGACTGTGTGTGCTAAATGTGTTCAGAGGTCAGTGTGTGTCAGGCGTGCTCAGTTGACTGTGTGCTTTAGAAGGGTTCAGTTGATACTGTGTGTGCTAAATGTGTTTAGTTTGCTGTGTGTGTTGTACGTGTTGAAATGACTGTGTGTGTCAGACGTGCTGAGTTGACTGTGTGCTTTAGAAGTGTTCAGTTGATACTGTGTGTGCAAAATGTGCTTAGTTGGCTGTGTGTATTATACGTGTTGAAATGACTGTGTGTGCCAGACGTGCTCAGTTGACTGTGTGCTTTAGAAGTGTTCAATGGATAGTGTGTAAATGAAAGTGTTCGCTTGGTTGTGTATGAGTTAAGTGTTCATTTGGTATGTGAAAAATCAAGGATTGAAATAAACCTTTTTTGATACATATTAGGTCTAATACCATTATTAGTTGTTATTTCTAGTGAAAAAATGAACATTTCTTCCCTCTAACTCCATTTTTCAAGAAGTGTCCATTTGCATGTGGGAAGTTAAGGTGTTCAGTTGCCACGTCATACGCGTATGTGTGTGTGTGTGTGTGTGTTACTGTTAAGCCTCGCTTTGGATCGTTTTAAAATAAATACATAAAAATCGTTAATTACCATGTATTGGTATTTTACAGAAAAGGCCCGCCATACAAATAGCTAAAATATAAGCAATCGCTTCCTGGTTAAAAACTATTGATGTATAGAGGTGGTTCATGGTAAATTTTAAGATTAATGGACTTAAAAAACGTTATTCGTTATCTAGCAGGATTGTTGTTAGCATACGCGTATGGTATGAACAATATACCTTGCAAGTATTTTTTTCTTTTGCATTTTTTAAATCAAGTTATAAGATTGACTATTTATATGTGATAGGGCTCCGCTGTCACCAAAAGTTTTGAATCACTCAACTCAGTTATTTCCTCAAATCCTTAAAAGAACACTGTGTAAATTTGAGGTCAATAATCGAACTTGAGGCTGAGTATTTTCTTGAGGAAAGTTAGTGACGGTGGCCTGTCAAATTTTAGAACAAGTGTATTTGAACTGCTCATGTTTTATTATCATTATATTTGTATTCTTCTGACTGTTTAGAAATCTATTCTTTCAAATAGTCAAATTTAGACACATCCTTTTTTAAGCAATTTCCTGGCTAATAAGTATTTAAGGAGAACTATGTCGCCACCTTCATATCCCGCATGAATCACTAAAGAAAGCATTTTATTGTTTAAATAACCCCAAAAAAGTTTTTAATTATTTACAAATGATGTAAATATAAATATTAATGAATCACTGTTTGACTTTATAGTGGTTGATCATTACAGTTGGTATGTGATCAAATATACCACTAATCCCTTCGTTGGGCTTATTAGGATTTGATATGGTGCCCGACTGTAATGATCAGTCAAAGAATGATTCTTTATTCCTCGAATAAATAGTATTTGTAATAAAGAATACCTGAATAGACCTTTAAAATTTAGACTCAAACTCTATATTCATTATCAAGGAAAGGAGACACAATATGGAATAGAAAGTGCTAGGTTATTCCCTAAATAATTTTCTGATCATTAAATCTATCATTTTTACACTACATTGTAATGTGGATTGAGGACATTGTGTTGATTTTAATACCAAATATCATTCTATGAACAATAATAATTTCTACATGTACAGATTTATCAATACGCACTAAATGAAAAAAACAAGCATTATCATAATGGTCGTGATGTAGATAAATATAAATATGCTATGCAGAGGACAGACAGCGTGGTCGTTTTGCTGGATTTTCTTTGTATGTATAGAAGGTTCCATCATGTGCTACAAGGATGGACCTCAGTTACCGCCCCTGAACTTTACAACCATCTGTAAAGATTATGTACGTTATGTCATCTTTTACAACAAATGTATTGATGGATTCACCTATCCGGAAGTATTCGAAATTTACAATGATCTGCGTTTTATAAACTTTTGGATTTTCTTTTCTTTTTCTTTTCTTATTACTTTTGCATCACCTTTAAATGTTTCAACAGTCAATTGATAAAATGTAACAACTTCCAAAGGTGACATTTCTAATGTTGCTCACACAAACATTGGAAGGACGATGATACTTCGGAAAAAAAATAATGCAAAGTACAAACTTATAAGACTATATGTAGTTTACACAATTAACGAAGCAATTGCAAAATTGCTTAAAATAATGATAACGTTACATTAAAAAAGAGAGAGACAAAAAACTATTTATGCAATTTAATATTAGATATTAACATCAATTCTCTGTAAAGACCAAAATATTACTATAGGGTCATGGCACACACCATCTCAGATTTTCATGAAACTTTCTCAGGTGATTGATACTCATAAGGTATGATATTACCCACCATCAAAATAATGCCTATTACCTTGGTTGCCATGGTAACCAATTTCATTCATTTAGGGCCCAAATACACAGTTTTTAAGATGGAAAACAAGGTAAACTTAAAGTCACAGGACAGGTTTTTTTTCTAAATTTTCAAGATATTTCACACATAATATACATAGTACAAATATAGATGTTCATGATGCAAGAGAAAAAAAATCTCAATGTCCTTGTTTATTTCAAAGCTGGTGGCTCAAATATGGCCAAAATTTCTAAATTTTAATATTTCAATTTTTACCCTGTATTATCAAAAGTCTCTAAAAAATTGCAGGCGAAAAAAAAATAAATCAATTGCAATTTTTAAAACATAATACTTATATAAAATATTATTTATAAAAACCAGAGCGGGTATCTTTTTCGTTTTCGTTTATTTTACTTCCAAAATTTGGTAATTTCATCCCTTCCCACCCCCCTAAGAATATTTATAAAAAAAAAATTTAACAATAAGTTGATCATAAAACTCCTTTAAAAATACCTTTTCTGCTTAAGTAAATGAGAAACTGATTAAATATTTCAAAATATGTTAAATTAAATGTATCAGGATAATTTAATCTGGCTTTAAAAGAATTGTTTCTATATATTTTTTGCAAAGGGCAGATAACTCCAAGCAAGAAAACCCTATCAAATGAGTCTTAACAAATAATGATACCATGAAATTTTGTTTTTTGATATTTTCCATTAATGAAATAGGTTTACTGCTTCAATAGATAACAACATTTATGATTTTTACCACTTTAAGAAGGCTTTAATTGACATTTTTGTATGACAAAGGGCAGATAACTCCAAATATCAGCACAGATGGAAAATGATATATCTTTTCAATGCAATTCCAGAAATAAAAATCAACACTTACCTAAAAACTAATGAATAAATCTTCAAATAAATATTCAAAATATATTCCCAATCATGAAAATAAAATAAAAATACACAACAAAGTGACAATTAATTAATGTTGGATTGCTCAATATTTTAGTGAGTTCAGTTTGTTCATTATTTGTTCATCTAGCACTGTATGTCTGACTGTCTTGCTGGTCTGGGTATTCACTGGACTGGTCTGATCATTTTCCTCAACACTCTGCAATGTTGAAAAAGCAAAATATTACATGTATGGATCATTAAATAAATTAAATCATATACATGTATGCATTTTGCATACAATACCAAAACAGACATGTTCAAATGTGACTGATTGTTGTTTTTTTTCAAATAAGAAACAAAACCCTGATGTGTTTATGTTTACATGTAGTTGTACAAAATGAAATGGCTTTTAATTAAGATCTCAAGTTATATTGATTAATGTTATTTTCACTTGGAATCTTAGTCTATAGCTGTATGCACTAATTAACAGCTGCAACTAAATTAGATATGGCATAACAGGGCTCAACATTAACTAAAATATTAACCAGTCCTGTTCTTTGGGCAAGTTGCTTACTTGTGTAAATGCTATCATAAATTGTAATTTGAAAAGGAAGGAGAATTATGAATGACATAAATAAATGATAGAAATTGATAAGAGTATGGTTGGTCTCCACATAATTTACTGTCACAAAATATTTTATTAAAAATTATCTTTATTGCTATTGTTATCAAATACAGTGTATATCAGTACTGGGTATTTGTCAGTATAAAAAAAATCTTCTGAATATTTAAAAAAAATTATTAATGTTTAAAATAAATCTTACTATTGTATATACATGTAATATCACTCCAGAGAAGAATATTCTACTCAATCTACTGGTGTGTTCTAGTGATATGACACTGACAAGTAGATTTAGTACACTTATTCCAGTAACTTAGCTACTATATACATAGCTAGGATATAGATTTTCAACCTTCCCTGAAATTTCATATTTTTTTTTTATACTTAAAGTATGATTTGATCTTCTTTTCGTTTATTACAGTGGAAAAAATTGTTTAATTTTTCATGATATTTTATGAATCCATCATCATATTATAATTGTTTGAGAAAAATGACTTGTCAACCAGACAAGTGTTTGTGTAGATTGACTTGTCCAAATAAAAAATCAGCTGGACACAGCAACTGGACAAGTGTTACTGTTGAACCCTGCATGATAGATAATATACTATCAGTTGATTTAAATATCTACATGTGACATCACTTTTTGCTTAATTTTGTTTAAAATTATCAACTCATATTTCCTGTTCTATGTCTTCCTTTTGACATACTCTGTTGTGGTGATAAGGGCCAAAGTCATTTATTTCTGCAGCATACACATAATCCTACAATTGTATTTTAATATATTTACAGCAAATTTGTAATAAAATGAACAGAAACATTTTAAACATTCCCAAATTACCTTTACCTTTACTTTAATGCTGTTAACTTTACATGTATATTATATAATCTAAATTAAGTAAGTCTGTTCGAAATTCTATTTCATCACTCATCACTGTTTGCTTAATTAAGATGGCTCAAATCAGCAAAAAAAAAAAAACAACCCCAAAACAACTTAGGTATGAAATATAACATGATGCAAAAGAAGTAAACAAATCAAAAAGGTGAAAAACTTTTTCCGGGGGCGGGGGGGGGGGGGTATTTTCTATTACTTTAAGTATCAATATACAGCTAACCTAAAATTATCAATTAAAAAAAATAACCACTGAGATTTCGCATTGCGAATAACATGAAAGTGCCTGGGTGATTCTGTAAATAATTGGAGAGTGGTGTTTAGGGGGATAATTTTGTTTGCCAGGGGAATCTGATGCCTGATTTTGTAAATTTACTTTTTACATTTAGACCTGAGGTGTATTCATTGAGAAAATCAACTAAAAGCGATGGAAGCTGGAACAGGCTATAGATTGGTTGAAGCTTATTTGATTTGGATGTGAATATACATACCTTGACCAATTGGAATAAGGACTGCTATGGACTGCATGTTATCTCCATAAACTGCCTTTTTATGATCCTGTTTTTTTCACTTGTTCATGAGGGTTCTCAAAATGAGTAAATCCTACATAATGGGGATATAGGTCTGGTATTTTACACACTTTTTACACACTGCGATTCTTTCCATCTTCCACACCATCAGTCCGGGGTAGGGGTGTTAGTCGTATTGCATTCCTATATAAGTGTTGCAGGTTGGTAGCTCATTAGCTTCCTTGGTTGAGTGCTGGATTCGTAAGTCAGATTACCGAAACTCAAGTAGAGGAAATATCTGTCTGTTTCATTTGATCACAATTGTTTTAATTGTACAAGACAGTCACATGTTTACAAAAGGTTTAAATACAGCCCAGGTCGGTAATTAAGCTAAATTCCGATAGAACATTGTTCATTTCATATTCAGCAATTCATTAGAGACTTACTCTAAATACACTTAAACTCAAATCCCATGCTTTCTCCACCCCATTTGCCAACGTCTGCTTTTGCCATGTTGTTGTGACGTCTTTTTTGTACTTCAATACAGAAGAGTCAACAAAGGGAAGTAACTTTACATTGAATTTTGTGGAAAAGCGATAACTTCAAATAATTGTATGTGAAAGCCAGTGAATATACCCAAGCCAATTTTGGTTGTATTTATTAGACCAAGGTCTCATCTTGTTAAAAAATGTTTATTCCAGCTTTCAATAGCCTGCTTAAAATTAAATTGATATCATTTAGTGTGCCTGTTTTTCACTATTGTATAAGCTAAATCTATGAAACACAAACCGATGGGATTGTTATCTGTACATTTCACTTGAATCAATTTATGTGTACATGTACATTAATTACTTGTTTATAAAATTAAACCAATGTCATGATCAAACCTTCATGCATTTAGGGAGCATACCAGTTATTTATATGATGGTACTCTATATGTCATTTTGGCCATAAGCAAAATGTTTCAATGGCGTTGCTATGGAAACTGAGTATGTACTGTCAAAAATGTTCCCACAGAGAGTCTTCATATGGAACACTCTTTCAAGTCAGAGAGATAAAATTCAATTCCATGATAGTGCGTGGCCACGTATTTTTGGTCTTTACAGAGAATTGATGTTAAAATGTCAATTTTTCGTGTATTTCCAACGCTCCCTCAATTTTAACATAGGGTGTAATAGACCTGGTATGTATAGCAATAATTGTGATATCCTTTGTCCCATTAACTGTAAAGACAACACATGTCACATAGAAAACGAAACCTGTTCTGGGTGTGATAGGGACGTTATGCGATATAAGTATGTATATATATGTTTCTAAAAAATTAAATGACATGTTATTATTCTATTTACCACGTTGTTATTAAGTAATGATAAGGTGAAATAATGAATTTAACAAAAAGAAATAATTCAGGCCATTTAATTATTATATGTCCAGAAATAATTAAGGCCATTTAATTATCATATCTCCATACTTTTTTGATTTGTCATTAAATAGAGCTGTAAAGCAGTTATATTTAAAAGTTTAACTGTGTTTACTTAATCGCTTAAAAGTACCATTATTTTGTTTAGAATGTAAAGAAGGCTTGTACGGTGATAATCGGTGATAGTCAGCAATATTTTGTCTTGGTTAATGACTATTTAATGGTTGATTTAAATCCATTATTCAAATTACAAGTTCTGACACCATAGAAAACTCATAATTGCATAATGTTATCGGTGCTAAATAATATATGTATATGGCAACAATGAGGTTATTTCGTACCATTCACCCCTTGTAACTTTTCGCGCTGATTGGATTTTGTCTTGTAGAGGTACAAGTAGATCGTTGCGGTGAATGTTTACGTCTTAAAAGAGTTACTTACGTATAAAAAAAATCATGTACGATTAAAACGTTGTTGTCAGTTTTTGCAGAAGCTTAAGGGATTGGAAATCTACATAGATGTTTTAAATATTTAATAAGATTTGGTAAAAACATGTTTATACCCATTCTATTTTTTTATTATTTATAGAATAAATTACAATATATTAAACGTTAAATTTTGAAGAAAAAAACATGCAATAAATGTTTAAGGTAAAATTGTGTTCTACACGTGAACTTATTTGAATAATAAATAAATCGGCAACCTATCACCAATACCTTTGTTCGTTTCGAATACCAATTATTATATACTGAAAGCAATGTCATAAAACTAGACTCAATAGGTTCTTCCTTAGGAAAAATATAAAAGTATAAATTACCTTCTTTTTTCAAATCAGATGTGATAATAAAATACTCCTTTTGTCTACAAAAATTATAAATAATATTCAGATTCATAGCTATAGCCAGAGTTTATTTTTGATCAGATTAAAACATATTCTTAAAATCTAATATATCTTCACTAACCAAATTTTCACACAATCGGGATGAATACATCACGGGGTTAAACGTAATAAGGGTGAAAAACACTCAGGGTTAAAACGTATCAATGAGGAAAAGCAAAAAGCACACAGCATTCTTACTAATTTAATTCTTTATTATGTGTGAAATATTTATTAAAGATATTATTTAACAAGCGATAAAGTAACATTTATTTGTGGGTAAGATGACGTACGAAGGATCTTTTTTTTAGAACAGGTTATTGTCGTTAGAATAAAGATTATTATATTGACAATTTAGATATTGAATCTCGAATCTCCAATTTAGAATCTCTAATCTTGTATTTCGTATCTCGAACGAGCATTCTGGGCTTTCGTTTAATATTGAAGTGTCAGTTAGAAAGCATATGATGAGTTTTACATCCTCAAAATGCCCTAATTTATATTGTTTCGTTCTGCACATTAATGCACGAAAATACACAATTAAGCATCTTGACAGGTGTAGGAACAGTGTATATACTTTAGGATTGTTTTAAACATCTGTATTTATATGTGCCTATTTACAAAATGGTGGCTTAGGATAACCCTGAAAAGCGCCTTGACATTAGCAATAAAAAAGGAAATAGCCAAGAAACGTTAGTATTAAAGAATAAACGGTTTATGGGTGATATTCCCAAACGTTTTCAAGCTATATGGTTATATATAGGAAAAGTAGCGATTATCACTCGGTAATTGACCAACCAGTTTCTAAACCTGACCCAAATAGTAGAAAAAAATGATTTTTGTTCTGTCACCTAATTTAAACAGCATTGGTCACTCATGAAACAACGGTTACTTTCCTGTATATATGATATAAACGCTACAATGTATTTGAAAAAAGAAATTATATTTCCGCATATTAGGTACCAACAGACGAAGACTGGTCGGAATACTGCACTTTCATAACTCTGGCGACCTAAAGAAATGTTTTATATAATACATGTATCAGATATTTCACTGCGTAAATAGGTATAAACATTGAAGACTTATTTCAACTGGTTTGAATGTAGGGAAATAGTTTCGTGGTTGGTTTTTGACAACCCAGTGGCGATTGACGAGTTTACTTCCTTATTTAGATTAAATAATATACTTAAATAATTATATCAGGTAAAATTATCCTTGTCAACATTTTAAAAAAATTCAGTTTAAAACCTGTGTGAATGGTGTTTGATGAATAATATTAAATTACGAAGTTTATTTCCGTATATTAAATCAATAACCGTGCATAAATATTTTCTAAACTCTGTATTACGCAAGATCAATATAAAGACAGGTATAACTTTTGGATTCAGCATAAGAGAGATCTTTCATAAGAAAGATTTTCATCATTCGTTTTAAAAGTATTAATATCTGTACACAAAATGCAATTAAAAGATCAGAAGTAATGTGCACAATTTTTAAAAAGACGAATTTAAAAAAATACCTGCCATTAAATTTATTGAATGGGAATACTAAGTCTTAAAGTATCAATTTTTGTTACTAATAACAGTTTTGAGTTTTCTGCCAGAGAAATACCTTTTTAATTTTATTGATTTTTAAAAAAAAAATTACCCTCTTTTCCTTTTCACAATTATATAGTAGTTTTGTGTTGTGCATTTACTGTGCCTAAATTGTAGTTATGGTTTGATACATAGTTTATGAGTCGGAGTCGAGTGCATTATGTATCAATCCCTCACTACAATTTAGGTATAATACATGCACAACACATCACTTTTGTTATTATTATGTCGACTGTTGTATACTGATTTGCATTGCTAAGTAGTGTGACGTTTGAGTGTGGAGTGCATTTGATTTTAAAGCAATCAGTTGCTTTTAATTTGAATGATTATTTATTAAACAACTTGCTGTACAATCACAAAAAATCAGCAACCGTTTATGTTCTTTCTTAGAAATGAGACACGATTGACCTTACCGATATAACTCGAGTTGTTTAGCCGACGAAATATTATTGAATTTTTTTCTTGTACATTCTTAATTAAGCGTCATTTAAAAGAAAGTTTTTTTGATTCTCGTGTACAATTTCTTTTAAAACATTTTAATAATATCTTTAAAAGTTTTTTTTGAAACTTTTACTTTAACATCACTATCAATAATGAGGCGTTTTTTGGAAAGAGTATTATTTTTTTTTAATTGCTTGATGTCAATTGTATGTATCTACGTTTTATATTTACAAACACCGGCACATATTTCATCGGCTGCTCTGGCGTAACGGTAGTGCGTTGGGCTATAGAAAGTAAAAATTTTAGGGTCGAGAGTTCCGAACCCGCTTTCGACGCTCGTAAGATTTTTATTGAAACATTTGCCGTGCTCTATTTTGGCATAGTATGCTTACGCAATATGAACCATCTGTATACTATGCAAAAATAGTTAAGTATTACATATATGGAAACAAACTGACAGGAGGCATAATAATATCTGATAATAATATTGTTGCATGAAATATATTGAATATCTCATGATTTGTGATGTATTACGAGTTGGGTTTTTTTATCCTCAAACCTTCCCAAGAGATAAAAACCAAACAGCAGCTTGGAAAAAGTAATATATCATCACAAGCTATGAAAAGCTTTTATTTTTTACGTGCAAATCATTAGTAAGAAGGCTGTGTGATACGATACATCTCAACGTCATTTCAATACCAATGCATAAATTTCTTTGTGACATTATAAGTGTAATATTAAACAAAAGAATGAGTGATGTCAACCGCATGATGCAAACATGAGATAAAAATAAATATATTGTTCACTTCTAAACTTAAAAATTGTGAATTAATTTTCTTAATAGGTGTTCAGGCATGTATGACGATGATTAAAAGATAATTAACATGTCAGATAATTATTTTGACAAGTGACAATATTGACATAAAAAATCAAATGAAATTAATTTAAGGCCCTAAATATTAAGAAAAAACAGTTGACTTTGTCTCATAGGCGAATCAATTTTCTCAATATTATTACTTTATATTAGTAGGTTTGTGGGGTTTTTTCTCGCCACGCCGTCGATTAGCTTAATCAACCCGATATATTTCCGTAGTCAGTGAGTAACAAACCTTATAAATGTTTTCTTTTCCCGAGGACTATTAAGCGAGACACTTATTTCACAAGACGCGATTGAATTTAAAAATCCATGTAATATGGCCTTACATCTCGTCAAATTCAACATAGTCGAACTCTTTGAAATGATCACTCTCACCTGTCAAAGTGTCTTTGAAAATCTTTGCTGCACCCTTGTTCACTTGCATTTATTTTTTTTTTTCTATTTTAGTTTCAAACGTTTTCCCCTTTCCTCCGCAGCGGTTTGAGCAAATTTTGACGCTGACATTTTATTCCGCTCCAGACACAACAATGTGACGTCAATTTAAAGGGCAATTTCTCAAATGTAAATGTAATTTCAAAGGGCAAATACTCCAATATTTTACGAACTTACGGAACGGGGTTTCTGTATCAAATATCCTGAAATGACGAGATGAGTTGGCGAAGACTTGGCCGTATTGCCGAATATTGATTCACACCAAACGAATATAGAGATATATCTGGCAGTCACGTGCCATGTTTTAACCCATGAAAATGTGACATTTCAGTCCCAGGGAAAACAAATACTTATAAACAGATACATGCAAATAGTAAATTGCATATGATCATAATGGTGTGCTTTGATATTGATTTATTTCAACGTACGTTAGTTTCAGTTCTTGGTAGTTGGTATTGGGGTTTAGTTCTTGGTAAATGCTATTAGGGTTTAGTTCTTGGTAGTTGGCGTTGGTATTAGAGATTGGTTCAATGTAGTCGGTAGTGTTATGCGTTGTAGTTAATGTTCTTGCATGGAACAAAGTTTTCCAACATAAGCGTGCATCGCCGTTAAACAATCTTTTATAAAGTATCCTGAAAAAAAAATAGTTTCTTAGTTTATTCAACTGATATGAGATGAGCGTTGTTTAGAATAAAAGAATAACATCGTTATCATCCATTACATTTTAAATGAAATTGATATTTATTACATGTATTTGACCTATGGAGATATTATCATACTGTACCAAACAAAAACAAAACCGCCTATGATAAGTAGCACTACAATGAAGAGAACTGTCAAAAATGCAGCCATCCAAGGTGTAGCATATTCTCTCTGTTGACTTTCTGCAAAGACATTCGTAAAACAAATCATTCAACTACAGGGTTGTCGTCTTAAGATTCCCACATGCAAATATATATATATATATATATATATATATATATATATATATATATATATATATATATATATATATATATATATATATTTTCAGCACAATTATGATAATAAAAGGTGAAAGTACCTCCATCACAGTGACCAGTCTGTTTGTTACAGAGAGAACCATTCAGACATAAACAGTTGTTGACAAAACCATAACAATAGGTACCGTCAACACATTCTACAACCGTATATAGTTAACACAGACGGGAAAAATGGCAAAATTGATAGGATTGGTTGATTTCCTTTATTTGGAAAAGGATATTATTCATGCCAAGCTTACAATGTAACATGTTTTCTGATGCAGTTATACTGATTAACATTTTCATTAAAAGATAATTCTGTTATTTCTTATTCAATCTTATAAAAGGGAGAATATGGTTGTTGAAATAATTAAATACACATTTCATAAAGATTACCTTCAACTAATTTCAAACGTACCCTTGTCACATATGTTTCCTGTCTATCCGTGATTACACATGATTACAGGATTCACCGTCTCTGCAATGTCCTACACACTGTTGACTACAGTTATCACCGTACCACCCTTCTATACATTCTATTTGTTAACGAATAGCTATCATAGTTCTAAAACAGAATAAAAATGTTTTATATCAATTCATTAATTGGTATTGAAGAAAACTAATTTTATATCCATAAAATGTATATTCTTCGTAGGCGTTTTACTTATATCCTTTTAATTTTCCGTCAATTAATTCAACATGTAATAAAGTTTTGATATTTTTATATCACTGTTTTATTTGTATATTAAACAACAAGATATAAAAATGTTCAACGTATAAAGTAATTCGAAAAATAAATCGAGCCCACCAATTAATTAACTTATCGAAAATATATGTTGTCTAAGTTAAAAGACGTGTTCAGGGACGACAGACCCAATTCGCTTTGCGCATATATATCGCGTACTTAAAAGGAGTGATTGTTACGAACATCAAATTCTCGCTCTTACGTCAAAATCACTGTAAATCAATGAAATGTTGCTCATGACGCAATATATAGCTGTTCTACGTCATCAATACACTCTTTATATAGTGCAAGTAGTGGCTGACCTTGCTATAATTCAACATGCTAAAATGCGCTTTTCAACATTACTTCACATGCACAACTTTCTTTTGGTGATATCAACGTTCTGTTTTGAGTTTTATATTTGATCAAATTATTTATAACCATCTAAATAGATAAGTTAACAAAGTTTTAGTCACTGTGCAAATCATTTACATTCCCTTCCGCTTCAATTATCTAATTAAAAATCAAGTAAAACCGTCCCTGTGCTTACTTTTTTAAGTATTTTAGCATAAAAAAGGTTTAGCACACTGTAATAGTTGTTTTTTTTTCATAAATCAACCTCAATATGATGTACATAACCTTTTTCTTGGAAGTTTGCGCAATACTTTTCATCTAAAAATAAAAGAAAAATACAACACACCGTACTTTGGCATGTGCCTCCGTAAACATGAAGTCGATGAAAATGGTTAATTTTATGATATTAATTCAAAATCATCAGATAAAAATTCATATTTCAATTTGGATAAACAATTTATTGTACTTATTTCAAAAATATATTTTTCTCTCACAAGAACGCTTTTCCCCATTATGTTCAACTGAAAAAGAGAATGCAAACAATTATTGAAATGGTCCCTACTAAAAATCTTATTCGATGTTATATTTTTTTTTTTTATTGATTTTGATATATCTTTAGTTATTCCAACACATGTAAAATTTTCATTTAAATCATTACTGTAGAAATGAATTGGGTCCGTTGTCCCTAACCTTAGATTAGTACGCAGTTTGCTTTATCAGAGAGAAAATAATCAAAGGTTAATATCAGCTGAATTTTTTCGTTAATCATACTTTTATTACAAAACATCTCAACCCAGCCAGGTTTACATGCAAAACATGTTCCATGCTGTA
The DNA here is from genome assembly GCA_020458035.1 of Magallana ariakensis. Classification (NCBI taxonomy): domain Eukaryota; kingdom Metazoa; phylum Mollusca; class Bivalvia; order Ostreida; family Ostreidae; genus Magallana; species Magallana ariakensis. The sequence continues at coordinate 56,508,430 of CM035811.1, read as the reverse complement.
TATGACATATGTTATCTTCACAGTTGGTAGGGCACGGTATATCACAGTTGTTGCCATACACAAGGGCGTCACAGCCTTTGAATAAAAAATAGGTAATGGTAATGAAAAATACATCAAATAGGGAACCATTGATATAAACATGTTTCTGTTACGTTGGCTGCATTTGAACTTTTTTTATTATGGGGGGTATGTTTTGCTCTTAGTGCCTATTTTTCTTCATAAAATAACCTGTTGGATTCAACTTTGCAAAATTTGTTTAATAACGTTCCTGTCGTTTTTCACTAGTGCACAATATATAATGGTATACCTCCTGTATATAATTCGTTTACTCTGTCATAAAAAGTTAGGTCAACCAGTATAAAATCGATCTTAAGACAGCTACATGTATGGTGTTTAAAAGAGAACAGCTGATAATTTTACTTTAAAAATATTTGGATGACCATTTTCAAAACGTTTTAGAGAAAAGATGAAAGTAGAAATCAACGTGATATAATGTATGCAATTAAAATAAAAAAGTGAACTTATATTGAAACCCATACCCTTAACGATGACTTCACACAGTTCAGTGATAGCAACAGATTCATAGTATTGAGGATAGGTAATTTCCTCTAGTCGTTCATTGTAAAAGATAATGTAACGTCCTTGTTCAACACACGTGGTTGTAAAGTTCAGGGGCGGTAGCTCAGGTCCGTCCTTGTAACACAAATGGGAACTATGTATATCATTAGAGGTTGATACACTGGTGTTGGATATAAATAAGGAGAATCCAGCAAAACGTCCACGTTGTCTGTTCTCTACAGAATTATTTTGAAAAAAAGCAATTGATATATTATCAAGGTTAACCCATTTATATAATTATCAGCATTTACAGTAGTTAATAAACATTCAATATTCAATAGCAGTTTCTTTTTTTGTGTCTAAAAAGTAGCCTAATCAATAGATATCTTCTATTCGAAAGTACACACCAAAACCGTCGTAATTTTTAAACAGTATGGTAATACTGTAAATATTGTACACTCCACCAAGATCTACCTTCCACCATACGGTCTTGTGTTTGGAGATCCAACCTATAGCCTTAGTTCTCATACACGATGATGTATTTCTATCTATAGCAGAACCAGCATAGTAGGTGTTCCAGCCTATGTATGTGTGTGATTGTGTGGCGATCTTATTGTAGGATAAATCATCTGTAAATAAATGACGAATCTACATAAGTCTATATATCCTTATAAGCCCGGAAAGTGTGATACGGTGCCGACTTATCTTTTCATTCAAAATTAACCGTTAACATGTGCTTTAGGGCTCAGAAAAATCAGACATACAGTTATATTTTGGTTTTTACGAAACATATATGGTCAATTTTGAGGATTTGTTTTGCTTTCTTAAATATGTTGGTTGATTTATTGTATATGTAGATTCAAGATTTGTTAAAACAACGTTGTTAGGATATAAGACGTATAAAAAACTCATAAATTTGTAAAGAACATATCAGGTCAGATAAGTGTAGTACACGTAGACATGGGAATCAAGAGATTAAAAAAACACATTACAGATTACTAAACTGATAGTTAAGTTATTTTTAAGGTCCCGACAATTTTTTATATGGGATGGAAAACCATCACAAAAATAGTAAAAAGAAAGAAAGTTTGGCATTTATACATTCATCTTAAAGTTTAGTAAAGCTAATTTCTTTTTCGTTTAATATTATGTTTTGTAATATAATTCAGTGTACCTATTTATTATCCTGCCATGGTTTTTTTGTATGTAATTTAAAAAATAAATAAATATTCAAACTAAAACATATTCATCACATTGTATAAATCCCATGAAATTTAAAATTATACGGGTATTTTGAGGTCCATTGACTTTTATTATGGTTACCGATGTCTGTGTGACTGCTGGTACATGCGATTAATTTGGATTATCAATAAATTAAAACACCGGGAAAGGAAAATACTTGCTAGTCTTGCAGTAAAATATTGATTTGTGCTGATTATTACCTCTATATGAAATCTAAATGCAAATAATTCCAACAAGCTGTTTGAGTTTGTTATTATTTATCATACAGGAATGAATTATATTTTCACAATGTATTAGATAATATATCATATTTGGATTCACGCGCCGTCAATTCGATGTAAACGTTTAGTAAGTAATGTCACATACCGTATGAAAATGCTAATGATTATCCTGCGAGATAGGGAAAGAAGTTTTTAAACATCATTGTTCTCTTTACGCAAGATAATATCTGACAGTTAGGTACCAGGAAGATTAAAATCTATATGAATATGGAAAGCAAGTCCGGTCAACATCATTACACTTTATTAGCTCAATTATATATCATGCAGTAAACGGTTACTTCCAGAAAAAAACGATGTGTATGTTCAAAAAAAATATTCTTATATCTTACTAAATCCCCTGTTATTAGCTTAATAGAAAAAGATGCCAAATCGTTAATACATGTATTTATAACACAAGTCATGATATCAAAACAAGGAACTGCGACCACTATATCTCATTTACAACTCAACAGCCGATATTAACAGTTTGGTTGCATAGTCGAAATACCTTAATGAAACATTGTAAACAATGAATATGAAAAAAATAATGATTTATCATTTAAACTATGTCATTGAATATTATATTTTAATTTATCTCGATGAACAATACTTTTTTGTAATAGGAATATACTTACAGTGTTGAAAAACAGTATTTTGATTATAATTCAAGAATGTATAAATTGAAAAGTTAGTATTCTGTTGATCTATAATTATCATTACATTTTCCCTTTTTAGGTATGCCCATCAAAGATAGAAAAATCAAAATGATCAATGTATCAATGGTTTTTTTTTATACCTGTTTAATTTTTATTTGTCATTAGTTGTCATTTAATGATCCATTTCACATTAACGTCGGCTCAACTTACACGATAGTTGAATCTAATGATACATGTGCAACGACAATACAAACAATTACATCTTTAAGGCAACAACACAAACAAGCCCGTTTTTTGTCCACAATAATAAGTAGGTTACTGGGCAAACGCCAATCAACGGGTACACATCAACATAAAGACCTTTAACAATAAAATTCAAAATATATGATTCGAATGGGTATCATATTCTAATACTTGTAAGTTATAAATGCCGTTCCGAAAGTAAATGCAAAAAAAGACATTCAACAATCTCCAACAGTAAAAAAGCTGATTCCTAACCACATCCATCGAGTTTAAAAAAGAAAGGAAGACATCCTTTTGAAACAAAATATTAAACAATAATTAAAAAGACTTATTTTGGTATTAGTCCTTTAGACCTATCTCTCTTGTTTCTGTTCATTTTTTTGACAATTTTCTCCATAGGAATGGACACATTCTGAAAGTGTTTTTTGTAAAATATTATACTTATTTGAAGCATATGTAATAAGTATTAAAACATTATATCTGTGCATTAAAAAATAATATATCATACACTCATAGAAATTATACATTAAAATATGAAGACTTGTTTTTATTAGAAACTGCTTAAAATTTGAAAACAATTGTACCCTTTTCCGCCATGTGCAACATACACTGAAAATTCGCCTACATGTGTGTAATAAATCCTAACAGTTTGTAATTAAAATATATAGCACACCCTTTTCTGGCTATTTTCAGTTGATTGACACATCCCTTTTCGTTAATCATCGGCTATTATGACGTAGAATTCGGAATGCGTCGTTCATTTCCAATGTCCGAGTATGACGTCAAATAACTACGTCGACGTCAACTTGGAATACAAACAGCTAGCGCCCTTCACGGTAACTACGGTACTGCTTTTTTGCAGGGCAAAATGACACAGTTTGGTGAAATATGACGTATCGTCAATTGTTTTATTTACGTCATTTATTTATCTACCTACTAAAACTTCGGCAAAATTTGGGCTAATATAAGCTGCGATTAAAAAAAAAAGCCATATAATAATCTATATATCTCAAAAAAGAAATGAATGCGTCTTTAAGGTAGAGACGGATAGCAATCACGTGATCGACAGATTTAGCTAATTAGCACGAGCTGTTTTTCCGGATTTCCGAACGCCGTCAGATAATTATCTCCGTTTACACATTATTGTCTGTCGAAACAAAATGGCCGACGGGGCAGACGATTCAGAGTCGAAACATTTACCACGAATAAAAGGCAAGTTTGCAAGTCGTATAAAATCATGGCGGTCATCTAGATTAAAACATATGAACAAGAAAAGAGATTAAGGTGAAATTGAGAAAGACCATGACTACTGTTATGACAAAAATGCCGCCTGTCCACCGGCCCCGTCGCCGGTCCATGTGCATGACGTTGCTTTGCATTTGGATGTCGAAGACCACGATTCAGAAGATGTCAGATAGCATGATGGAAGAAGAATTAATTAAACTTTTAGCCGATAGCATGATGGAAGAAGAATAAATTAAACATTTAGCCGATCAACTGTATTGTTGTAAATCCCGGTCACCTTTACACCTCTCTGACATAGTGAATGAAACAAGATATGGACTCGGCAGCGTGTTTAGCATTATCTGCAAGAATGACTTGTGTTGCCATACGAATCAGGTGTCAACTGGAAAAAGGAACAGCAAAGGTGCTTTTCACATAAACAACAAAGTAGCCATTGGTTAGTATTTAGAATCTGATCATTATTTTTCACCATCATTTTTTGATCACGTACGTACGTCTGATTTCAAAGATTCTCTTCTAATATAATTGGGGCACATGCATGCATGTACTTCATACATACATGTACATACATAGATTTATAGGTCAAACAAATCCAACATTGTGTATTAGCATTATTAATAATTTGTATATAACCTACCTATAGTAATCTTAGTTATTCTTAATATGTATTTTTGAGAATAATTAAGTCATTCACCTTCCTCTAAATTAATAGTATAGTCTAGTACTATGCATGTATACAATATGTTTAATACAACTTATCTGTTTTTAATTATGGGTATATTTGAAAATAATTTAATCATCAAACTGTACAAACTGAAAAAAAATCTATAAAATTTCTTTAAAAAAAATTAGTTATGACAAACTGTATTTATCATTATTGATACATGTTTTTTTCTTCCCTTTTTATCACAAATGAATTACTTTTACAGGCATGATTCATTCTGGAATGGGCCCATCTCATGTTGTTAGTTTTTTAAGTGCATGCAACATCCCACCAATAGACCCAAGTACAATCAAGAAGAAAGAAAAAGAAATTTATCCATCTTTTAAAAGGCAGGCATCAGAGTCATGCAATAATGCATTAGCTGAGGAGTGTGAAGTCGTTGAGCCAAATAAGCTTGAGTGCAGTTTTGATGCAGGGTGGCAAACGAGGGGGTCTGGGTGGCAGTATAGTAGTAACTCAGGTATGTGATAAACTGAGATGTATTCCGTTTTATGTTTTATATGAATTGGATACAAGAAAGTTTACACTATGTTACAGTGGGATAATGCTTCATGTAAGGTCTTCATGTCATTGAACAACAACTATATTCTTCAATATGTACATTTCCTGTCACCTGTGAGAGGCCTTGTTATGACCATATACAGTTACATGTGTATATTTTATATTACATGTATTAATTATAATAAAAAAATATTTACACTCTGATTTTAGTACTTTATGAATATGTAATTTTTTGCACTTGAGGATGATATAAAACTGCATATCTCCATATACAGTAGTGCAGTATTTATTACCAGTGCATGATTATTTTATATCTAAAAGTGACCGGTGGGTTAAATAGTTTGCTAATAGTGCAGTCAGGAAGCATATTGAAAGTGCATGAGCCAAACACCTCCCTCCCCCCACTCTGAAACCTGTCCTTGACATCACATTTGTGACATGAAAAGAAAAATTTGATAAAATCTTTCTGTGACGCACATAATTATTTATTTACTTTCTATAATTTTATTTCATGTGCATTTGATAAAGAAGTTAATCATGTTCTAATGAATGACTGTCATAGAATTGCATATTGCGCATGGTGAAATACTGTATATGTATACACATGAGATTGCATTTTAGGACATGCTAGTCTTGTTGGAGTACAAACTGGAAAAATTCTTGACTTTGATGTGAGAAATAAGAAGTGCAGCACCTGTCAATATTACTGTGGAAGGAATGAAACTGTCCCTAACCACAAATGTAACTCAAACTGGAGAGGTATATTCAAATATTTACCTTTCACATACCTATCTTGTTTGTAAATGGGTGAGTGGAAATCACACTATGACACAGATGGGAAAGTGAAAAAGATTAAATGAGCTTTATTTTTATACAAAAATTGTTGAAAACTATTGAAGTGATGATTGTTGTTGCTGCTGCAGTGACTCTTTCATTTATTTGAACTTACCCTAAGTGTGGTACATTAGTTTTGCAATATGCAATTATCTGTATATCAATATTTAAATGCGTTGTTTAAAATTCTTATAACTATAAAACACATTGACTAATGATATAAAATTTGAAACATTCTTATGTCAAATTTATTAGGATCCAGCAAGGCCATGGAACCAGACATGGCCTCAGCCATGTTGAGGAATCTTCGGACCCATGGATATGAGGTAAACACACTTCATGGAGACAGTGACTCGACAACAATGGCTAGATTAAAACCAGAATTTAAGGATTTAAAGAAGAAAAATGACAAGAATCACTTTAAGAAAAATCTCTCAAAGGACTTCTACAAACTTTCTCAGACTCATAAAGAACTGAATACAGCAGGAGTTATTCCATATTTGACTCGGTGCTATATGTACCCAATCTCCAGTAAGTGTGCTACACCAGAGGAACTTGCCAATAAGTTGGAAGTTATTGTGCCCCATCTATATGGGGACCATAGCCATTGCCAATCAGCAACATGGTGTACATACCACAAATCACCATCAACTTACAGGTAAGATTGTTTATATTTTATGATTTTTTTTTTAAATTGATGTTGCATAAATGAAATATTATTAAGATGTACTATATATTTATTTAAAAAGAGAAATCTAGATATTAAGACTAAGAAAACACAATTAGTTTCAAGGTTGATAAATGTTTCTGTAAAGATACCTTTAAAAAATGGAGGCGGGAACTGCGCATGCGCGACATGTAAGGCGCTAGTTTATTTCGACTGCAAAGTTTTGGCCAAAAACCTGGAAATTAATACTTTTTGTGAACTGAAATATAGTGGACAGTAATATTATGTATTATAATTTGTGCTAGCGTTCAGAGATTTTTAAAAAAGGCTGGAAAAAGAACAAGAACGAGGTAAACAAAGTTTTTGTTTTAAAGAAGCGTGAGTTACGGGTGAGTAATAATCACAGTGTCTTGTGTATTTAAACCAAGCCGTGGTACCGTTAAGTATGTCAAACCCGTCAAACCAGTAAAAAAGCGGGGCATTGGAGAGATAGATTCTGTGGACAGGCAATCCAATAACAAAGAAATATCTTATGAAAATAAAATGGAAAACTTCCAGATGAGAGATGTGATGCAGGGGATATCCAACATACAGACTACGCTGGCCAATCTGTTATTGCGGATAGATGGGCATGGACGACAGATCGACGCAGTTACGAGCGAGATAAGCGGAAAACATGGAATCGAAAAAAGGCTGGAAAATGTTCAACATCAAGCTAGTGATACAATGTACATCATTAATGAACTGCAGGAAAAACAGAAAAAACGGAAAGAGAGCTTAGTAGAATGAAAGATTACGTTGTTCGACTAGAGTACTGTGTTAAGACTCAAAATGACCAAATTACTGAGCTTAAAGCCAGATCAATGGAAGACAATATCATAGTTAGCGGAGTCGAGGAAATGAGATCAGAGATGAGCAAACCAGAAAATCTTGCAAAGATCATAAGTAACGTCTTCAGCTCAGAGATGAATATAGATGTAAAAACAGTTGACAATCTTCAAATCTATAAACTGTTCAGAATGGGGGAATACGACAGGCAAAGAAAATTCCCAAGACCCATCTGTGTTCAATTTGCAAATAAAGCACATAAAGAAATCATTATGAGACATATTAAAGTCCTCAAAGAAAAAAAGTCCCCAATAAGAGTTCCTCAACATCAGCCCGAGGAACTAAGAGAAAAGAGAAAACATTTATATGAAATCCAAAAACAATACGCACAGCGTAATATTGAAACCACGCTGAAAGGTACCAAACTCATCTTTACAAAAAGTAAATCAGTTTACAAAGACAAAATTGGATCCCGTCCAACGGCTAAAGAGATCATCAACGGAGAAGAGGTCAAGATCGCGATCACTGCGGGCAAGACAACAGAGGACAATGGAAACCGGTTTGCGGCCCACGCAGTACCAGTAGACTCATATAAACAGGTGAGACGGTCTCTTGTCGAGGTTATGCGTTCAGACAGTATTTCCAGTGCGAGTCATAATATCTTTGCGTTCCGGTTTACGGGTAGCGACGGAACAACGCATGATGGATCCGAGGATGACGGGGAACACGGGGCCGGGAGACTGTTGCTGAAAGCGCTCATCGACAATAACGTTAAAAATACATTGGTGGTCGTTTCACGATGGTACGGCAACAAAATCGGACCTAGACGCTTCAAACATATTAATGAAGTCGGGTTAAGTGCCGCAAGAAATATGTCAGGTTCTACCTGAACTCCAGCCATTTGAGATAGACAACATCGTCAAAGATTAAAAAACAAATTATGTGATGTTGTTGTTTTCCAAACTTTCGGACCACTGTGTTTATTTAGATCTTACTTTCATGCCTTAGTCGCTGTAGCATTTAATTACCAATATTTTCACAATACACGCGAACATTTTATATATATATTTTTCTAAATTAAAAAGCTGTACTTTCAGATAGTATTCATAGTGCACCTATATTTACCAAGCCCGGCTTAACTCGCCGAATGATTCTTATTGTACTATTTTATACAATTTTCATTTCTTATAGATACTTAATTAGCATTTCCGGAATCGCCCGTTACAAACTTTTTGCTATTACCGGACGACTTTTTCCGGATTTGTCCTGTCTGTTCATGAGTATTTGGATTTTTGTTTATAGTTGCTACTTCCGGTTTGTTTTCTTTACAAACATGTGAACCAGTAACTGTAAGTGTTGTCAATTTATAGTTAACGCTGCGTAAGGGGGAGTAGATGTATATAATTTTATTTCACGAACATCAATATGTCAAACATAAACTTGGTATGATTTTTGAAACGCATATGCTGTCATATTAACATGTCAAAATCATCTTGAAATCAAAGTACCTATTTTTAAATACAAAGTATGTACAGCATAGGTTAAAATGATAATTCACAAAAGAAAATAAGTTATACATATATACCTCCTCACGACCGATGCTAATTATCTTTATTATTACTCGATTTTCTCTTTCTATGTTGACTAAAAAGGTGGTTTTGGTCAACTTCATGCAGTTGATTTCTTTTTTTTATTATTGTTAGAAAAATTAGTAAGCGTGATGTGCTTTCGCAAGTCCAAATCGTTGCTGTACAGTTGTTTTTCCTCTCTTTTATTTGCTTTTTTTTCCTTCTTTTTGGGAACCGTAAACTTTATAAAGCATTTATATAGACATGGATGATAAAGTACAAAAAAGTTATCTAAGCATATTGACTTTAAATTGCCAAGGCTTAGGTGATATCAATAAAAGGAGGGACATTTTTAAAGTCTTAAAATCAAAAAGATACAATATATATTTTCTTCAAGACACACACTTTGTTGAAAAGGAAGAGAGCATGATAAAGGGACTATGGGGTTATAAGGCCTACTTTAACTCATTCAAATCAAATTCTAGAGGAGAAGCTATACTTATCAATAATAACTGCGATATTACAGTACTCAATGAACATAAAGATGATGATGGTAATTTTCTTCTATTAGATGTTACCATAGATAGTCTTTCTTTTTTATTAATAAATATATATGGACCTAATGTAGACTCGCCAGCCTTTTACATAAACCTTCTTAATATGATTCAAGATATTTACTCAAAACAACATATAGTTATTGGGGTGATTTTAATTTAGTTTTTGATAAAGACTTAGACTCCATATGCTGCCTATGACCTTCACAACAACTGAGCAAGATCAATTGCAGTAGTTTAACCTTTATTGATGTGTGTGCGAGTGGTTAAATCTGAAACATAACAAAGCGTTCTTTAACATACAAAAAATACAACCAAAAAAGTACAGATGTACTGTGCAATATATGACCAAATGTATGACTACATATTTGACTATACTGTTATAAAACAAATGAACTTGATCCATTTAATAAGAAAATCCACATTTTACAACATGCCATTGGCACAACATTTTCGCGCGGTTTCTGAATGTAAATAAACAGCCTAATACACATGTGTACTTGTCATTATGCACTTAATTTTTCCTACAGTTTTCTATCAATATGTTCAATCTAATTTCTATAAAAAGTTACAAAATGTTAAGTCAAATGATGAACCTGATTTAGCTTAAAATACATTAAACATAGAGAGATTCTAAAAATAGCACACTGGTGGCATGATAAACAAAGTCAAATCTGCGTAATAACAGTGCTTTGTAAATCAGAAAAACATATGCATTCATAGAAATAAACATATTACAAATTCTACTCACTCCATTGTGCTCCAACGCTTGACAAACGAATGAGAATATAAAAACGAAAATGCAGCCCCGCTTGGCTACCCTAGCTGGAATGAACACCGTACAACTTATCCGGAACATGTGGGTCAAACATAAAATAAAAAATATAAACAGTACAGATAGAATATTTCCGGAATAAAGAAATAGGTAACACTACACTCCATGAACTATAAGAACCTAAATAATCCCAAATCAAGACTTGAAGTCTTAAAGATAATGGATACACTTAGTTTAAAAGATGTATTTCGTAAGCATAACCCAACTTTAAAAAAATTCACATGGAGGAAAAAAAAACAATTAAACAGGCTAGACTTGATTTCTTTCTAATATCAGAATCATTACTTAATTTATTACTCTATGTAACATATGAAAATAGTTACCGCTCTGACCATTGCCCAGTTGTCTTGTGTGTAAGAACAAATGAATTTCTAAAAGGAAAGGGCTTCTGGAAATTTAATAATTCTCTTCTTAAAGACAAAGAATATGTATATCTAATTAAAGAAAAAATAAAGTATGTAAAACAGCAGTATGCCTGCCCAGTGTACAACTTTGAAAATATTGAAAAATTAGATGATGATAATAATATACAATTTATTATAAGTGACCAATCATTCCTAGACACATTACTGATGGAAATTAGAGAAAAATCAATATCCTATTCAACTTATAAGAAAAAGAAAACAACAGAACTAGAAAAAAAATTAGAACAAGAGATTTTACTTCTTGAACAGAATTTTACAGAAGAATCTACAGATGAATTATCAAATAAAAAAACAGAATTAGAACTTATTAGAAAAAACAGATTACAAGGTCAATGTATTAGATCAAAAGCAAAGTGGATAGAGGAAGGTGAAAAACCATCAAAATATTTTATTAGCCTAGAATCTAGAAATTTTTCCAGCAAAATTATACCTAAAGTTGAAAAAGAAGATGGGTCTACTGTTTTTAATCAATTTGAAATACTAAAGGAATTAAGGACGTTCTATGATAGCCTTTATCAGAAGAAGGAAAATGTAGACTCTGAAAACTTCTATGAAAAATTAAATTCGTATGATATTCCCAAGTTAAATAAACAAGAGTCTGATCTTCTGGAAGGCCCATTAAATAAATTGGAAGTTTATAACTTTTTGAAAAATATGAAGAACGATAAAAGCCCAGGACCCGATGGGTTTACGAGCGAATTATTTAAATTGTTTTGGAACGACATAGGTATCTTTATAACGAGAGCTATACACAATACTTATGAGTTAGGACACTTTACAGAATCGAATAAACTAGGTATTATAACATGCTTACCAAAAGCAGGAAAACCAAAACAATTTTTAAAAAACTGGCGCCCAATTAGCCTTCTTAGTGTATCATATAAAATTGCTTCAGGTTGCATAGCTAACAGAATAAAAACTGTGTTATGTAAATTAATTAATGAAGACCAAACTGGGTTTTTAAAAGGTAGATTTATTGGAGAAAATGTAAGAATGATCTATGATATAATGCAATATACTGAGCAAAATAAGATCCCTGGCCTTTTAATGTTAATTGATTTTGAAAAAGCATTTGATACTATCTCTTGGAAATTTATTTACCAAACACTGGACTTCTTTAACTTTGGGGCTTCTATCAAAAACTGGATTCAAACTTTTTATAAGGATATTAAATCCTGCGTTATACAAAATGGAATTGCCTCTGATTATTGTTTTCCTCAAAGATGATGTAGGCAGGGTGACCCAATTTCCCCGTATCTTTTTCTGTTATGTGCTAGGTTCTAGGAATTTTGATTCGGAATAATAGAGACATTCGGGGAATTAAAATTGATGGGGTAGAATACAAACTTTCGCAGTATGCTGATGACACTTCAATAATATTTGATGGATCGCCCCAGTCCATGGATGGTATTCTAAGAGAACTTGATTATTTTGCTTGTATATCTGGTCTAAAAATTAATTTCTCTAAAACTAAAATGGTATGGATCGGAAGTAAAAAACTTTCAAAAGAAGTTTTTCACCACTCGCGATGGAAGCTGGATTGGAACAATCCCACTTTTGATCTACTTGGTATTAAATTTTCTGTTAATTTAAATGAAATTGTTGAACTAAATTACCCATCAAAATTTTTAGAAATAAGTCGTGGGATAAAGCAATGGAAATTAAGAAATCTTACAACAGTGGGAAGATTAATAGTGATTAAAACACTGATAATACCAAAACTTAACCACTTAATCCTAACTATACCAAACCCTAGTGTAGAATACTTGCAACAATTTGAGAAAGAAATTTACAATTTTTTATTGGGAGGCAAGGTCCATAAGGTAAAGAAAAAACATTATAATTCAAGATTACAGACACTTTACAGGATTAAAAATGATAGACTATAAAGAATTTGTTTGTCCATTAAAATCTACATGGATAAGAAGACTAATACACTCTAATACAAAGTGGGTAAAACTTTTTGAATCAGAATTAGGATTAAAAATAGAAATCCAATGGGAAAACGGTTTAGACTTTATCATCAATATATGCAATAAGATAAGTAACAACTTTTGGAAAGAAGTTCTATTAGACTGGGTTAGAATTGTTAAGTCTTATAGCCAAAATGACATAAAAGTGCTTAATGAACATATATGGTTTAATCCTAATATTAGAATTAATAACTCATCAAATTTTATAAAGAGTTATTTTAACTCTGGTTATAAATTTATTAAGGACTTGATGACAGATGAAGGCAATCTTATAAGTCTTGAAACTCTCAGAAATTCGAACGTTAAGACCAATTTTTTAGAATACATGGGTTTGAAAAAGTCATTTTTAGAGAGATTGAAAGCCTCAAATAATAATAAGATAGAATATGGACCATTTATTCCGAATTCCCTAACTATTTTTTACAAACAAAACAAAGGATGTAAGGATATGTACTGTGTACTCATCAATAACAAAAAAGATTCAATTCGTTCAATAAAGAAGTGGACTGATACTGGATTTGTGTATACAGATATAGAATGGAATAAAATTTTTGAACTCCCATTTAAAACCTCAAAAGAATCCAAATTTCAATGGTTGCAATTCCAAATCTTACATAGAAGTTTGCCAACAAATGAATACCTTTTTAAACTCAATATAATTGATTCATCGGCATGCTCTTTCTGTAACTAAGATATAGAAACTATTGAACATTTATTTGTTGACTGTTTTCAAGTCAGAGAAATATGGCACTACTTTGAAGAATGGTTAAGAAGCAAATTCAATTGTATTATGACATTTGATAAACAAACAATACTTTTCGGTAAATTCAAATATAGAAATATGTATAGACTACAAAACTTATTGATTCTTATAGTGAAACAATTTATTTTTGCCAGTAAATATAAGAATGTCCCAAAACTTTCTATGCTCATGTTAAAACGAACTGTCACTGATAGATTACATATTGAAAAACTAATGTTGCTTAAGAATTGTAAATTTGCTGAGTATGAAAAGCATTGGCAAACAATTTGTGATATGTTATAAAATATGTTTACAAAAGCTGGTAAATGCAAGCAAATTGTAAGTTTATTACTTATTTATACCTACACACACACACACACACACACACACACACACACACACACACACACACATATATATATATATATATATATATATATATATATATATATATATATATATATATATATATGACTTTTAGAAAGCTAGTGTTCCCCTCTCTTTCATCCCTCCCCCCCCCCAACCTAAAATATTCAAACTTCATAGATAAAAGGTTAATTAAAGAAATTATTTGACATTGTTTTTGTATAGATATGTCTGTCTGTCGGTGTATATTTTGTATCTACATTTCGCCTTAAATGAAGTGAATATGTAATGTGTGTGCAATGTGATACACTGTTATCTAACTATATGTGAAGATATGAACCTGTAAATGAAAGTTTGAATAAAAAAAAAGATACTTAAAATTATTCTAAAGAAACACGTACAGACAAAGTATGGTATGTCATACCAATGAATATTTAATCAATATGTACATCTCTGTTATTTAAGGTACAAGCGCCTACCTCAAGGCAAATCACTTTGCAATGAAGCTTTAAGAGATGAGTTGAACGAGACCACTAAAAGGTTACAGAAAAGGGCATCAGAGTGGATATGCATGGGCTCAACTCAAGCAAATGAAAACTTCAATAATATTGTTGCGAGTAAAGCACCTAAGAATAGGAATGACAATCTTTGGAATTAAGTCTTAATGTCAATAAAAGAAGCATTGTCACATTGATTTTACTCTGTTTTAAGGATTTCAAACTTTATAAAAATAAACACACTGTATGTCAAAATTTGTTTCATATTTGTTTTTGTACAGGTCTTATGGAAACACATGCTCTTTGGCCAATCGAGTATCAGCTGCAGTTTTACAAAATAATATTGGATTTACGTATGTCAGTAAGGTATCTAATTAATTATTAATTTTCTTTAAGGTAATTGTTTGAAATAAATAGATATAGGCATTTTGGTTTGTAGCTTAATTGTTGCTTGTTTAAATCCTCATAGCTGCTTGATCTATTTTGTATAGACATTTCTTTCTCTCTCTCTCTCTCTCTCTCTCTCTCTCTCTCTCTCTCTCTCTCAGCAAGTATGGTAGTTTCATTTATTTTACCATAGAATTACAATACCTCATATTGTATATATACAATTTACAGATCAATGAAGATGCAATGCTATCACCAGGAAAAGTAACACAGATAAAGGGAATGGTAATGGACAAAAGAAAGCTGTGGCATAAAAGACAGAACTCAAAAATAACTCAAAAATGCAGACGCCTGCTGTTAAAGGTACGTACATGTCATCAAAATCTGAACATCTGAATATGAATTTTAAATCAAAGGTATTCAAAGATTACAGAGCTCAAGATGAGGCATCATCTTAATGAGACCACCATTATCATTTTAAACCATAAACATAGTTAATGATCGATCTATATTACAAAATTGTGTTGTATGGTATGATACAATATTATATCATATGATATTCTATAATGTCAAATGAACAATATAGTACATGTACTGTATGCTATAATATCGTATCATAAAATACAAAATGTATCATATATCATATTATACAATAAGATATTGTATTTTATTATATGATATACACTATTAAACATTTATTGCATGATTGTGATGGAAATTTACATGAAGATTTATTCCCCCATGGAAAATCATATTTCCTGAGGGCAACGCCCATGGAAATATGATTTTTCTGGCGGAATAAATTTTCATATTTCCCAAACGTTCATGCAATGAATTGTTTATTATACCGAACGACAGGTGATAATTTAGAATACATTGATTTTTAATTGCTTTTCAATTAAAATAAAGCAATAACATAGTTTAAGATATAGGAATTTATTTCCTATTGTGATGATAACAATGTCGCATGCACGTGCCAAAACCCAAATTTTGTCATGAAAATCTATTTTTAGTATATTGCGGTTTATAAAATTTCTATTTTAAGTATATTAAGGTTTTAACAGAATTTATATATTACTTTTCAGAAAAAGAATTTCCAACAGGAGACAGTGAAGACTGTAAAGGAGGGACAGACGTATCAGACCAACACAAGTGCTACAACGTCTCCAGACATTGAAACAATTCCATCCATTGCAACTCTCTCCAATGGGACAACATTTGTTGTTTTCGACATTGAAGCAACAGGGTTGTCACGGTCCTCTGATATTACACAGCTTTCTGCTTATAATGGCAAGGATACCTTTAATGTTTACATTGATCCGCGCATGCCAATAAGCCAAAAAGCAACTGAAATCACAGGATTGTCTTACTGTTTCCAAAAGAATCAAATGTATCATTATGGAAAAGAAATAGACAGTGTTCATATCCATCAAGCCTTGCTTAGTTTTTTAGATTTTCTTAAATCAAAGAGCTGCCCTGTCCTCATAGGGCACAATATCGGATCGTATCATGTTCCAATTTTGTCCAGATAACTGGAAGAGTTTGGACTTTTGGCTGCATTTCTACAGTTAATCAGTGGATGCATAGACACTTTAAAACTATCAAGGAAAGTTTTCTCCAAAAGTGAAATTCCAAACTACAAACAGTCCACTCTGGTTAAAGCAATTCTTGGAAAGGACTATGATGCACATAATGCCTTAGAAGATGTGAAAATTTTATTCCAGTTGTTTGAAGAAAAACTTCACAGTCATTGCAGGAATATGGACATATTTCCCTTTAGTTTGGTGACATTGGAAGCCAGCTATGCATCAGTGGTTTTAAAAAAGAAAATGTCAAAGGCTGTAGCAAGACGGCTTGCAAACTCTGGACTTGGTTTGAACCATTTACATCTTTCATTCAAGAGAAATCAGAATGCAGGCGTTAAAAGTATTCTTAAGGAACGTGGTTTTAAAGGGAAGACCATACGTTGCATCCAATCTTTCTTTGAGGACACACATTCAGAAAAATAAGATTGTTTAATTGTGAAATCCAAACAATACTCAGCCTTTAATTCTGATGTAGAAAACAGAACGTTGCAAATACTTGATGAATCTTGAAGTACTTGTTTTGAAAATTCTTCAACTTGATAATCATGATTGTTTGTAGACATGATTTTTTAATGATTCAATCATTTATAAATTATAAGATTAATATAAATTCTGTACATATTAAAGTCAAAGTCTTATTTTATAAAATTAGCCAATTTTAGTCTATTTAAACATTTCCTTCATTTTTTAGGTGACAAACAGTGTAGTTATCTCAAAATTTGGAATGATTATTAGATTTAAGTTTTTAAGTGCAAAAAGGTCACGAATGCAATTTTTTGGTTGGATGAGAAGTATTTGTTTTACTAAAAGCAACTATTGCATTTTAAATGATTTATTGCACCAAATTTACATGTATTTGTATTAAAGTTTCCAATCAATCCTTTGTATTTATAGTTGATAACAGTAATTCTTCAATAATGTATCTAGTGTTGAACAGGGTATGGGTGCATAAAAATTATGGCAGCATTAGACTGAACTCCATTTGGGGGTATTATTTTTTCATAAAATTTAAGATATATATTGACTTACTGTATTGTAAAGTAAAATGAGAAATTTGATGGATTTTTTTTTCTCAATCAAATGAAAAGCATGACTTTATATATATTGCAAATCTGATAATTCATGCAAATTTGACCATATAGCTTCAGTAAGATGTTTCCAATTTTTCATGCATAGCTTGCCAAATATAAAAATGATATCAAATTTTAATACATATTGAAGGACTTTTGAACATATATATGACAAATGATCTTATGTGTTCCAATAAAAGTTTTACAGCCATTCTTATACGGTCGTATGCACTTATTTTATCTTACTTTTTTCAGTTTTTAGGGGCTGTAGGAGGTCATATTGAAATTACCTAATTCTCTAAAACTAGCTTGATGACTTTACCTTATACTCTAGCATAATTTAAAACAATGTTTCAACTCATACATATATAAAATCTAGAAAATTTCAATGGGTAGTGTTTTTGGTGCAACCTGTCAATCTCTACCTTAAACAATCTTATCCACATACTATTCCGTGGCTTTAGGAACAAACAAATTCTTTCATTTCTCAATCACCAAATGAATTTTGTGTCGACATAGAGTGCACTGATATATAAATATTATTAGATTTTATATGCCGTGATAATACATGACATATCAATTAAAAGTGGATGGACATAAACAGTGAGATGATAATTTCATCTAAAATTAACTTTGTTTTTCACATATAATAGCATTATTACGTTAAGGAAATATCAATCTGATTAAAATCAGCTGTTCTTATACGCTACCGCTCTCGAACATCTGAAACAAGCCGCTTAGAGGTCACGTCCGAACGACCTTTCGATAAGCCAATCAAATTGTGGCTAGCAAAACTCTGCCAGCAGATAATTTCCCATAAATCTGTGCGGTTATATTTACCTTGCTGTTACTTCACCCGATAGTCTGTAAGAGACGGGGATTCTCATTGGTCAAAAAGGTCACGACCTTATATTTAAATATTTAGATTGTCGGGTCGTTCGGACGTGATCTCTAAGCGGCTTGTTTCAGATGTTCGAGAGCGGTAGCGTATCAGAACGGCTGATTTTAATCAGATTGAGGAAATATATGTAATCTAATTAGTGTTCATTAAAATTCTGCCTAAGTTTAAGCGGTTTATTTCTAAATATTTATTTTAGGATGAGCATAAAGTTTTTAAATTAACATTGCAATTTTGCATCAAAAAAAGTGTACCTGTTGTGCAATTCCCTCCCATCCACCCTGTTCCATCTATGTCTTTACATCCTTTTTTACAGTTAGGAGAACAAATATATGAGCAATGTTTTCTATAAAAACCTTCTGTATAAGCTAGAACAAATAATCATAGGCACATTAATATGCACAATCATCGAATTGAATTTCTACGCTGCAAACATTTAACAATCACAAAGTGAAGCTTTGCCATTCACTGATCTGAAAGGTCGTAAAAGGTGGCTGAAAGGCTTAGCTCTTACCTCAACTTTCAGTTGACTTATTAATAGCAGAACTTCATTATGCGATACCAACTATCAACAAAAGTGTAGATTAACAGGAGTTGATATAAACCATTATGTGTGGAGAACCCTTACCATCCGAGGACCAAACTTTTAGCTTTGAACTATCAACACATTAAATTGTATAATCGATGCTTTTGTGATCATTTCACATACCTGTTTCTGATAAAAAAAAAATGTTAAAATATGTTTCACTATATTTACGTTTGTAAAACATTGCGCAAGTTAAATTTGATTGGGGTGCATAGTTAACATGGGGTCACGGTTTAAACAATTTAAATATCACTCTGTGTTAAAATGCTTGCATGGTTATATCAATTTCCTAGACATTGTAATGGTTGATCAAAAGAGGAAGTTGAAAAAGTGAAATTTAAAAGTCGTCAAATTCTTGTGCACTAGGTACAAAATAAATTAGAACATGTTAAAATGATTTTAAATTGATTTTATTTCATTCTTGACGATCGTTTTTTTTTCAAACAATGCGCTAAATATGAGGTTAGATTCAATATGTGCAAGAATACGTATCTTAAACAAATGATAAATAACTTAAAACTTAAAAGAAACATTTTAATTCTGTAGCATATCATATACACATATAATTAACTACTTTGAAAAGGATCATGAAATTCATGCAAATAACAATGTACGAGTGCTTATCGCAAGTACCCTAAATGTAATTTCAAAATATTGTTAAAACTTAAAATAAAAGAAAACCAATTTTGAATTCCCCAGTATAACCATCTTCTCATCCAATTGGCTACACTCCACGCACATGTTCACATGGCTCCTTTTTCATAGAGTGTTCGCTACAGTTCTTACTGCAATTCGTCTTAAAATGTCCAGGTTGGCATCCTACACCATGTGCAATTAATACAGTTTAAACCCTATGCATCATAAACCGTTCACTTTCTGCAATCCAACATGTACATATAGTTATAATCTATCAAATTATTATGTTGACTGAATTTAAAAGCTCCTTTTTAACGCCAAACTTGTCTATATACCAGCGCTATAAATGTATGTTACAGACGTAACAGACGTGTCTCATAGCAGTAGATTAAATAAATTAAAAAAGAAAATCAATTAGATCAAACACAAATTATTTGTTCAACATAAATACGCTCCAAAAATGTCAGTGAAGCGAGGGTGAAAGGGTAAGACACAATGATGGACTACGTATTTTAAAAAAATTCCATATAAAATGCATTTTTTCCTAAACATTGCAAAAATGAGTTAAATGATAAATACGCATTTAAGGATGGATTCTTTTCAAATTTTTTGTATTCAGAAAATGAGGAAATTAAGCATGTAAAGATTTAAAGATATGCACATTTCAATAAAACAAAAAAAGTGTAGGGTCATCTTGCTTAGTTTTCTTTGAAGGTCATTTGAAATGTCAATGATAAAAATAGATTTTTTCCATGTAAAAACTCAGAAATTTCATGGTGGTATCTTAAATTGATGGTTTCAGAAAAAAAGATGATTTAATGTAAAAAAAGCAACTGAAGAATCAAAATTCTATGATAAAGCATGGTATTAAGTAGTAAAAAAAACAAACTTTTGTTCTTGAATACCACACAATATATATTCCGAATTTCCTCTGTACACTCTATGAATTGGTATTTTGGTGTTCGCCAATTCCCCTTTTTGATTCATTATTTAGATTTATGGTTGACGGTTTGTTATTGTCATTTTTTCATATAATCATATATTCAGATTTTATTTTTTTTTAGGAACATAGTAAAGATCCATATTAAGAAAAAAATTAACAGTAAAGAAACCATTGGGTATTCATGCATAAAAGAGTGTAAGTTTAGCTCGAATTTCCTCATCTTAGAATTTTCATTAAAAAAATGAAAATATTTTTTATGTATTTTCTGAGACAATAATTATTAAGTCCAGACAGGCAGTTGGATGATATATTCATTATAAAATGTGATATTATGAATTATAGTTGTTAATACAATGTTTCAAGTCAATAAATAGTAAAAATCTCAGTCCGAATTTCCTCTGATACTAAATATGTAAGATTAATCGATTTTAAAAAAAGTAACATTTTTTCCTGAATCTAAATTTTTTTCATTGCAAAACAAAGCCACAAATTGAAGCTGTATCATAAAATTTTCAAAATGTATGTACATTTACTATTAATATATGCTATCATTAATAGTAAAACTAATTTTATCCATAACTGATAATGTTCCAAATTTACGATTATAAAATCACTATCATCAATTATATTAACCACCTGAGTCCTCCATCTGTATGAAGTACTAGAAACAAAAGATGTATGTTGCACTCTGCCACTATTGTGACTTTATTTTTATCCCAAATAAAATTACAAATAAAACCAGATGACAATAGATAATTATGTAATAATCCCTTTTAATAATATTAATAATAAATTATGAATATTTGATCCTTTCTGTCCAAAATTATTTCACAACCAAAATAATGATAATTCAATAACTCATAAAATTAATGACGTAATTGATTACATAATTTAAAAAAAAAACAATCCTTGTGGTCTGAAACCGCCAAACAACTCAAATAAAGCAAAAAAAAAAAAACAAAAAAAACATACAAAATACATTTTGAAGGAAGGTAGAGGGGTGAAGGTGGTTAAAACGCTTTTAAAATGTCCAAAGACTGTAAACTGACCGGCGTCCAGTGAAAAAGTGATTACCCACGCTAAGGAAACGACGCACCCACAATTTTCCCGCGAAACTATCCCATTGGTTACACACTGCGAGATCAATTCCGTAACCATATATGAAGATGCCAGGAATTTGGTATTGTGGTGCATAAAACTATGTTAAATAAAATGCACCTATTAGCCATATATTTGGACAAAACTTCCACAGCTAGAACTATTGGGTACAATTCTAAAACTGCTATGTTTTGATATTGCCATTTATTATTCCATTCTCCTTTGAACCACTGACTACCAACCACTGCAGCATATCCAACACTACCTGAAGCATCTGTATATAACCTCAATTCACTTGAACTTACCCACATATCAGGGAGAAACATACATGAACGATTAAAATTTTTAAGGAAACTAAACCAAACCTCCAAATCCTTCTTGACTTGTTTTGTCATCCTGATTCTATAATACTCCTTTTTGATTCCTATGCCTTCTTAAAAAGGCCCTACCTGGCAACACTACATTACATGCAAAATTCAATAAACCTTTGAGTGATTGTAATTCCAGTGCAAATTAAATGTTATGAACACACTTGAATTTTTTTTTCCTTTGGAAACCTGCACTCTATTTTGGTTGAATCCAACTCATAACCAAGATAAGTTATAACCTGATTAGGACCGCAAGTTTTTTCAAGTGATATTGGAACCCCAATATCTGAGCACATGGCCAAAAAGGATTCGAGTTTGTAGACACATTGTGTTGGTGATCTGTCTACAATAATAAAGTCATCCAAAACATGTGATATGCATGGTTTGCCAAGTTTATTCTGTGCTATCCATTGCAACGCTGTTGAAAATCGTTCAAAAATTCTACAAGATGAACTAAGACCAAACTGCAAACATGTATCAAAATAATACTTATTTTTCCATTTGAACCCAAGAAACTTGTACTGAGAATGATGGATATTTATAATTCTAAATGCTGATTTAATGTCAGTTTTACAACAGAATGAACCTTTTCCACATTGTTTAACTAACTGAATAGCATCTGAAATTGATGAGTATTGAACAAATGACTCATCCGTTGGTATACCATAATTGATAGATTGATTTTCTAGATATGATAAATGATGAATCATTCGAAATTCTCCTGGTTCTTTCTTTTCGACCAAACCCAAAGGTGAACACTGTAAATCCGAAAATGGTTTATTATCAAAAGGTCCTTGAACTCTTCCAGCAATAATTTCTTTTTGTATTTTTTGATCAATTATTTCTGGTTGTATATGTGTATATGATATTTTGGGATGACATGAAAGGGCTGCTTGGCTGGCTTGTTACATTGAACAAATGGGTGTGACCCATTGCAGTTATAACATATATGCTGGAAACGACAGGACAAGCCTGCTGAACAATGTTTACCTGAATAACACTGGAAGCAGACACCATTTCGCATTGAACTATACTGTATATCCTTACTACCTTTGTTAGGTTTTGTTGATTGGCTCGTTGCGAGTCGCGCATTGACATATAGTTCCATATGCACATCGCCCCATTCGACTTGTCCTTGAGCGATCAGCATTCTAAAATCCATATCATAACCATTCCAATTGCCCTTAGCGTCCGCGATGTCTCTAACCGCTTCTAAGTGCTTTGCTAACCTAGCTTGTTGATCCGGGTATTTGATACAATATTTCGCTGAAAACCTGTTCCAGGCTGTAAGCCAGTCATGCATATGTGCAACACTTACCTCGTTTTGAGATTCAGTATCAAGCTGATGAATGGTTATTTTTCCTACATCATCCCCTTCCTCAACTTGCAGAGAAAACTTACCCTTTTTCTGTTTTTCTTTTGACAAGAGACTTTTAAACTCTATAAATTGATTTGACCATATTTTTGATTTAATCTGGTTTGAGACTCTTTCGTCGATTGGCACGGCTGTACTGACAAATCCAGTTGAGCACTAAGTCTTACCCGTTATCTTTTCCGAATGGTTTATGACCTCAGTATCTACAGACTGCTGTAATATTTTGTTCTTGAGCAAGAACCTCAAAGTTGGACTGAGATGCGCCTAAATTATTTGAACATATACTTATCTTGTTATTGGAAGCGCTGTTGTTGATGAGCGCCTTCAATTCCTCTTTAATTGAGGCTGTCACTCTCTCCGTGACCTGTTTCGTAATGGTGTCGAGCACTTCGGGAGATATGGCTGCAACCAACTCCGACCTCGCAGTCGCGACTCTCTTTTTCTTCTGTGCAGACTGAACAGTAGGAACCACTGTAGAATGGTTCTTCCTCTTTGGCATAATTGCAGTTGTTTAACGAGGAAACTAAAATTACATAAATAACCTGCCTTTGGTTAGTAAAAATAGAAAAGTATGTCAATATCCGGTCAACCTCAAGAGACAAAACCAAATATGCTAAAAAATAAAATTCCCGGAATAAAATAATACAAATTTAGCATCCAAGTGCAATGATATAAGCCTCAGGGAGACAAAAGAGATATGAAAAATATCATGACAACACAAGTAATTATTCATATTTTCAATGCAATGAGATATTAAGCCAAGTCACAGGGAGGCACAACAACATGAAAATAAATAAATTAAAAAATAAATAAATATTTCAGGTAAACACAAGTAAATTGTGTAGATTCCAAGTGTAGTGAGATAAGCCTCAGGGAGGCAAAAGAGATATGACAAAATATCAGGAAAACACAAGTAAATTGTGTAGATTCCCAGTGCAATGAGATAAGCCTCAGGGAGGCACAAAAATATGAAAATAAATAAATAAATATCTCAGGAAAACCTCGGCATCTTCATTAAGAATGCACGAAATAGTAATACCACAAACTTCCCCATCAATAATTTGAGATCTTTAAAATAACTAACGCTTTTGAGAAATCGATGAAAAAGACGCAAAATAGAGTAACCCGAAATAGGCACATGTTTTTAGCCTCCATGAGAATATAAAAGGCAAAAAAGCCAATCTTATCGCTTTAAAACGCTTTTAAAATGTCCAAAGACTGTAAACTGACCGGCGTCCAGTGAAAAAGTGATTACCCACGCTAACAAAACGACACACCCACAACTTTCCCGCGAAACTATCCCATTGGTTACACACTGCGAGATCAATTCCGTAACCATATATGAAGATGCCAGGAATTTGGTATTGTGGTGCAAGAGAGATAACTCTTACAAACAAGATAGCAACATTATCAATATACATAAAGCATTTTAAGAAATCTTAAAATTCTTATATTGATCACAACTCTCAAAAATGTACAATGAAATTTTATCTTCCTGTTTACAATGACCAGTTAGCTGATAATTGGTCAACAGATATCAGTGTACAAAACGTTATGACAATAACATTTCATTTCAACAGTATCTCCTACACAAAATTGCTAACAATACTGTAACAATGGATTGTATTTTACATCCCCATCAATAATTTGAGATCTTTAAAATAACTAACGCTTTTGAGAAATCGCTGAAAAAGACGCAAAATAGAGTAACCCGAAAAAGGCACATGTTTTTAGCCTCCATGAGAATATAAAAGGCAAAAATGCCGATCTTACCGCTTTAAACCGCTTTTAAAATGTCCAAAGACTGTAAACTGACCGGCGTCCAGTGAAAAAGTGATTACCCACGCTAACGAAACGACACACCCACACTTTTCCCGCGAAACTATCCCATTGGTTACACACTGCGAGATCAATTCCGTAACCATATATGAAGATGCCAGGAATTTGGTATTGTGGTGCAAGAGAGATACCTCCTACAAACTAGATAGCAACATTATCAATATACATAAAGCATTTTAGGAAATCTTAAAATTCTTATATTGATCACAACTCTCAAAAATGTACAATGAAATTTATCTTCCTGTTTACAATGACCAGTTGGCTGATAATTGGTCAACAGATATCAGTGTAAAAAACGTTATGACAATTACATTTCATTTCAACAGTATCTCCTACACAAAATTGCTAACAATACTGTAACAATGGATTGTATTTTACAACATCTGTACAACATGTTGTGTTAATTTTCAGTAAAGCTGTAATTGGTTAATTTTTTAAAAAATCATGTTTTTATATATATTATAGACAATTACCGGTATACACTGTATTACAATTCTATATTTAACAAATTAAGTATGGCACTTTATACTTGTGACAGATAAACCCAACCCTCTTCAGAATCATGAAATATTATAATTATTTTAAAAGCAAGCTCGGATTTTGCAGCAGGCCAAGTTTACGAGTATGTTTCAACTACGCCAGTGACTTGCGATGTTACGAGTATGTTTCACCTACCTTCGCCAGAGGATCCAGGGTTCGACACTAACGGTAGACCGGCGGCCCGAGTCCACCAAAAATTGGGAAGGTCCACCGATGGTTCAGGACCAGATGGACCGTCGGTCCACTTAAAATTTTTACATTGTAATAAGATTGGTTCTGACTCTATTGTACTATACCATACTACAGACTATATTCGATACTACAGAATATCGATCGCGCATATTAGACATGCATTGCCAGTCTAGGACAGATGTTGTCAACCGGAAAATAAATCTAAGTAACTCATACGTGTATTAAGCGAAATAATTTTTGTACGACTTGTTTAAGAACTACCTAACCGGATGTTGAATTTTAAACTAAAATGCTACGAAATTGGTTAGGAGTTCAACCTCCACCGAATAAAAAAAGCAAAGCAAGCGAAGAAAAAAAGGAAGTTCAACAAAACTACGAGTCTGAAAAGAGATGCCGTTCATTCCAAACAGCATGGAAGTCCACATTTCCGTGGTTAGTGTATAATCCTGATAGAGATGTCATAACGTGCAATGTGTGCACCAACGCTTTGAAATATCAAGCAGGGACACCGGGAAGTTTTGTGACAGGTACCAAGAATTTTAAGATTGATGTTATAAAAAAAACACGAGTCTTCGGAAATACACACAAGGAATCTTTCTAGGGAACAAGCCTCAAGAGAATCACTCGAAGAGTCCACTGCCACAAAAACAATTCGTAGCACAGTTAAGGCTGGAATTTGGAGGCGGGGCTTATTTTAATAAACTTTGAACTCATGAATATTCATTAGATATGTTTTTTTAACCTAAATAACATTTATTAATGGTAATTGATTACTTTTTGGATTTGATTTCTTGTTAAAGAGAGTTAAATCAAATATCCAACCCCTCACTGTGTAATAATGATTATTATTTACTTATTTTCAATGAAAACAGTAATTGTCGTTTGGTTCTGATCCGCTCCCTTTCGACGCTTGTATCGATCCGTGACGCGGCGTCTATTTTTAGCAGCTAGCAAAATGGCAGGCATAGATGTAAACATGTGCGCTGAGATGTTGTGGAGTGATACTTAGCGTTTGGATGTCAAAGTATGCAGGAGATATGGTAAGTATTGGATAAATCATTCCATAAACTAAAGCAAACAGTATGATAAGGAATGTAAACGCAGCAGTGTGTGCTGTAATCACAGTGATGTACGGATCGAGATGTGTTTTCCTACGACCATGTTGCAGAGACATAAATATTATGTCTCTGCACGTTGTAAATAATTATAAAGTTTTATTACTTAACCAACGCACTAACATATCATTTTGTTACACAAAAGATAATATATCCATACTTTATTTGAATATAATTTATTATTTTATAGAATATTTTAAGAGTATTTAAATACCACTTGTTGAAAACGTCTTGAACAAAAAAATGGCGATGGCGATTTATCACCTTTTCCCCATCAGACATTAGATTTTACATGAATACACAACCATCCAGTTCCACATTGATTATTTAATCAGCGACACCATACATGTATCAATGTAGATGATAAGTAGTTAGACTGTGTTGGTATATATACATGGACTGGTATATATTTGTATATGTAAACAATTACATGATATCAACACATGATCAATAGGCCTATTTTGGTTTTTTTGCATGTGTACCAATTAATTAAAAGAAATCATTTTTACTCTGACAAATTGCTCTAAAGTATCACTTCTGATAGCTGATTCATGTGCTTCAAATAAAAATGTCACTGCTCAGCTTGTTTACATTGAAATTAAGGAACCTTAATATTTAATACAATCAATTACAATATAACAGTGTGTCATAATTAGTTATATCAATTATATTATAGTTTATGTAAAATTATGGTATAGAATAAAAAAGATGATACAATATGTATAGGTTAATTGCTGTGAGAATTATTATCTCTAATTTTTTATTGTTTTGCTGACCTGCCTTAACTATCAACATGTTAATTTTTTTAACATGTTTGATTTTAATTATCAGAACAATTTTTAGATGAAAAAATTTGTCAGGAATGTTGACTGTCCTTGCAGATAATTAAAACATTTTTCAAAGCAATACAGTTATCCTTGTTAGGTAGCAATGTTAATAGCTACAACTAGATTGTCATCACCTTCATTCAACTCGCATCATGCAATTACACCTTGCTTTCAATGACAAGGGTCAGTCAAAACGTTTCGTTGAAACTTATCTGGAGTTAATGTGGCTATGCCGACTTAAAGCTTTTATGTAATGCACTGTAATAATTTTGACTGTATTTGTTTAAAACATAACCTAGAAATAAAAAGAGTGAAAGCTTTGAGGTTTAAAAATATGAGGTGCAATTTTTTGTCTTTCATACCTTTATTAACTGGTCGCCAGCCTCAAAGACTGCATACTGATCAACTATTACTCGTGTCACCGCATACAATTTGAGTTCAAGTCTAAATAACTGGTAATTTGATGATTTCATTTAGGCTTATACATATACTTTATTTGTAGACTCCTATACTACCGGTACTTGTGTTGTGTAGAAGAGGTGAAAGGGGCGGTGTACCCTTGTCATGGTGTTTGATTCCATGTGCTATATGCTCCAGTGACTCATTACAATCAACTGCTTCAGCACCTAAGATCAATTTATCCAAATGCATTTAACCTGTTTTTGGTAAGATTTTAAAATACAGTGCCCTACATATATATTATGTGGATGGAGACTACCCTGTATGTATTTTTGTGTTTTCATTCTGCTTGAAATTTAATTAAACTTGCTGTGATAGTATACAATACCTATGTATATCACAAACATTGATTGCTCAGCATTATCCCTTGATGATAAAGATTTTTTTTGGCGGGGGATGGGGGGGGGGTTACTTTCTGCCATTGTAAACATTTATACCCAAGTCATCTTGAAGTATTAAGTTGACTCTTGATTTTCTTCAGTACCAGTATATTGGGAACATTTGTTAATTGCCGCAAGGAAATTTGTAAGGTTAATAATGATATATATTTATATTTAAATAAAGAAATCAAAATTTAGGAAGAAAGAACATAATTAAAATACATGTATATGCAAATGCCCAAGTGGCATTTCCAACCATTTTTCTATGTAATTGTGTATCCATCTTGGCATCTTTTGTGTTCACTATTGTTTACAAGAACTTTGAATAAACATCAGAGGCTAATACTTTGCTCATAGGGTTGTCTTTTATCAAAAAAAGATTTCTCAGGGTGAAAATTCATTTTTCGTCATTTGACATTGTTTTGTTTAAATACTGTTGTAAAGTGCAAGTGCTAAAATATATATTGAGTGTGCCTGAAGGTTATGTTAAACTTTGTAGGCTTATGCGTGAGACCATCTGCATTGGTGAATTGGCTGGTTCTACCTCCCTCTGTTCCTCATCTGCCTGTTACCCAGCTTATCCTAAGTGGAGACTATCGGCATGATGTTGTACGAGAAAAGCAATTATGTGCATTTATAACCTCCAAACAGAAATATCAACATGATTATAATGTATTTATTATAAATGAACAAACCTAATCTTAATATTTATATGTTGAATCTGAGCTAAGGAAATTGCAACTCTTGGGTTTTTTTAAATTATTATCAATGATATTTAAAATTTAAAAAGTCAAAATTAATATCATATGCAAATATTATTTATTTAAACCATGATTTATTTGTTAACAGTTTCCTAACTATGAGTTATTTCTTCAACATTTCCCTTGAAAAATGAATAATAAATGTTTGAAAATCTATATATTTGTTGTTGTGATCAATGCTCAAAATCTAAGAATTTACATTGTGCATGTATTGTTGTTTGAGTATTTGTTTATTAGGAAGGGGGTGGGGTCAGAGTTTTGTGCTTGTACTTTCTTAAAAATAAACAGCAATGTAGAGGAATACTTCTAAAAAAATAAACAGCATGTTGAGGAAGAATGTGTTAAAAATATATTTCATTCACAATTGATTAATTTAATTGGCAAAACAGGTGAAAAATAAATCAAATGAAAAAATGCATGGCTTGTTCATTGTCGCTGAATACATGCACGGATCTATAGGGGTGGGGGTCAGCTAGGGGGGTCCGAACCCCCCCCTCCCCTTCAAAATTCAAATTTATTTAAATTACATTACAAAATTATGCCTTGGACCCCCCCTTCCTGGCAAACTCAAATAACCGTCGGATTTACATGGAAAAATTTTCTGGATCCGCGCATGGAATATAAAAAGATAATGCATGTCATTGTTAACTCTCATGTTTTTTCTGTTGATGAGTTACTGACCCACGCTGTCACTTGAAATTTATAAATGAATGATATTTATTAATACTTAAGTTTCAATTTTGCCTTCCAGCAATACACAACCAAGGGAAAATATCGCAAAATGCTCGTAATGTAATTCAAATCCCGCAACACTAGGGTATCTACAGAGTTATTTCCCTTAGCCGAAATCTAGATCGGCATTGCGTTTGAAAAGGGGTTGAGTTAAGGAAAATATATGTATATCATTTTTAACGCACATTCGCAAGGGCATAACCTGCATGGATACTTTTGATATTTTACACAGTGATGAAGAAGGTTTTGAGGTAACTGAAAAATGCTACTGCTTTGTTTTATTTTTCGGAATTGTCTTATTCGTTGATGAAAATGACATGATACCCCAGTAAATGACGGATTGTCTAGTGTATTTTTGGATATGGCGTTGTAATTAACTCGATTCCAATAAAGTAGCAGTGATTTTTTGGTGAAGAAGATCACATTTAAATTATATATGCAAAAAAAATATGTGTGCAACGGTGGTATGCATTTGCGATATTGAAAAATATGTGTGACCTAGTAAAATGTTTATAAATATCGATGTCACGTGATAGACACGTGATGACTCTAAATGCGCATATGTGTCGTAACACATGGGTCACAAGAGTTAAAATAATAGTATATTGGCAAAAGTTGTATGCGAGTTTGATCAATACAACCATCACATTTGTAGTTCGTTTTTTATGACACATTTCTTAGTAATTTAAGCATATGCAACCTTAACAGTGCTGCGTTGTTATGATGAACAAAGCTGCCGTTGACAAACTTACCCTGCTATTTAGAAATGCTCATTGCATTGCCAAATCGGGTAGGCCGTATACAGACTATGTTACACTTTCTT
The DNA here is from genome assembly GCA_020458035.1 of Magallana ariakensis. Taxonomy (NCBI): domain Eukaryota; kingdom Metazoa; phylum Mollusca; class Bivalvia; order Ostreida; family Ostreidae; genus Magallana; species Magallana ariakensis. Next base: position 56,477,097 of record CM035811.1, on the reverse strand, counting down.
CGTTAGATCAGGCAAAAGGTCTGAAGATTGGGAATACTTATATAACAGATAAATATTGTCAGCAGTTTGTTTCATATATAGCTGATGTATGTAGAGAATTGCAGAAAAAAAGGTGGAAAGTGCATCATTTCTCTCCCTGATATCAGATGGATCTACTGATACTTCCTCAAAGGAGACAGAGATCGTCTACATCAAAACATCTGTGAACTGTGAGGTACGTCATATAAATAATATATACTAAAATTATGTGAAAAATCTTTATACAATATTCAAATAAATAGATAAAAAGTGTGTTTTCACAGGTTTTCACATACTTTGCTGGGTTAAAGCAGGTTAGTAAAGCAGATGCTGATGGAATTTCCAGAGCTATCTCAAGTCTCATGTATGAACGATTTGGATCTCTCTGGCGTTCCAAGGTTGTTGCCATGGGTACTGATGGGGCCTCGGTTATGATCGGTAAAAAAGGAGGAGTGGTTAGAATGATCAGTGATATGATTGAACGTCCTTTTCTTAAAGGGATCCACTGCTCAGCACACAGGTGATTTCCATAAATCTGAATGTTTTTGATTATTTTTAAATTTACATTTTGACATATCGCTCTGCATGTAAATTATTTAGTAATTATATCCAGTTTCAAATGATTTGCTCACTAATTTTATTAGATTTGAGTTGGCATACAAAGATAGAACCAAAGACATTCCTATACACAAGAAGTGTGAACTACTTCTTCTAAACTAGTATCTATTCTACAAGTAAGAGCAGGTTTTTTTTTCAATTGCTTTTTAAATAATTAGTCCAAGTTAAACAATTGTATTTTGAGGGTGATGAAATTTAAAAACAAACAAAACTTATGCTTTTTAATTAATTTTTTTTTTGGATTTAGATATAGTTCCCTTAACAGAGCAAACCTTAAAACAGCATACGAGTCCATTGAGAAAAAAATGCTAGTTCCAACCCGTGTAGGTGGAACAAGATGGTTACCCCACACTGAGAGGGCTTTGAAACATTTGATCACTGGATATGATGGCATTGTGCTTCACCTTGAACAGGTACACTGTGTTTTTCAAGCTTGTTGTGTTTACATTACAAACTGTGTTGTAACTAAATGGGCATATTTATTTAATTAAGGTCTTCCGTTTCCAACGGAAGACCTTGTACTGATTCTGTTGGAAATTCTTCATTATTATTTTTAGGGTCTTCCGTTTCCAGCGGAAGACCCTCTTGTTATTCTACGGTTTCTTTTTATTATTAAGGTCTTCCGTTTCCAACGGAAGACCTTGTACTGATTCTGTTGGAAATTCTTCATTATTATTTTTCTTCTTCTTTTTCTTCTAGACGTTTCTTTAAACCTTAATATCTCGCTTGTTTTTCACCCGATTTTATTCTAATTTTCAGGGTCTTTTAGAAATGCCAATAGCTCACTATAGCACAAAAACATGGTGAAATCGCTACTTCCGGTTTTGAGTTATTCCCCTTTGAATATTTTTTTAGTGGGTCTCTTGTACTTGCAAAGGCTCCGAGTTGATCCGTAGCAAGTAGTTTTAATTTACAAATCTTTAATGTAGACATCTTGAACGTTGTCCTCCCAGTCTTAAATGTTTGATTAACCCACGTATACTTCTTAAAAAATCACGTTGAAATTTATGTTTCAAAAAATGCTTAATTTTGCTTACATCTTTGCTCCATAACTTTTTAGTAATAAATATTTCCTAAACACATATAGAACAAAAGTTGTGCCAAATATTAAGGACTTTCATTGGATACCATAAAAAAGGGGCTAGCCCCTTTAATTATGGGTCTAGATCCCTTAAAAGTCTTTGCTTTATAACTCTAAAACGATAAATTTTTCGATATTGGCGTCGCTGCAAAAAATGTTGTTTGTGATCTTATTAATCTCATAAATCTGTTTTTGTGATCGAGTATTGCATAATATGAGGGCAAACAGTATTACGTGTAGACCAGTATTTGCGGCAATTTGGCAAAGTTAACGAAAGTCTTTGTGCGTATAAATGACATAAAGTTACCACAGAATGTATACCGGTTTATACGGGATGCCTTCATTCATAAGAATAAGGGTTTTTTTAAGTATACATGCTTTTATTTGAGGACTATAAGTCATTTTTGTTAAGTTCTCATAGTGAACAATCCTTTAAAAACGCGAAACAGAAAATAAAAATTCCATTTCTTTTCTAGTAAAACTCAAATTACTGATTAAAAAAAACTTTTATGTACTATATTTTAGTTATTATAATGCATGCAATTAAAATCTATCTGGGATCTGAGCTGCGTGTGTGTATACCATTACGTAACCTATCTTCCGCCCGCGGCCGAGGATATCGATCGCGGCAGGACTACCTAGCGGTCAGCGGTATCTACTACACAAGATTCTCGTCTGACACATATGGGTTTGCTTAGCCGCAAACATATAGAATTGTTTTTAATTTTTGAATACATATACATGTAAGGTTTATGCTTCTTAAATTGAAAAAACGTTAGATTGTTAATTAATAAATCGTTCTGTTAATTAATAAAGGCAATGTCATACCCAATCTGAAGCATAATAAGACATAAAACAAATATGGGTTTTTAAGTAAAAAAATTAACTTCTATTTGATACATTTTAATCATTATACTGCAAGTATTTCAAATCTTACTGGGTTCTGAGCGTAATCCATCCCTCGTCCGCGGCCGAGGAGATCGATCGCGGCTGGACTACCTAGCGGTCATCGGTTATCTAATACACACGATTCGCGTCTTACATATACAGTGTATGTCTTTATTTAGCAGCAAACACAAGAACTGTTTTAAGTTTATGCCGGCTATAAAAGTTTCTTCATCTTCAATTGATTTAATGAAATGATAGAGTGTAAATAAAGAAAGTGTTCTGAAAAATAATAAAAGCGATATTATTCCAAATCAGAAGCATCGTCAGACATATATCAAGGTGAGTTTGTAAGTTTTAATATTAGTATTGTTAAATTGTACAAATAATGTTTAATGTTTAAGATCAACACAAAATACCCACACAGATTTACCCTTTAAATGATAATCATCCCTCGCACATGGCCGAGGAGATACCGCGGGAGTGGACAAGTGATCCGCGGTAGTTTCATGTGCTTCTATCTTATCACTCGTGCATGTTTATTGATAGTCTGTACGAACACCACTATTAAATTGTTTGTTTTATTTTCAATTCAACTACATTGGTTTAAGATGTAACCATAAATGTATCTTACTTGTACAGTTGATTTGGCTTTGGTGTAAACGATAGTGCATAAAATCATATAGAAACTTGACCATCAATGAAATAAAAGTAAGACATCAGTCCGAATATGAATATGCAATTAAGGCTAATTGTTTATTTAAAAGATTAAATACAATACAACGCCGAGATTTTGCCCGGTACGTGTTAAATCAACTTATGTTTCAACATAAGATTAATATATTTACCCATGATTATTTCCGTTTATAAATGCTGAAACTTTTTACAGACTTTAAAACTTTTGAGACAATATTATCTATATATTTACTGGTGTGGGAATTAATATTCGACCAACACAAAATCGTGTAAAAGTAAAAGAAGTTTTCTTAAGAGTTGTACAAAAATTTAGCAGGGTGTACAAAGTAAAAGTGAATTTAAAAAAAATCAAACATTCTCAACGTTCAAATCAAATCAAATTAAATTCAAAGTTCCGTGTTACAATATAACATGTATGCGGTAGGTGCTGGCACGATAAAAGAATTGTGCGGAATTGAGGGAATCAGTGGTTATTTTTCAAAATATTCTTATAATTTTTAAACAAGTTTTGTTTTGATTCTAGCGGTCACTTGATCACCTTTATAGTTCTTCTGTATGATCGTTTGTTTCATTGTTAAAACAAACTCATTGCTGTGCTGCACATACCCCCCCCCCCCCCACTACGTCAGACATGAATAAATGGTTGGTTTGTAAGTCTAAAATGTTTTAAAAACTGTACAAATAATGTTTTAAATCAACAAAAAATGATGATCATCCCGCACACATGGCCGAGGAGACCCTGTCTGTCATATTTTGTATACATGGAATGATTAGAAGCTAAAATTTTACACAAAGATTGCTTTTGACATGTACTTTAATATGTCCTGACTTGAACTTTGATCATTTGCGCAAGTTCAGTGTCACTATAAGAAAAAGAAGCATCCATTATTTTCTAATAGAGAAATACTTTAGTTATGATTTTTTTTCTTAGTGGGGAGAGGAGGAATTATTTGTGAGGTTGCTCACAGAGCCTCCAGTTGGTCCACATAGAGCACTCTCCCCCTTTCTCGCAACTAAAATTCCCTTAAATTAACATAAAGGAAATTGAATTTTGGGACATTTTCCCCCCTTCCCCAACACACATTTTAGTAGAAGGCAATATAAATTTTTATGGCAAATTGAAAACAAATTATATTAAACAAAATAAGTTTTAGCTGCCTCACAACTCCCCCTCCCCTACCACTACCACGGATTAGATGTTGATGATTTTAGTATTTTTTTTTCTTTTATTTGCTTGTTAATACATTTCGGATAAATTTGTTCACCGAAGCAAAAACACTGCTGAGTGCTTGCATGGCTAAACATTATACGGAGAGTTCTCCCTCCCGCTGAGCACCTCTCGTACAGCGCACCCTCAGGATGGAGAAGGCGTCATCGTTTATTTTTGATTTTCTGAACTTACTTTTATCATATTGACAATCCAGTCTGATTAAATCAACCCTCTTCTGCTTACATTCATCAGGGTCTGATAGGTATCGATAACAGGTCATCTTCACATGATCTCCATATTTGCACACAACCTAAATATACTCTCAGTTACCAAATACATGACTTTATCTGTTAATGAGAGGTGCAACTCTTCAATACTCAGTCTGGGGGTTACATAGAAAGCAGGCATGCATTAATTTGCCTGTCTCTATTTAAAAAGTTCCAATAAATTTTCTAAAGCCCTGATTGGTCAGAAGTTTAGGTCGTGTGAAGATGACCCCCTATCAATACCTGTCAGACCCTCTAAGGAGAAGAAGGAAGCTTTTAATCAGACTGATTGACAATCCTTTTCCAACAGGAAGCTGCAACGGAAGACCTATTCGTTGCTTTGCAACGAGCTCGGCTCTAGTTATTTTATATTATTTTTCCTCTGACATTTTTCGAGAGCTATAACTCAAAAACTATTTGGTCGATTTTCACCAAATTTACAGGACTGATAGAATCTAAAAAATGCTTGCGATTATAAAATTTTGAGCTGATGACGTCACTTCCGGTTTGAGATTTTAAAGATTTTGTGAATTTTTAAGGGCCATTTTGTCCACGTAACTCCTCCGAAACTAAGGGGTATAAAAACGTGAAACTTTCAGGAATATGTAGGTGGATGTCTGTAGATGATCCTCTGTATTTGACATTGTGGAAAATGCGCACGGCGCCGAAGCTCGCCCGAGGTCGAAAATTAGCACCACAATTTTTGGCAAAATTTTTACACGTTTTGCAAAATATCTATTAACCTGTAGATAATTTGTTAAAACATGTAATGCAAAAGTTGTTAGGATTTACACGAGCTTTTGTTTTGTTTTAATAAAAAGGGGCTGGCCCCTTTAATTAGGGGCCAGGAGGGCTCTAAAGTCTTTTATATTTAACTCTTTACTGAGCAATAATTTGTTATTAATTATTGAAGCAAAAATGTTCATTGTACAGTTGTTTATCTACACAGTACCTTATTTTAAACATTTGTTACGTAATTAGGGGTTTCAAGGGGCCAGAAGACCAAAACTTTGATCATTAATATCTTCAAAAGGAGAAATATTTTGAAAGGCAATGTTGAATAAAAGTTGCTTAAAATAATGTTCTTAAAAACATTGGACCTTAAAATTTATGGTTTATGGCCCCAGTAAGGAGTTTAAGGGTCTGCCCCTAAAACACTGTTGTTCAGATACCTCCAAATCGGTCAACAATTTCTGAACACTTATTAAACAAAATATGTTTATATTAATGAGATCTTTTATTTATTATCAAGAAAAAGGGGCTGGCCCCTCAAATTAGGGGCCAAGAGCGTTCTAAAGTATTTTTATTATAACTCTTTACTGAAAAATAATTTGTTCTTTATTATAGAAGCAAAAATGTTCATTGTACAGCTGTTCATCTATACAGAACCATATCAAAGTCATATGTTACGTAATTAGGGGTTTGAAGGGGCCAGAATTCCAAAACTTTGATCATTATTATCTTGAAAAGGAGAAATATTTTGAAAAGCATTGTAGAACAAAAGTTGCTCAAAATAATGTTCTTAACAATGTGATACCTAAAAATTTTTCGTTGGTGGCCCCAGTAAGGAGTTTAAGGGTCGGCCCCTAAAACACAGTTGTTCCGATATCTCTATAACAGTTAACAATTCGTGAACACTTGTTGTACAAAATATGTTTATATTTGCAAGACCTTTCATTTCATATCAAGAAAAAGGGGCTAACCCCTCAAATTAGGGGCCGGGAGGGCTACAAAGTCTTTATAGTAATTTTTTTCAGAGCGATAATTTGTTATAAATCATAAAAGCAAAAATAAGAGCTTATTAAGCTTAATTTAAAACTGAAATCCGTTTTAAAATCGGCCAATGCATTAAAGAGATATAGGTGTTTAAAAATTGACTTTTCCGGAAATTTTGATTCCACATTCTTGGTAAAGAAAATAGTGTTATGTTCAAAGTTAAATTAACTGGTACCTAAAATAATTCGATAATTGTTAAATCGTACTTAAACACATTCGGATTTGTATTTGCTAAGTTGATAATGTTTTTGTTAATTCGTACTTGGAATCATTCGGATTTTGTGAACTCGTACCAATAATAATTCGATTTTTTTTTCTTGTTGTTTTATTTAGTTATGTTTATTGGTTTCAGAACTCTGCTTCTTAGAGAAACTTTTAGCTTTACTTTCGACATAAACGGAAGACCCACTCGTTGCTTTGCAACGAGCTTTGCTCTAGTTCTTCTTCTTTTTCTTCTAGACGTTTCTTTAAACCTTAATATCTCGCTTGTTTTCCACCCGATTTTATTCAAATTTTCAGGGTCTATTGAAAATGCCAATAGCTTACTATAGCACAAAACATTGTGAAATCGCTACTTCCGGTTTTGAGTTATTCCCCTTTGAATATTTTTTTAGTGGGTCTCGTGTACATGCAAAGGCTCCGAGTTGATCCGTAGCAAATAGTTTTAATTTACAAATCTTTAATGTAGACATCTTGAACGTTGTCCTCCCAGTCTTAAATGTTTGATTAACCCACGTATACTTATTACAAAATCACATCGAAATTTATGTTTCAAAAAATGCTAAATTTTGCTTATATCTTTGCTCCATAACTTTTTAGTAATAAATATTTCCTAAACACATATAGAACAAAAGTTTTGCCAAATATTAAGGGCTTTCATTGGATACCATAAAAAAGGGGCTAGCCCCTTAAATTATGGGTCTAGATCCCTTAAAAGTCTTTGCTTTATAACTCTAAAACGGTAAATTTTTCGATATGGGCGTCGCTGCTAAAAATGTTGTTTGTGATCTAATTAATCTCATAAAGCTGTTTTTGTGTTCGAGTATTGCATATTATGAGGGCAAACAGTATTACGTGTAGACCAGTATTCGCGGCAATTTGCCAAAGTTAACGAAAGTCTTTGTGCATACAAATGACATAAAGTTACCACAGAATGTAAACCGGTTTATACGGGATGCCTTTATTCATAAGAAAAAGGTTTTTTTAAGTAAACATGCTTTTATTTGAGGACTATAAGTCATTTTTGTTAAGTTCTCATAGTGAACAATCCTTTAAAAACGCGAAACAGAAAATAAAAACATTCCATTTCTTTTCTAGTAAACATCAAATTACGGATTTAAAAAAAAACTTCTATGTACATGTACTACATTTAAGATATTATACTGCATGCAATTGAAATCTATCTGGGATCTGAGCTGCGTGTGTGTACCATTACGTAACCTATCTTCCGCCCGCGGCCGAGGATATCGATCGCGGCAGGACTACCTAGCGGTCAGCGGTATCTACTACACAAGATTCGCGTCTGACACATATGGGTTTGCTTAGCCGCAAACATATAGAATTGTTTTTAATTGTTGAATACATATACATGTAAGGTTTACGCTTCTTAAATTGAATAAAACGTTAGAATGTTAATTAATAAATCGTTCTGTTAATTAACAAAGGCAATGTCATACCCAATCTGAAGCATAATAAGACATAGAACAAATGTGGGTTTTTAAGTAAAAAAATTAACTTCTATTTGATACATTTTAATCATTATACTGCAAGCATTTCAAATCTTACTGGGTTCTGAGCGTAATCCATCCCTCGCCCGCGGCCGAAGAGATCGATCGCGGCTGGACTACCTAGCGGTCAGCGGTTATCTAATACACACGATTCGCGTCTTACATATTTATTTAACAGCAAACACAAGAACTGTTTTAAGTTTATGCCGGCTATAAAAGTTTCTTCATCTTCAATTGATTTAATGAAACGATAGAGTGTAAATAAAGAAAGCGTTCTGAAAAATAATAAAAGCGATATTATTCCAAATCAGAAGCATCGTCAGACATATATCAAGGTGAGTTTGTAAGTTTTAAATACTAGTATTGTTAAATTGTACAAATAATGTTTAAGATCAACACAGAATACCCACAAAGATTTACCCTTTAAATGATAATCATCCCTCGCACATGGCCGAGGAGATACCGCGGGAGTGGACAAGTGATCCGCGGTAGTTTCTTGTGCTTCTATCTTATCACAAGTGCATGTTTATTGATAATCTGTACGAACACCACTATTACATTAGTTGTTTTATTTTCAATTCAACTACATTGGTTTAAGATGTAACCATAAATTTATCTTACTTGTACAGTTGATTTGGCTTTGGTGTAAACGATAGTGCATAAAATCATATAGAAACTTGACCATCAATGAAATAAAAGTAAGACATCAGTCCGAATCTGAATATGCAATTAAGGCATTCAAGATTAAATACAATACAACGCCGATAGTTTGACCGGTACGTGTTAAATCAACTTATGTTTCAACATAAGATTAATATATTTACCCATGATTTTTTCCGTTTATAAATGCTGAAACTTTTTACAGACTTTAAAACTTTTGAGACAATATTATCTATATATTTACTGGTGTGGGAATTAATATTCGACTAACACAAAATCGTGTAAAAGTAAAAGAAGTTTTCTTAAGAGTTGTACAAAACTTTAGCAGGGTGTACAAAGTAAAAGTGAATTAAAAAAAATCAAACATTCTCAACGTTCAAATCAAATCAAATTAAAATCAAAGTTCCATGTTACAATATAACATGTATGCGGTAGGTGCTGGCACGATAAAAGAATTGTGCGGAATTGAGGGAATCAGTGGTTATTTTTCAAAATATTCATATGATTTTTAAACAAGTTTTGTTTTGATTCTAGCGGTCACTTGATCACCTTTATAGATCTTCTGTATGATCGTTTGTTTCATTGTAAAAACAAACTCATTGCTGTGCTGCCCATACCCCCCCCCCCCCCATCGTCAGACATGAATAAATGGTAGGTTTGTAAGTCTAAAATGTTTTAAAAACTGTACATATAATGTTTTAAATCAGCAAAAAAATGATGATCATCCCGCACACATGGCCGAGGAGACCCTGTCTGTCATATTTTGTATACATGGAATGATTAGAAGCTAAAATTTTACCCCAAAATTGCTTGTGACATGTACTTTTTTATGTCCTGACTTGAACTTTGATCATTTGCGCAAGTTTAGTGTCACTATAAGAAAAAGAAGCATCCATTATTTTCTAATAGAGAAATACTTTAGTTATGATTTTTTTTCTTAGTGGGGAGGGGAGGAATTATTTGTGAGGTTGCTCACAGAGCCGCCAGTTGGTCCACAGAGGGCACTTTCCCCCTTTTTCGCAACCAAAATTCACCTTAAATTAACATAAAGGAAATTGAATGTTGAGGCATTCTTCCCCCCTTCTCCAACACACATTTTAGTAGAAGGTAATATAAATTTTTATGGCAAATTGAAAACAAATTATATTAAACAAAATAAGGTATAGCTGCCTCACAACTCCCCCCTCCCCTACCACTATCACGGATTAGATTTTGATGATTTTAGTATTTTTTTTTCTTTTATTTGCTTGTTAATACATTTCGGATAAATTTGTTCACCGAAGCAAAAACAATGCTGAGTGCTTGCATGGCTAAACATTATACGGAGAGTTGTCCCTCCCGCTGAGCACCTCTCGTACAGCGCACCCTCAGGATGGAGAAGGCGTCATCGTTAATTTTTGATTTTCTGAACTTACTTTTATCATATTGACAATCCAGTCTGATTAAATCACCACCCTTCTGCTTACATTCATCAGGGTCTGATAGGTATCGATAACAGGTCATCTTCACATGATCTCCATATTTGCACACAACCTAAATATACTCTCAGTTACCAAATACATGACTTTATCTGTTAATGAGAGGTGCAGCTCTTCAATACTCAGTCTGGGGGGTTACATAGAAAGCAAGCATGAATTAATTTGCCTGTCTCTATTTAAAAAGTTCCAATAAATTTTCTAAAGCCCTGATTGGTCAGAAGTTTAGGTCGTGTGAAGATGACCCCTTATCAATACCTGTCAGACCCTGTAAGGAGAAGAAGGAAGCTTTTAATCAGACTGATTGACAATCCTTTTCCGACAGGAAGCTGCAACGGAAGACCTATTCGTTGCTTTGCAACGAGCTCGGCTCTAGTTTTGTTTATTTTTGGATGCAACAGAATCCCTCCAGAGAGTCTAGTGCAAAGGCAAGAAACTTCTTGAAGCTTCTAAAAGATAAAGCTGTCATGTTATGGCTACACTTCATGATGGATGTCATCAAAAGCCTTAGCACTGTCTCTCTTAAGATTCAGGATCAGCAAAGTAGCATTGGGGACATCTACAGTGAATTAGATAGTGCAAAGGCAATTCTAGAGAAGTTCAAGAGAAGGTATAAAATCATAGATATAATGTGTATTCTAGCTTGGAACCTTCATTTAATCACATATAACCTGTAATCCACCTCACCTTACTTATCTTTGGCTTGGTTTCTGTAGTGCTCACAAAAGTAATATATCTAATTATAATATTGCATACATGTATCATCCATAATAATTATTCACTGCTATTGTAGTATAGTTGCTATAACTCTGCACCACTCTTAGTCTATTGCTAATCTGCTTTCTTCCTCAAATAAAAACACACACAGCAATGGTCCATTCTTGAGGATGGTGGCTGATTCAGACAGTTTGCATGTCATTGAAGGCAGAAAAAAAAGTTGCTTGATTCCCTGATTAGTAGTATCAATAGTAGATTTGCTGGTGATTTTTCCATGTTTAGTGCATCATCAATTCTACTAATTCACAAATGGCCATCAGATATGAGTAATGATCCAGGTAAAACGTTCTCTTGTAACAAATGTGGAAGTTACCTAGCAATATACAAAGCTGTTAGCATATAAATTTATGTAGCCTTTGTGGTGAAATTTTAAATAATCATAACTTTTTTCTCATATATTTTGAAATGAAGACTTTGGAGATGAACATGTGCAACAGCTTGTTGCATCTGCTAGACCAGCTCTAGAGGCATGTTGTTCATCTATTGACATTGAAGGGATAGAGCTTGAATGGACACGGCTTAAAACATCTCTATTGAAAAACAGGTTTATCTTATGTTCAATAGTAAATGCTTTTCCTATTGCTAAGGTTTCATAATTTGAGAATAATATTTGATGATATATACTTATGTTCAGGTCATTCTCAAGGCTAACATGGAAAAGACTTTATGAGGATTTTGGAAATGATTTTCCAAACTTTTTTCATCTCATTGATTATTTGCTGACACTGCCAGGGTCATCAGTTGATGCAGAGAGAGGCTTCTCCAGTTAAAAAAAATTCCAATTTAATTTGTATTATGTACACTTAATTTGTACAATTAATTTAAAAGTTAGTTCTTGATGTTTGTTTTTATTTAAAAATAAATAATTCATCATCTTACAGTATGAAACTTGTGAAAAATGATTGGCGATCCAGACTGGGTGAAGCAAATTTGAGTGATTTAATGCTAGTCTCCCTGGAAGTAGAAACCATTGATCAGTTTGATCCTCTGCCTGCAATTCATTTGTGGTATGCAGGGGGAGAGAGGGCAAGGAGGCCTTTTTACAAAGAAGAATTAAAGGTTATTTAGTATGTTGCTTGTTTGTTGATTTTCAATTTGCATGCATGTGAAAATTTGCTATATGGCATGCATTTATTTTAATCATTTTAGAGAAGCTGTATTCCAAGAGAAAAGGTAACAATGAGTAGGAATGGGGATGTTGAGGCAGTACATGATGAAGTGGAGGATGAATTAGTGGAGGAAGAGGAGGCAGATGAGATTCAGATTGCTGCTGCAACTTTAGAGTGATATGATGATGATGACATTGAAGCTGCTTTAAGTAGAAAAGACTTGATAGAACTAAAAAAAAATCCTATGCTATGCTAATGGAAATGATGTAATCATATGAAATAAATTTAGTGAAGTTGAAGATAATATGTGTTCAAATTAATTGCATTTAATAAGCCCCAATAGCAAGGAATAAATTTATTCAACAAAATTTAAACATTTATGAAGGTCCACCAAATTTTTAGAAGGTCCACCAAAATTCTTGACCAGTGGACCTGCGGTCCACCAAGGTAAGAAAGTTAGTGTCAAACCCTGGGATCGCATCCTGTTCTGCACAATTCCGTTATGCTCTGAATTTAAACTGATGAAAACAATCTTTACCCCAAAACCCCACCTACATATTCATTTCAAATAAATTACATATTTCTTACAAAATTAGGCCTAATAATGATATACATGTATATCTTTGTGTCCTTTAAACAATAGAATATAATCTCAATCCTAATTGTGAATAATTTGTTATCATAATTGTGAATAATTTGATATCAGAATATTAAAAAAGGAACTTCCAAACAAATGTTTTGATAAAATATAGCTACAATTTAAACATATCTCAAAATGTAGCTTTCAGAACATTTAGCACAGAAGAAAAACATTGTGTCAAGTTATAGCTAATATAAATAAAAAAAAGAGATGAACATTTCTGGCCAATCATGCCGCCCACAGAAGAGGGTAACAACATGAGTTGGCCAAAAAATGTTATCTTTTTTTTTTAACTAAATAGCAACATTTTATATGAATGCATACAATTGTAGATGGAGATTTAGAGACATATAATGCTACAGCAAAAAGCAATGTAATAAAACCATAAAATTATTTGCTACATTTACATGTACATGAGTCGTTATGTCTTTGCTATGATTATTAATATACTTCATAGCAACCATGCCAATGGTTGTCTTATTTTCAGAATTTTTATATATATTATCTAACACATTTCAAAAGGTTCAACACCAAGTCAACAATGTTTATAACAGTTACTATAAAACATTCAATCATACATTTACAATATACTTATTAAACACCCTTATTTCTATGAAGAAAAATCAATTTTCCTAATCAAAAAAGCTTTAATGTTATCAAATAATCAGAATGTGTGCATACCAGTTTCAATGTTGGTACATTTGCATAAAATGTGTGTGTAACTAAATAAAGAATTCTATCTCAATTGTTTACCAAATAGATCCTTAGCAAAAACATTACAATCACGTTTGATATTTTTGACAATATATCTTTGAAATCAATCAGATTGAGTATCATGAAAAACAAAAGTACAGTTATCTATATCTATACTATATACATATATATACACATCAGATAAAACCATTTGCTCCCGAAAGGAAAACTAGCTATATATTTTGGCTGATGTGGTTAACAGATATCAGTGTTAAAACGCTAAACAAATGCTAACTACTATCAACCATGCAAATTCGAAAAGTCGTACTAAAAAGGGATTGATAATATATATACTTGTTCATGGAAAAAATTAATAGTACACTCAAAGTACTAGTCTAAAATCTTAGCTTTCACAGTTTGATGCAAAATATTTGTTCAAAGATGAACATATTTTCAAAGACTTTGTAACACGTGGACCTTTTTTCACATTTTCAGAAAAGAGATGGTATATTCCATCTTTGCTATCTCTGTTATAAACAAGTTGTAAAAAAATAAAACAAAGTCCTATCCCTGCAATCCTGTTTGCAATGTGTCTACTAACTATCTTCTCTGAAATCAAATGTTCTAAGGAGGGCAAGTTATTGCGTACTTCTAAACTATAAGAGTGGCTATCAACTGCATTTGAAAATGTGAATGAAGAAGACAAATACTTTGAATCACTTAAATCCACACCTACAGAGGTCACTAGTTTTTGCAACGTTCAAACATCCTCTAGTGCATCATGAGCCTTAAAAGGTTCACACACATAGTGTTTGTACACATTTTCTAAGGAAAATAAACCAACTTTTGAGTCAAAAACTTTGAACAACTGTTTTGTGTTAACAAACCCTGCAACACAGTTACCAATTTCCTGTGTTTTACCACAATTCTGCATAGAGTTCAAAAAAATATGGCAGTCAAAGGACTTGACATTATGTCCAACTAAAACAACTTTTGACTGGAATTTTGTGAAGAAATTCAAAAGTGCATCAACAGCAGCCACCAAGTGTACAGCATCCACTTCTTCACCATCATGAAACATTTTCCCATCCAAAACTCTTAATCCAGTGACTTCAGTAGCTTTGTCTGTGATTGGGATCTTTGGTAAAGTGTACTTGGAAAATATGTCTGATCCACACACAGCAGCAATTTGTGTGATCTGTGAGCTTCTGGCTAAAAGGTTTAAACAATGGTTACAGTTGTGTTGACAAAGCATGTCAGCTACATGATTTACCATTATCATATAAAATTAAATACACCAAAAAATTGCATATATATATATATATATATATATATATATATATATATATATATATATATATATATATATACTTACTTATTTTACTAACTTATCAGCAATATGTTCTTGAAATTATTATAATTCTATTGTACATAAATTCAAAGGATCATCCAGACAATAAAATAACGTTCGATATGGGACACCATTTTAGTAAGGTAAAAGACAATAGAATCATATGATGAAAAGATCTTTTATTGGACTGCATGTGCTTGAAATTCTTGTGTGTTTTTGTGTTTATGCAAACACGCAGTACAAACCTAGTCCTGTTGTTTCAAGGTCAAAGTAGACGTGTTGGTAAATGCCTAAATTTTCAAGTGGATGGAAGGACGGCTTACTCATAGGTGGTGGTATTTCACCAATACCAGTAGGGGTCTGCAAGGCGATTTCAGAGCAATAGGTAGGAAACATAATACTGTGTGCTTCGCGAAAATAATTGATTTTGCTCTCTAAGTGTGTATTTTTTACGATATTAGTTAACCAAGAGTGCATTTGAATCGATTTTGTAATAGCATAATCGTGGAGAATACATCTTGGGTTAAAACGTAATAGAGAGAATATTTGTTTTCTGGATATTTGGATCTAATTCTTACTTGATTCGCGTGATTGCAGTCGTTTCATTATCCCCAACCAGTCCTTCCATCCTTACTCCTCTCTTCAGTGTCCTTCCTACCATCTCCACTATCATATCAGGCTCCATGGACCTTGAGCTTCCTGTAAATAACATTCTTTTTTAAATATTAAAAAAACTTTTTTTTTCCTTAAAAAGGAAAAGATATATTTTCCCTTAGACTTTAGAAAAAGAATATGATTTCAAAGTTAAGTATTTTATATTGCTCCAATTTTTCTGCAGGTAAGCTTGTAAATATATACATGAATTATTTTGTTAAAGCTTTATAAGTGACATTACCTGTCCAATTTCTTGTACAATCATGTGGAGCAGGTGATGTATTTTTCCTTTCTGCATTCTCGCAAATCTTACATGATGTATTCCGAACACTGTAATCAGTGACTTTTCTTGTTTGTACACTCATCATTGAGCAATGGCCTAAACATGAATTTAGATGAAAATCAGTGCTCTTAAATTTTGCCTATAAAAATCATATTGCATTTTAATAACATAGATAATTCACATCAAGCAATGACATTTTTAAACTGTAAAGCTACTTCTTTATAGTACATATATGTACATGACATATATCAAAATAAAAATACACTTCAAATAAATAAAAAAATATTTCCATAATCAAGTATTTTAAGAAATCAAAATTCATACTTTATTCTTGTATGATATAAAGCGATATCGTGTTATAATCAACAAGATATCTGTGAGCCAATGCTCACTGGTAATACCCCTGCTCTGATGTGAATATGCAAAATAAGCAAAGCCGACATTTAACAGGAAGTTGGAGGTATGTCCAATGCACGATGTTTTATCAATATTGTCGACATCGCAATGTTGGCCAATATTGAGTAGATATTGTGTTAATATCATATTAGCATAATTATTGAATTTGCATTTGCAGCGTACCCTTTATATCCTGTTTACATTTTCGATATCGCAATGTTGACCAACATCGAGTCGACATTGTGTCCACATCGTGTGTCTTGTTTCCTGTTTACATCGTCGACATCGCAATGTTGATCGATATCGGGTCGACATCGTGTCTACATTGTACCTCTCATATCCTGTTTACATCGTCGACATTGTCGACATGGCAGTGTTAATCGACATCGAGTCGACATCGTGTCTACATCGTGTACCTTCTTTTTTCCTGTTTACACCGTCGACATTGTCGACATTGCAGTGTTGATCGACATCATGTAGACTTCGTGTCTTCATCGTACCTCTTATATCCTGTTTACATCGTCGACATTGTCGATATCGCAATGTTGACCAACATCGAGTCTACATCGTGTCTACCTCTTATATCCTGTTTATAACGTCGACATTGCAATGTTGATCGACATTGAGTCAACATCGTGTCTACATCGTACCTCTTATATCCTGTTTACATCATCGACATTGTCGACATCGCAATATTTAGTAGAGAATGTTTCTACATCGTATGACTTCTTTCCTGTTTACATCCTCGATATCGTCGACATCGCAATGTTGCTCGACATCGTACCTCTTATATCATGTTTTCATCGTCGACATCGCAATATTTAGTAGAGATTTTTTCTACATCGTGTGCCTTCTTTCCCGTTTACATCGTCGATATCGTCGACATCGCAATGTTCATCGACATCGAGTCAACTTCGTGTCTTTATCGTACCTCTTATATCCTGTTTACATCGTCGACATTGTCAATATCGCAATGATGACCAACATGGTGATAATCTATGTCTTACATTGTATATTGCTACGCTGTTGTAATTTTTAAACAAACATCGTATAATGTTAAGAAATGATAAATAAAGGAATTATCTAATCTGTAGGTAATTGGTTTGCTTAATTGACTACAATTTATCATTTTGTCTTTGAGAAAAGTCTCTTGTGCCCTGCTTTACTTGCATTGTTTGTAACCAGCGGAGTAAAAAACATAAAGAAGAACAGAGTTCCGTCCTAGACCGTTAATCTTGTCCCCTCAGTTGAATTTCACTATCGCACCATCGCACGTTGCGATGTCGACAATGTCGACGATGTAAACGCCAAAGATATATCGACAATGTTGACGATGTAAATTCGATATCGGTCCAACATTGTCGACGTTGCGATGTCGACGATGTTAACGGCAAAGAAATATCGGCAATGTTGACAATGTAAAATCGATATCATATCAATATTGTATACATCGCGATGTTGACGATATCGAAAAAGAAATTAGTATTGGACATGAATGGGAAGTTGACATCCGATTGGTACAAAAATATATCCCACCATATGGCATGCCTAAACAAATAGTGTGTTAAAATGTCAAGCATCTGCGATGAAAAGTTGCTAAGAAAAATGTGACAGAATTTTTTGTTATGGACAGACGGACAGACATACACACAAAGGTAAAACAGTATACCCCCTTCTCCTTCGGAGCGGGCCCCGGGGGGTATAATTACGAATACCGGTATGATATAAATAATACATTTGACCCAGTAATGTTTTTTATTGTGAATATCAAACCATATGATAATCGTAAGGAATTCATAATTGTATGATAATCGTAAAGACTCCATAATTGTATAATATTACCTGTAAGGTTATCATATGATCTGCCACTTCCGCGCTTTTGCCAAGCCCCATCTACACTGACACTTATGCTGGATGACTGTTTGTTTCTGTGGGGAGAAATACATATTGGTTTAATAAACATTTATTAATAATGCAACAACCATAATATCATTTAATGTTTTTGTAAAATGTATCTTTGTTTAAAACTCAGAATTTTTATCATGCTCTAGAGTACATTGAGGAGGGGGGAGCAATTCAGACTTATTTCAAATTACCTATGAAGATATACCAATATAATCTGAATTTTAAGTGCATGAATTATAATAATTATAAAGTTTTAATAATTTATTGTTAACGTTGACATTAAAATTATAAATATGTGGTTGGTATTATTGTTATGCTCCTATTAACTTTTGCATTTCAGAATGATTTGATTAAATCACATGTAATATTTTTAAAGAAAAAATTGTGAAATTTACATGTTTGTTGCCAAAACTTCTTCTTCTAGAGCTTCTTGCATTGACAAGGAAGCAACACATTCTGTAGCTTTTCCAATCTCTTCTTGTCTGCTGCTGAGTAGTGTTCTGCTGATGGGTGGCATGTTTAGCTCTGCCAATATTCCACTTATTTGGTCAAAACCTATCCCAGTGTGTTGTACATTTGTCAGAACATGAAAAGAAAAATAATCCAATAATAAAATACGTACCATCAATTATTTAACATAATATTCATTTTAATACAATTTTTATTATTTTAAACTTTGTTATCATTTAAATTACTGTTTTTAATGTTTGTCATTTTTTATTTATCCAATGTACATTAAATATACTGACCTGCAGCCAACTTTGTATGAGCGTCCCAAATTTTATTATGCCTTTCCCCTGTTGGCACATTGTTGATCATTTTGCAAGCAGAATTCATGCAAGGTATTTTGAGCGTAGCTGAAAGACCAAAGTTTGTAATTCCTTGGCAGTGTGAAAGTTAGAAGGGTAAGCTGCATTTCTTACAGGCAGACAAGCCATCAGCTAATACCCCTAGTTCAACCAACCGACGGCCACATCTCCAGTCCTTTTCAAGCCGAGGGGAGTCTATTACATTAATTAAAAAACGAGTAGAGAATTCTTGTTCTTAGATTTCTTTATGCATAAACTCTGATCTTGGTTAAAATTCTGTTTTCCATGTTGTATTTGTCATTTTTTTTTTAAATTCTTCATTGTATGCATATTTCTTTTGATATATAAAGGTTAATTAAATAATACTTATAGGTATAATGATATATATGAATTTTAAATGCTGACTTATGATATTCATCTTTATTTGTGTTAGTGAAGGTTTAAACTTTTAAAATCCATATTGCTATACCTTAAAAATAAACCTACATTGTATGAGGCCTAACTTAATTTTGAATAAGAAAATGAAAAAAGATTTAGACAAATAGTTATATAAAAATTTCAAATTCATCTAATTTATTTTTACTTGAAACAAATATCTTGATAACTTAACGTAATTCTATATAAGAAGTTTCTACTGTGCTAGTGAAAGTTTTGTGACTATAAAATATTTCCCCATATTTTTAAAGAGGTGGGATTTATTACAAACAAGAAATAAATAAAGAATTAAATTAATTCTTTTAATATTACTAATCTCATCATTAAAAATGTAAATGAATTTTTTTGTATCTCTGTGACTTTGAAACATACACCTAAGACGTTTAATATATACAAAGTACTGTATGGTTTTATTGCCTTTTTTTATACATTATGCCATATTTGTTATCCGTATGGGCCACCATATTTTATGTTTGAGTGTAAACTGTGGGAAATTATTCTCTGATCGTTTTCTCAGGGAATAATTTGGATATCAATTACCCTTTTACAAAATCAAAAGAGAGAAATAAACATGGTATGTGTTACAAATTGGAACCTATTAAGATAACAACAAAAAATGATGCTTTCTCTGTCGTCTGCCTGTGCAGCACTCGGCGATATGTCCGATATACAAATATGAGCGATGCTAGAGTTTGCAATATGTATGTTATGAAACTAGTGAACATATAATGCGTAACCATTAATTTCTCAAATATACTTTATAAATAAGCAGTTAGAACTTACATTTTCAGTGTAAACAATCTCAACTTCTTCGAGATATACTGGAACATTGTCAACGGAGTGATAGTCATCCGACTCAATTGTTTCATTGGTGGAAGAGATTTCAGAATAGTTATGTGTCTTGGCTATTTTTAAGTTCTCCCATCTCTGTCGAATCGCCCTTTTTATGGAGTCGTATTTACGTTCCCGTCGTTTTGACACAAAACGACCCCTCATCCTACCCCTCTCCATTGTTTTTGTTGTTATTCGCACCGATTACGGTATGTCGTAAACGACATAATTTTACATTTTCCTTGGTCTTAACACATTTAATAAGGTATTATTTTGTGAAATGTATTCAATTCCTAATTATTTATATAGTTTTATAGTGAATTGCAACAGTTTGAATTTTACGACATGTTCATAAATGGAGACCCACTTGGGACCCGTAAAAAATGATGAGAAGAATCCATCCTTAATAACTACTTTTACTGCAGTCGCTGTTGGTATAATGCGGGTTACAGCCCCTGTCCAGTAACCAGTTTGTTTATTACACGGAAAACCATTCAGACAGTGACTACTGCAGTTGTTGACACAACCATAACCATATGTTCTGTCAGCGCACTCTAAAAAACATGTTTGAACATTTATTGTACTAAAAGTATTATCTAAATTATGTAGTTAAAATATTTTTTAAACTTAATCTCTAAAGTGCTTTATAAAAATAAGTCAAAATATTACAATTTCAGTTTAATCGCACACTTAACTTAAAAATCTGTTTCAATAACAAATTATCATAAGTGCAAGGACTGAAATTTTATACCTAATAATAGCCGGTTTTTTATGCAATAAGCAATAAAAGAAATCTTCCACAGCTTCAATGTATTTTCGAACACAAAACAAATAAAGTTCCAATTGAACCGAAAGCAGTAAATTTCTTTCTGGGTTGTAATCCTTTGATTTAATTAAATAGAGATGAATATTTTTTCATGTAATTGTTTCATTCTGAATGGGTATTTCTTTAGGAAATATATTGGCACACATAAAAAAATGACGTTTTATTGAAATATGAATTCCTTTATGAATCCTCTAGTATTTTTCTAACAAAGTTTTTTCCACAAATTCCAGTTGGATACCTGGATGAAATATATAATGTATTGGTCATTTTATTTCTTTCGTCATCTCTTCTTTGATCTTTCGCATAGCAGAGATGGATACACTTGACCACGATTTATACTATGAGTAAACACAGCTAAACTTAACTTAAAATAACATTTTTTTCCTACTAAAGTTAAATCGATTTTATGTTTACCTCTGTAGCTTAGATGCATTTCTAAATACATTGAAAATGTAAACGTTATTTTGTTATATAACATTTTTGAATAAGTTTTTTTCGTTATGTCACAAATGAGATAATTTTATTACTATGCCCTGAAAATTGCTAAATCATACCGGAAATAGTTATATTGCCCTCCCGGAAACAGTTATATTTCACAGGAAATAGTTTTATTGCCCTCCCGAAACTGTTTTATCACCCTCACGTGTAATAATTCTGCATATAAATTACGTCGGGTTCGACATTTAGCTAAGCAAACGTAAACAAAGTCTGCTATTCCGAGGAACTTACTTTAATTGTTTAATTTGAAAAAAAATTATCTACTCATTGAAAGCACCGATCGACATTTTACAAATCATTGATTTGTAAGATATGAAGATGCATTAATAATTAAAATAACATTACACTTGTTAATGAGGTAAATATTTTATTAATTTTCAAAAATGTTATATAACATATATTACATGTCTTCTCGGGCGACAGTACCAGAATATTTGTCCCTCGGTGACAGGAAAGCCCTGGAGTGTTATGTCGCCCTCTGCCTTCGACATCGGGCGACATAACAGTCCAGGGCTTTCCTGTCACCTCGGGCAAATATTCTGGTATGTCGCCCTCGAACCCATGTAATAAATGTATAATGTTTACCTTACAGGGGCGGCTGATGCTGTTTTAAAGTAATAAACACACTTCCAATGTAATTTTGTTCACAAATTAAGATTAATAAATGATAGAAATGTATTAGTAGAAAAATAAACATAAATCAAAGAGATATTTTACCTTTATTACATTGAAATTTTGTCCATCCAGCAGCACACAGACCGGTCACGTGATTACAGGTAGCATCGTCTCTACAATGTCCTACACAGGGCTGACTACAATTGATCTGATTCAATCCTGTCCTTTGCGTTAAAACATAATTAATGCAACCACATTTTTCAGGATCAATGATATTTTCATTCAGAATAATTTGCCTTATAAGTGAAACAACACGATCTTATAAAAATGATATCTCAAATCTTGTTTTATTATTATTTTATATTTAATGATAAGGCCGAATGACTATATTATTATTCTTTCTAAAATAAATTTTCTATTACTTTTTCTACTGAATAATAATCTCAGATATTCCATTGAATATACTTAGTAGGCTGTACTATGGGCGGTGGAAACGCAAAACAAATGCAAATGCAAAACGAACAACTTATTTTTAAAAACATGCTTAAATACGAAACAGACCAGCTTAAAACAAAATCAACAGCCTTTTTTGCAAAATCAAGAGACACCGATGCAAAACAAACAATCATCGATGCAAAACGAACAGACATGCACTGAATTAACGCTAGATGGCGTGAAAAGAGGTATCAGGAGAAATCGTACCCTGGAAAAAAAAACCTGGAGAAAAAGTACCCTTGAATTTCAGGGAACGTGTTTATGCACAAAAGGAATAAATAGTGGGTTTATCTCATAAATTGCCTTAAGTGTTGCGGGCAAAACGGATAGCTTAACGAGAAAAGCGTGAAGCTTTTTGTGGAAGTCGTTAAGCGTTTAATTATTCCCTTTACCTAGCGCGTAACAAGTCTAAAGTTGAAAACCAACATTTATTATAATAAAATATAGATCGCAAAGATTGTTTTAAAAAATGGAAGTTATCTTAGGCACACTATAGACGTGTGTGGTTACAGTAATATGATTTCATAGATATACATTTTAAGTGCTTAAAATGATATTTTACTTCGTTTTGTATTCAAAGTATTTTGCTCAACTGATCATAAAAAGATAATTTTTAGAGACTAAGTTTGTCATAAAAGGGAAATGATGTAATATGAAAAGTATGAACGAAGCATGTAACTTGGAATATGTTTAAGGGTACGGTACAATAATTATGCTAATCTAATTCAATATTATTCTGTTTTCGTTTTACTAAATTATTGTTTATCTAAATAGAATTTTTATGTAAAAAATGCTACGAATCATATAGATTTGTCGAATGAAAAGTTAACATAAATATAACAATATCCATGATTTTGTTGCCAGATAATTCACGAGATTAGAAATCTTTCTTTTCATAATATGTGATTCTGTATGACCGGACTCAATAACGTTACTATAAACGAATGTGAAAAAGAGGAACATAGCGTATGAAAATGCTACTGATAATCCTGAGAGGAGGAGATGGGTGGTTGAGCCCATTATTCTTATTGTGCTGTTAATAACTTTCCTTTCAGCTGATTGTCATGTAGACGGAAGATCAAAGCGGCTACTACCAAAGATATAGAAAAGTGGGTACTTCCTGCAAGATTTTTGTATATGCCCCATATGTTATATTAATTTTAATGGAGTGATTTATGTTCATATATCTAATCATTAATTCGGATTCTTCTAATTGTATTTTAGAAAGAACCCGGTATCAATGTAGCAAACATTTTTAACATATTTCACAAAGTTCTCAAAACAAATATTATAGAGAGAAGTGGCTCAATGAACATCAAATCTCAATTTTGTGGCTGAAAACTAAGATAGAAAAGTTTATGACGTTGGATCTAATGTCATTCTATAAACATATAAACCACTCTGTGAAAGCGCTGTTAAACAAATATAAGTATTCTATACCTGTATCTAATGTTACCGAATACATGTGTTTCTTTAAATAAATTGATTCTACAATCTTGCAAATATTTTTTTTTTTTTATTTTAATTAAAAAATATCTTTAACGAGTTTATTTATTTGCAATTTTTGAAATCAAAATTGATGACGATTACGTAATTACATTAGAAATTATCGGAGCTTATGAACATGCAAACTTAATAACCTTTTAATGAATAAATTTAAAAACATTAAACCAACCTTTGATGTGCATTCATATTTGCTTACATTAGCACATGTGTTATCAACTGCACAATTATTTTCATCAAAATGCATATATTGTTTATATATGTGGCGCCATTATTCAACATTAGGACCACCGTAACGGTTTTGCTCTCAAAAGGATTTGTGTATATTAGATTAAATTCCCTCTGACTTAGTCAATCAAAAGAAATCAGCCATACAATTGCATTCCAGTGTTTTCATATAAAAAGTCTGCTTCGTCCTTTCATGAAAAAAATACACAAAATTTAATTAGTTTTTCTTGTTTATACATTCTTTCTGTACAGGAAGTTGTTAATCACAAGAGGAAGGTAATTGTATTTTATCGAGATTTAAAATTACATCTTCCTTATATAAAAATGCCACAGAACCACACATGTCAACCTAGTAGAAAACAAGAAAGCTTAAAAATTATATTTTTCCTGTCACATGTAAATATATGCACGAATTTCACAAGCTAATTTAACCTTCCGATTATTGACAGGAAGTAATTTTGTAATGTGAATACTATAATTGTGTAATGAATCTAAGAAAAAGTGTCTATTTACAGTAACGCAGTCAAAAAATAATTCTTATATCATCTGATATATCATAATCATAATAATACTGTTTGCAATCAAAGTCTTTAAAATGTGTTCAACAAATATATTTCTGAAGTTGTGCATCTTCTAAGATAAAAATTCTTAATGAAAGCAGGATGCTAGATGTTCAGCAAATTATTGATTTGATCTACCTTAAATTTTAAATGCGACATTTTTTAGCCATAAACTATTTGTTAAAGAAAACATCCTTATATTTTAATTTTAAATCCTAAAATTTCCCTGTGTCCTTATCTCTCCCAACGTTCTTTTAAATGCTATCTATGTAAATGAAAAATTACCACAGCCTCCCAGTCCTCTTAAGCAATTTGAATGTCAACCCATGTTCAATAAGAGTACAAAAACACATATCCTAGGTTTGTTTAGGAAACAATTTAAAATCTAAATTAAAATTAATGTTATTGCGTAAAATTAAATGTTGTTGTGTACCATTACAAATGCTTAAAAAATAATATTCACCATAAAAAAAACCTTAATTCATGACATTTTATCAGAATTGAACAAAATAATTTAATCTCCTAAAAGTCTAACATTTTTCAGAGTGGATTTGTTGGTATTCGTTTTCTAGATTTTTCGATGATCAAAACAAGTATAATGTATAAATTTTATACGAATACACTTTTCAATTTTTATGTGATAATGGGTAACGAGACTACAGTTTATTTTAATGGTTACTTAATGATAACAGAAAGCTTAAGAATACAATTTAAAACAAATAAGATTGCAAAGCAATTTTTAAAAAGTTTAACCAACGTGACTGTCAATATCATGGAAAATTGTTGCGTTAAGGAATCATATCTTTACTTGATCATGATTTTAATTGTTCAAAGAAGGATACATGTTCTCAACCATTATGTACGATTTTATTTGTGTGTATTTTTTATTAGAAAGTGAAAAATCTGTTCTGGTTGCAAGTAACACAATGCAGAATTTAAAATTTGATATAAATAAATGCACGAATTTCAATATCTAATAAATCATGACCAGTAATGTCAACAAAACGTTCTATTTTCTTGAATACAAAAATGTTTATGAAATTTTTTTAGAAGTCTTATGTTAATATTTTTCTAGCCTCTGGATACAATATTGTAAAATAATCGTCTTTTAGGCCAAATATGTAAGACAATTATTTAAAAAAAAAGAAATTAAATCAAATTGGCAAAAGTCATGTTTCAGAAATGATACTTTAACGATCCATAAAATGAAAGTTTGGTTTAGCATTCCACCTAAAGTTATTTCTTCTAACGTTTTCCAGTTATTTTTTTGTGAAATTAAATGATTGAGAACTTTATTCTTTTGTTTTCCACTGGAAATGATTAAAATGCAAAGAAACACAATTTCATTTATTTCACTAATATATGTATCTTTTACTATTATCCTTTTATTAAATTAACTTATTTATCTAAAATAAGTCTAGTTACAACTCCACACGTTCTCTCTCTCTCTCTCTCTCTCTCTCTCTCTCTCTCTCTCTATCTCTCTCTCTCTCTCTTTCAGCAAACCTGCACTATGTGGACAAAGCGTTTGATTGAACCAGACCTGCATAATAGCTACATTTTAGTTTCATATCATATAACTGACCGCTTTCTTCCGGCAGGTAATAAAAGATATTCGATATCTTGAAAAACAATCGACTTTGTTATTAATAAGGTCCGATATACAAAGCGTGAGAGTGTATTTGAATTACTTCCTTATTAAAAAAATCTTTGAAAGAATTTACATTTATTCTTTTTAGGAATAATGTGCTTAAAAGTCAGTTTTCTTTACCTAGCCGGTAGTTTGTTGTGTGCATCACCATATGGTTTGTACAATTACAGTATACTATCATAGTTGTTTTTTTATATATAAAAATCAATTCATTTGTTATATTGTTTATATAAAATATTTTTAAAAAACTCTTTGTTTTAAGAAATGTAAAAAAAATACGTTTTTTTAATCTAAAACATTGAACACAAGTACAAAAGAGAAAACCTATTCCATTAGATAAAGTTGAATTGAAGATATAAAAAAATGCCTAGAAAACAAAAAGAAACGGTGCTCTATAACCAACGTTTAAGAATATATGTATGCTATTGTGAGAACAAATCAAAACTATCGCTCTTAACATGTTTTTTTTTTTTGTTTATACCTAAAATTGGTTGATAAAATAAATCAAAAAGCTTAGATGTGTTTTACTGTTTGAATATTTAATGAAATGTAAAAATCTAAAAATGTTTGATGGATAGGCACATTTCTCACCAGATGCGCACTTCAGCAATTCAATTTTTTCTCATATTAAACTTCAATTGCTGAAGATCTGAAGAGGGTACATGTAACATTTAATTTTTTTTCATCCCATTGCAATGTGTTAAGAAAAATGCGAAGTGAAATTTCATTTAATGATACAATAATCTTAAAAAATGTTAAAGATTTTTACTAGTTTAATCACATTATTACTGAAATTAAGTATGACCCAATATAGGACATTAAAATATTTTTTTTTATGCTGCTTAATGGTTTCAGCAAAACTTTAGATCAGACTTACACAGTAAGTTTTTTTTCTAAAAGTAGAAATCAAAGTAATGGTCAGTTTTTATAAATCTAGATAATTCTGAATGTCAATTATTATATAAACAGACAAAATATGATATGTCAACCTTTCCTGAACTCTGTATTTAATTTACCTGCAAAATCTAAATGAATAAATAAACTTCATACAAACGCATAGGTAGTGTATACTTCCGATGTCTTCAGCATATAAAAAGAATTGTGGATTTAGTTATTTATATGTAACTGCATGTAAGTTTTCATCTCAATGTAATGCATTAAAGCAAGAGTCGTGTATATTTTTCAATTGCATTCTAATAAAATAGCAACACTTGCATGACCACTTTATAGGAGTAATTTATATAAATGTTTTACAGGCAAAATACTTTGAAGGCTTTTTATGGTGCTCTGTATTTTTTTCTTGCAAATAGTTAATGCGGTAGCTTCCGTAGTATTAATACTCAGACCATTCGACTAACGAATAGTACACAAGTATCAGAAAAAAATAACTTTTTGAAAAATTTAATCTACTTCTAGAAAAAGAATAAATTAAGGCTTTTTTTCTGTTGTTGTAATGGAAAATGAATTTTTGAATGTCAGGAGTCATATTTTTGATATGAAGTTAGAACATTGTTGAAAATTAAAAACTGTCTTGTCTCACACAGGATGAATGACCATCTTTAAGTTCTCCTTAAAGATAACTTAAAGGTGCTTAAAGGTAGCTTAAAGACGATCTTTAAGTCACCTTTAAGCTATATGTGTTGCTTAAAGGTGGCTTAAAGAAAGCGTAAAGATGGCTTAAAGGCAGCTTAAAGACTATCTTTAAGCCACCTTTAAGCTACCTTTAAGGACAACTTATAGGTCCTTAATGTCCAAACTTCTTTAAGCCACCTTTAAGCTACCTTTAAGCCACCTTTAAGCTATTAAAAAATCTTTTAATTTAATATTGTGCTTAATTTACCAACAAAATGTATTAACTTTATGATAGAAAAGGTATTAAAACGGTTTTTGTTCTAGAAAATAAAATAAAAAAAAAAAAGTCAAAACGCCCAAGGCAAGGATTGAACCCGGGACCCTTCGTTTACCAGCATTACCTCGTACCCTCTGCGCCACGGCAACTTATATATTTTAAGAGGTTTTTATATCCTATAAATTGGTGGCTATTGAATCAATGTATTGACTTGAAAAGATTTGACTTCCATTCAGTTTGTAACAATCGATTATATCTAATTTATAAATTAAATGCATGCATGTATTTAGAATGAAATACGAAACTTGGTCTTCAGTGAAAAAAATATATTATACCTAAATGGAAACCGTTAGGCTTTCTAGTACTTAGTTAATAAATTTAAACCAAGTAGATATAGGCTATGTTCATCTAATTCATAGATAAATGAAATTAAATGCAAGGAAGAAGATGAAACTATTTCCTTTACTAAATGCATTGAAACTATTAGCTTAGTATTAGTTCTACGCAATTTCCCGGTTTTCATAATCACGGCGCCGTTCCAGTATGCATAATTTTAATAATATTGATTACTATATATTTACAACAGATCTAGAATAACAAATGAAATGATATATGTTTAAATGTTTAATTGTATACATGATTTTTAAACTATCAATTCTATAACAAACAATATTACTAATTACCGAGGACGTATCTACTGCATGTGGCAATTGCAAATGATATATACTTGTACATACAATTGTATGATGTACCAGGCCGGGTATGTGACATATTTACCCTTATACATATATTTTAATAATTAACCCCCATTTATGATCACCGGTACAGTAATTAATTAGCCTCTAGATTTTACTCTTACATACATGTATCTTTAATTTGTAGACGTAACATTTTTAAAACCCACAGCTAGGAAATAATACTTTGAAAATGAATTACAAATGTAAATAAACTTTCATTCACTAGACTTATCGTATACACGTACATACTAAGATTTCAACACCTTTAGAAACCCTGACGTGCAGCTGGGCACACGACACACCTGTTGTGTATATCTTGTATATTCTGTGTTAGTTCCAGGGGTTTTCTTAACTTGGACAAACAATAGACTCTAATTAGATATACACAAACGAACAAACCTATGTCTAGACAACTAAAGCGGTAATATCCCGCCCGATATAACCAAGGCAGTTGTGAGTGTAATTTCATCTTTAACATGTATCTAGCATATCTAGAATTAGACCTAGAAATAATTAAAATTGAAAAAAAAAATACATATCTTAAACCGATTAAATTAAATCATGCATTATTGGTTCATTTTTTTTATTTTGTTTAATAACCGGATGAACTAAGAGAGAGAGAGAGAGAGAGAGAGAGAGAGAGAGAGAGAGATATTTCACCGATTAATTTATATTCATGCGCAGATTTAGATACAGAAATTGCGCTCACCCCTACAATAATTTTGAAACAAAAAAAAATTATAAACAATTTTATAACGGCATCCTTTGTCCATTGGAGCGGTGTTGATGATAGCGATCTGTGTTTAATGGAGCGACAATTAAAACCACCTGGAACACACCCCCCCCTTTCCTTGGAAACTATATCATCACTCGGATCACCCCCTCCCATCTCTATAAAAGAGCTTTTGCATTTAATATATGTTTTCAAGATGAATCTGTTCAGCTTGATCAATCCTGACTTAAAGGGAACTTAAAGATGGTGTAAAGACAACTTAAAGGGAGCGTAAATGCCACTTAAAGATGCTTAAAGGTGGCTTAAAGATGGCTTAAAGGTGACTTAAAGAAGTTTGGACATTAAGGACCTATAAGCTCAGCTTAAAGGTGACTTAAAGGTGGCTTAAAGATTGTATATCCTTTAAGCCACCTTTACGCCACCTTTAAGTCACCTTTAAGGACTTGCTTAAAGATTGTTTTTCGCCCTGTGTCAATCATTATTAATGGTTACCATCTTGTTTCCAAAGATAAAGTATTCCTTGAAGGTATTACAGAAAGACCTGTAATTATTCGTGCAGCACATAACCGAACCGTTTCTAGCTTATCAATAGTTGATAGTTGTAGCGGGCCTTGCAAATGAAAACTACCTATTTGTACAATTTTATGATGTTTTAACAAAACTATTATCAATGTTAAAGTAGTGTCAAATTAATTAGATAAAAATTTCTGCAAGAACAATGGTAAACACATTTTTTTTTCCTTTTGAGCTAATCGTATATGGTCATTTATTTGTTTTACAGTGCATGCGACTATGGTTAAAACATTTCAAATTATATTTTGCTAAAGTGATGTTTCCTTATTATCGTTTTCAGATGATTTATCTTTTAACAAAACGACCTATGAATCTCATACTTACCTTGGTCAATTTTATTATGCTTCGAACGCGGTTGATAGAAATATAACAACATGTACGAGGACAAAGGACATTGGACCTAACACATTTACCAAAACTGTGTGGTGGAAAGTGGATCTTGGAAGGGTGTACAACATTTACTCTATCAGCATCTATTTTAAAAACTACGCGGGCTATGGTATGTACAATGTAAATTGTTGATAACATACGATAAGTGTTCCATAAGTGTTCCTAGTTCAGCTGCTTTGCTAAAAAAAATTACACTTATCATTTCATTGTTTTAATCTAAACAGAGTTTTTAACATATCTGTAGCGGTGTTATATTTTAATATCTTTATTAAAATACAGACAAAATAGTACAGGTCATATACATTCATGACAATTACAAACAAATAAAATAAAAGCTCAAGAATAAATGTGTATACCTTAACATTTATACATGAACGTAAACAGAAATAACTCAAATTTAATTATGTTGTAAATTTGTAACCTTGTAATAAATATACAATTTGTACTATTGCTTTCCTACAACTCAATTAAATATGCAACCTTGACTTTGATGCACGAGTTATTTTGCTGGATTGAAAAGTCATCAGTGATATTCAATATGTACAAGAGGACCATTAAAGCAATTTAAGAAGACAAACACAATTTTCATGCATAAATTGGTATCACTAATAATTGCAAAACATCGTCCGTAAAGGAAACAAATCATCTTTAATTTTCTTATTGACAGTCGCTTTTCTGTCTTTCTGTATTGATTACAGTTGACTCTATTATTATCAGACGTGACATTAGAATATTATATTATAGAGCTTAGACAACGTGGTCGTATGGCTGGATTTTCTCTGTATGTACTAGCCACTGCTGAATTACAAGATTCTACACTGTGTTACAAGAATGGACCTCACTTACCGCCCCTTAACTTTACAACAACATGTACAGAGTACGGGCGCTTCGTCACCTTTTACAACGAACGATTAGACGTAGAGATGTACCCTACCGGATATGAAATAAACAATGTTTACACTGAACTGTGTGAAGTTATAGTACAAGGTAAATGCTTATTACGCATAGGACGAACCTTTTATTATGTTATGCAAAGTAAGATCGCTAGGTATCTAAATAAATTAGAAGAATCGGAATCCTTAACCCGTTACTATGTCATAAAAGAGTTAACGAAGAAATTTTATCGAAGTGTATTGAAATGAAATCCGTTTTTAAATAAAGTTTGCAGCTGGTTATTTGCAATTCGAAAAGTAAACTGCATTCCAGTGCGCAGCTACCAATTCATATTGTTGAATACAAAAAAATTGGGCGCACAAGATAATAAGTTTGCAGGAACCAGCGACACGAATCAATTGGGATTCAAATCTCTATAACCTCGAAATGGTATTTACATATTCGAACAAAAATTGATTACTCAAACTATATTGAGAGTTGAAGTACATGTCTATTCCTACCATTAAAAAAACCCCAAAAGCTGTCTAAAAAGGGCAATGAAGGGTAAACCGATAAATGGTTTTATTGGAAATGCTAATGCAGATATATTTAAATACAGTTATATAAGCTATATTGTATATCATAATAAATTAGTAATAAGAACAGAAAATATTGTGCATATGGCAGAATCAATAAATACAAATTAAAATAAATTCTATAGTTCAACATAATGTTATATCAGATTGCATTTAAAATAAAATGTTTAAAAAAAGGAATCCTAAAGAAGATTTGAACCCAAAACACTTCATGTTTACATTCAATAATCCAGGACGAACCCAGTGAGCCATGCTAGACTTCATAATATGAAGTATAAAGTAGTGTTTGAAACAACATTGTCATATCTCTGGACTTAATTTTTTATCCTCTAAAAATATTTTGAAAAAGAACTTAGTATGTTATCTCTGGGTCATTTTTTTAAAAAGCGAATTTTTTATGTTGAAATATGTCATTCCTACACGTTTCAAATTTGGTGAGAGAAGATCCAGAGACAACAAACTAATTTAAAAACAGCTGTAAATAAGTAGGATTTTGCATCAATTGCGTCGTGTTGCTATATTTAGACCCATATTATGATAAAAACTTTTTGCATTTTAAACACTTTCCCACCCACTCCACGTCCAACAGAAACCAAATAAAGGTTATAATTCGAAAAATGTGCAAAATCAATCGATGAAATTTTCACTCTCCTTTTGCGCCCAGATTCCTGCCGAATCTACATCTAAACCACTCACTTTCTTTAAAGGGTTCATTTCTCAGAATTAGCTACTAGTGGTAAACCATTTGCTCCGTGAACAAAATTATGTAAATATCATCTCGAGTTTTTTTTTTAGATATTCCGGGCCGAATTAATAATGCACTATTTTATCTAAGGGGGTTTTAATAATCGGGTTCCGAAACATCAAAGTCTCTTACCTTGAGATGCTATGTTTAACTTTTATAATGCGTTTCTCTAAAATCAATTGTATGCAAATCTTAGATGAAACAAAAAGATCTTATTACAAATCACCACAAAATGGGAATTATTTTTAGCGTATAATGCTTGGTATTTGCTGTTTTTGTTTTTGTTATGTGGTGTGTCTGTTGCTGTTTTTGGGGGGTATTTTTTGTTTTTGTTTTTATTTTGGGGGATTTTGTTGTTTTTTTTTTTGGGGGGGGGAGGGGGTTTTGGTATTTATTTTGGGGGGGGGGGAGGGGGAGGGGTTGTTTGTTCCTTCTTTTATATTGTAGAATTACTTAAATATGATGCCGCTATCTATAGTTAACAACTGAGCATCTATCATACCCTGTATTCAATATCCAACATTATGCATTCTACATCTACATGTATTATCTTATTCATTTAATCCTTCCAATACTTTATGATTTATTCATGGAATAAAAATTAAAATAGATTTCTTTTATATAAACGAAACAACTTTTCATTTTTTTTGTTATTGTAATTGTTTTATGAAAAAGAATTATCATCTTCTATTACATGTACCAAAACACGCAAACAATGTATATTTTAAAAATTATACATATATATTTTAAACATAATCAGTTTGTTTTGTAAAAACAATTCTGAAAAAATAATTTAATGGAGGTCGGTTTTGGTTGGTTGAATACTGAAGGATAGGTTGGATAGAATAGGGTACGTTTGTTATGCATCCTGTATTCTTTGTTAAGTAACCTATACATGTATATCCAGCATCCTACATGTATCCTACCATACCCAGTGTAAACTATAAGCATAGCGGCACTGTTCATTTGAAAAAGAATAACAACTAATTATGCTATTTAAAATCAAAATCAAAATGTTCATTATCGAATATTTCAAATGTTTCTTCAATTTTAACATAGGATGTAAAAGTTTTGGTATGTATGGCAGTAACTGTGATATACCCTGTCCAGTGAACTGTAAATACAACACTTGTCACATTCAGCTTGGAACCTGTTTTGGATGTAAACCTGGATGGATAGGGACATCCTGTAACATAAGTATGTATGTAGTGATAAATACATTACATTTTTGTATAAACCTTTTTGATAGGTAGTTATGATAATGTGATATGATAAATTAAACAAAAATGTTATAGACATTCAATTATAATATCATATCTTTATACTGTATTTACTTGCAAACAAAACAACGGTTCTGCAGTTATATTAAAATGTTTTAAGTGTTTTCTTTGTTAATTAATTAAACATTTACTTAATTAATTGTTTACTTAGTTAATCAATTAATTAATAAGATGTTAAAGTGTAACATAGTTTTTAATTAGATTTTATTTGACAAGTCTTTGGCAATACTGATTGTGTGTTTTGTTTCCAATCTATACTCAGGTTTGCAAACGAACTTAGTTGTCCTATCTTAACGTCTGTAAGATATGTCATAGTTATTTTCTAATCAAAAGTAATTTTTTTTATTGATGGTTTATCATCCCAATCCGTAATCTGATTAAAGCATTTCGTTCATTTAACACTAAAAGAATCATTCATATTACGAATGTGGGATAGAGAAGGGGGCAAGATTCACGGTCTCGCCTCTAGGACATGGCTCTCACTAGAAAATGAATCTAGGCCCCATGGTGGACTTTCACTATCCTTCACAAGTGTATAATGAATTGATTATATTGCTCGCTTTATCTTACATATTTAAACGTTGTTTGACATTTTTTTGTTAATTTGCTTTCGGTTTATCCCTATCCGGTGCTTCAAATAGTGAACGTTAAGAAGAGAGCACCCAATTTTTTTTCTTAATGAAAAAAAATGATAAATTGTACACAGTTCAGCAAACTTATGACTTAGGAGTTCCGATAGTTCCATCATTTAATGCTTCCTTACAGAGTGTTTGTTTACATTTTACAGTGTAATACACATTGTAAGACAATAAAATCTCACACAGCTGAATCACAATGGACAAATCGATTTCACACCGTTAACGCGAGAACAAGTTTTAAACTACCATGAAGTGTCACGCAAAATTATGTGCAATTTTTAATCATCATCTTCATAATAAACGACATCCTACCCTTGTTATTTTAGCTTTCAAAACACAAAATACAATTTCAAAATAATATAATGTTCGTTCTCTTTAGAATGCAGAGAAGGTTGGTACGGTGATAATTGTCGTCAAGAGTGTATGGGCCATTGCATAGATAATGATACTTGTCATTTCGTGACTGGTCAGTGTGAAAGAGGGTGCAAAGCTGGTTGGACAGGAGAATTATGTGACAAGGGTAAGCTTGAAAGTAATACAAAAGTTCAGAGAATATGACTTTTGTGTAAGAAAAGTGTTTTAAGTGACCTACTCGTACTATTCAGAATATAAATGAAGATCTTTACAAACTACATGTATTATTACTATTTATCTAGCGTTTTAGTTTTATGAAAAATCATGCTCATTAGGTAGACGATGTCTTTTCAAAGTACACGACATGTTTCATTTATTTATACTTAAAGAGTGTAACGGTACCTATGGAATTGACTGCATAAACAACTGCAGTGGTCACTGTCTGAATGGTTCTTTATGTAACAACCAATTTGGTCACTGTGATATGGGATGTAATCCCGGATACCTCAACAGCCATTGCAGCAGAGGTAGGTGTTATTAGTCCCCTACCGGTTTCACCGGAGGGGACTATAGCTTTCCTCTGCGTCCGTCAGTCCGTCTGTCCGTCCGTCCGTCCGTCCGTCCGTCCGTCTGTCTGTCCCAATTCAGTTTTCCACACTTTTTTTCTTAATGCATATGAGGAATAATATGAAACTTGCTGAACAGCTTCAAAATGTCACAATACAGATCAAGCAGATCAAGTTTACACTTTTGTAGCGTCTGGTTGACATATTTTCGAGAAAATTATTTTTTATATTCCAATTTTTTAATGCTCGGGTTCGTTATCGGGTTCGGTGTGTATTGAATAAGCGAGGCCAGTATGTAGTCAGTAATAATATCGTGCGTTACTTGTACCATTCCTTTTATCATTTCTAACAAACAAATAAATTCTGTAAAATAGTGTCAAGCATTGTGTTGAAAATTAATCGGCAGGGGTTTTTTTTTGTATTATTACAATCGGGTTCGTTGTCGGGTTGGGCTGTTTAGCTGTTTGGTTTGATTCGGGGTACAGAAGACGGTAAGAAATGATATTGTGCATAACAGTGCTTTTTTTCACAATTTTTTTTACCAGCGAATACAGAATAGACTTGGCAAAATTACAGGAGATGAAATAAAGTATATTATTTTACCTATTTTGTATTTAATTTCTATATCAACTATATGGTTTTAATTTCCTCTGTTCTTTTATCTCTGATTAAAACATGACATCTCGTTTACAATAGCTCTGAAATAGTTGTGTGCTTGGAAGCTTTCATAGAATAATACAAACCGGTAGGGGACGTGTATTGCTTATGCAATACTCTCAGAATACTTATTTTGTGTGTCATTTTCAATTATAAACTAAAAGTATTTTGTATTTGCAAGTATAATATTTTAAGATGTTATATATTATGATATATTTATTTTATGTTATCGGTAAGTCATGTTGCCTCATAATGGTTTGTTAAAATGTTTTGTTATGAAACCAGATTCAGTGAACAATTGTTTATAAATTTGATATGTCATTTGAGAACACATGTGAAAACGATTTAAAAATTTTAAAATAGTTCCATAATAGTTCGTGTATGGAAGGATACATTGGAGTTCACTAAGAATATTAATATTTAAGATTTAGGTTTTTTTCTCGTACATATTGACACACATATTGATTATTAATTCTATATTTACCAAAGAGTGCGAACCGGGATATTACGGTAGAAACTGTTACCTGTCATGTTCGCCTAACTGTAAGACATGTCGGCACACAGATGGTATGTGTTCCTGTAAGGCGGGTTGGATGGGTCATAATTGTACAACAGGTGATTTACTTGTGTAGATATTTCATAATTTTGACGCGATTAGATTTTCATCTACATGTACAGATAATCGTGGGTTAACAATTACCATTAAAATTGTTTTTCAGAATGTTCCCAATCCTATGGAGAAAATTGTCAATATCCTTGCAGTGAACACTGCATTAACCATCAATGTGACAGATTTACCGGAAAATGTTTGTGTGATTGTAAACATGGTAAAGCAATGACACTTTAAAATGTAACTTTCAAATTGATACCATATTTTACTGACCTTCGTTAAAAAATTATAACTATATGTTTTTTTTTACTCATACAGGTACAGATAGTATACTGAGTTCGAAGAATGCAACAGATTGTATATTTTGGATTCTTGCGTTTTCATTATTACTTGCCACCTCCGTCATATTTATATCTACCACATTTATTTTACAAAGGTAAATATATTAAAGTGTAATAAAATGTACATTTCGATTTTTTTTGTAAACTGTATGAATTGTATTTTAAACATGTCTTAATGTTTATAATTGTTCATTACCATTGAATCATCCACAAACTATGAAACACAATTATAATAAATAAAATAGTAAATTATAATATTTTCTCTCCATGTAATATTTTACTATTACTTATGATTAATCTATTTCATTAAAAAACATAATATTTTACAACCATTCCCTTTTTACTCGTACAAACTTCAAGATAATGCCGCTTGTCAAACAAATTTGAAACAAGAGCGCCCAGTTTAATTAACGTCATCGTCCGAACGTGATCAGGCATGGTCCGTGGATTTCTGTTTACTAGCAACTAACATTTTCTTTGATATCGTCAGATATATTGAAATGATATGATACTCATAGTACGCTGCGTAAAAGTAGCTTTTTCTGGTATGTCACTCTAAAAGCGTGTGATACATTATATGAATATTCTAAGTACCTAAACTGAATTGTTTTCCTATTTATGTTTTTCATGTGGAAAAATGAGAATGATATCGTTGTTTCACAGGAAATTATCCCTACAACAGAAGTCTGCAGCAGGCGACGTTAATCTTTATTTGCGATGTGGATCCAATACAGAGCAGATTGCTATCACAAATGAGGCATCTCACTATCAAGATCTCCGTGTTTCACAGAACGAAAACACATATCAAACTATAGACCAGCAGTGACTTTCAAAGGATAAATCATTAAACTGTATGTAAACTGAAGAGTAAATAGAGTAAACAGAGTCAAAGTTGCAGACATCTGTGAACAACATCGTTATGCGAAATATCAGTTTGACATGTAATATATGGACTTCAATGATAATCTTTATATTTGCACCACAGGCACCTGACGTTATATATTTTTCTTATAATAAAAATAGATACCCTATATCTAATAATACACAAGGTACCCATCCCCGCCATCTTGGATTTATTTTAAGCTGTCACATCAGCTGGAATTTTGTTTGAAACTCATCGGTAAAATTATTTTACGATCCTCTCCGTCCCCCGATTTGTCATTCAACATCTAAGCTTACAGTCAATTCAATCAAAACGGTGCATTACACCCGTCATTAATAAAAATCACCCCTCGATCTGCATCTACTGCCTTGGATTTGCGATAAATGTCTAAAGGGTGGACGGAAGTTGTCACCTATATGTAAATGAGATTTCCCTGCACCGTGTGTTTGTTTCAATATTTCAAAATGTATGCATTTATAAACATGTTTATATAAACTTTGTGTAACAGAAGTTATAATTGACTGTTTATAGTATCCATCTTCTTAGTTTTAACTTGTATGTTGATTGAATTCAAAATTGACGCCTTTTGAATATTCGTATCAGTGCTATATTTGGAAGGGATTACCCAAAGTATGACGCAATTTATGTCAACTTCCGTCCACCCTTTAGCCTTTTGTCGCATATGCAGATTGAGGGGGTGATTTTTATTAATGACAAGTGTAATGCACCGTTTTGGTTGAATTGGTTGTAAGCTTAGATGTTGAATGACCGATCGGGAGACGGAGAGGATCGCAAAATAATTTTACCGATGAGTTTCAAGCAAAACTTCCAGCTGATGTGACAGTTTGAAATAAATCCAAGATGGCGGGGATGGGTACATTGTGTATTATTAGATATAGGGTATTTATTTTTATTATGAGAAAAATATATAACGGCAGGTGCCTGTGATTTGCACCGTATTTTAGTGTTAACCGACTCTCGGCTACTTTATCACTTTTTTTGTGTATGTGCGTTTTGACGCATTGAAATTGTAAGTGCTTACTATTCTCGACTGTACTTACTCTAACGGTAGGTTAATTAACATAAAATATACCATTTCAATATAATGCAAGTGATTTATTTAATTAGAATGTAAAGTTTCAGTCATCATGTCACTAATTGAATAAAAATATATACAGTATATGTTTTAGCCAGATTTTATTGTATTAAATTTTTAATAATACAATTCCTAAAAGAATAAATCCATTGAACGAAAATATGTACCATCTATATAAATAATGTAAAAAACCTTAAACCTGTTTCTAGTTGCTTTTTATACTAATGATACAACTAACGCTTTTAAAATGTTACTAAAAAGCTATAAATAATGCTTCAAATATATAATACATCGAAAAACTGTTTGTGTATTCTGTAATTCTATAAAATAAAATAAGAGAAACAATCAACTTATTCAAAACCTTTCTTTCTTTACGTATCGTATCACTTGAAGCTGTGCCAAAAATTTCATATCATACAGTTGATACAATGTACGACTTAAAATCAGTCAAGTAGTTTGATCTTCATCTTTTGTTTTAATTTATATCTGATATGATTATCATTAGCCCTTTTACTAAAAATCTTACAATTAATTTTTATTCGTTGCTAGGGAAAGAATAACTCGTAAGTAAATTCTTAAGAATGCGTTCGTTAAAAGCACTTAAGACTTCTCGTAAGAGATTCTTAAGTTGAAATCTTAAGATGTTTTGTGAAAAGGGCTACTGATCTGATGCCTCAATCCGATTTCCATTTAAAGTGCATCCCCGGCATCTGACCATAAGGTGTAGGCTGTCCCTTAACAAGTTATCTCCTGTAACGAAAATGATTTTCCAAGATAAAACGGCTGTCAAAATAATTTCAAATCACAAAATGAAAAAAAGAAAAGAATGTTATTTTGTGTGTGCAATTATTCAGTTTAATCAGCTCGGTCCAACCCTTAAACATTTATACAGAATAGCCATTTTGAAAGTAATGCCATGATTTAAAATAAAACATACAAATTACAATTATTAGGTTTTAACATATAAATTGCTTATCGCACTTGGAAAAATATTAATTAGTAAAAAAAAAAAACCTCTACTAGCTTCAAATGAATTGACAAAATTAGTTAACTGTACTCTCAACCAGTTATGTTATCAAACATGACAAAATTTCTTTGTATTAAGCAAATAATTTGAGACTTTTGTAAAGTAGTTTCCTGTAAAAAAAAAATTCCTCTTTACCTTACTTATATTTGGACTTAATATTTTTAATATAACATAAAAAACTAGCTTTGAGAGCATATTTCAAAATATATCGATTTGATATTAAACTGCTTACTACGAAAACATTAACTAAAAATTAACTACATCAATAATTTTGCTGTAACGTTTATCAATAACAATTTATATGTAATACTTTCTATTTACCATAGCACTATCTAGATAACACTGGTCAACATTACGTTGACAAATAGAAATATTGAAAATCCAACAATCCACGATGTCGAGGCATGTGTAGTCTCTGTTCTTTGTAGATAAGCTTTGACACCTTCTGATAAATTGGCATGATATAATCGTGTACCAATGACAAAATCAATACTCAGTATTACTTATCTGTAAGGTAGCTTATGTTTTTTTAAATAGGTCAACTTGATGTTCTTTTTTTAAAACAAAGTTAATCAAAATGTTTTAATAACTCTAAATGATATACAAGAAAACTTTGAGCTGATAGTCTGAATAAAATAATACGTTACCTGTAATAAACCACGTTTCAAATACTCACCTCTGCTGCAGAAAACATTTGTAGATTCTATTATTATTCGTTTATGTAGAAAACCTAAGTTAAGTCCATTTCCATCACTAACCTTTGCAACACAAACGTTAGTCAAATCCGTCACTTACATGTACCTTTGCTGCATCGTTACCGGTGTTACCCGAAACACACCATCTATCACAGTGACCAGTCAGTTTGTTACACGGAAATTCGTTTGAACAGTTAACGCTACAGTTGTTGCCAAAGGTACCGTCATTACATTCGTAAAACACCGCAAAATTAAATAGAACCATACTTTGCCAAGTTGCTGTGAATGTGCGAGCATTTTAATTTGGTTTTATAATATCAATCAAATTATACACAGTAATATTTATCCATTTTTTGTTACTAATCTTGAAACCACTGATACGAAAATAAAAGTATATTTCCAGATTCATATAAGAGGTCAAAGTTGCTGAGGATTGCAGATTGACAAAAATATAAAAGCAAATAAAAAGACTAGCGCTTTGTCCAAATATTATCATGAATAATAATTTGAAGAAAAATGTTCAAAACGACACATTTTAAAACGAAATTATTATTTTTGATAGTGTTGTGTTCTGGTTTAGGAATAAGTTCAACTTATAATTTCATTAAAAAATTATGCAGGTCGACAAGATCCTTCCAGTTATTACATCGTAAAGGCAATCAGTCTGCATCTGATGGAAAGTGCAAAATTCAAAGTACTTTGTTTACCTAAAATATTGAACATGAAATAATCTATCATCTCATGGAAAATGCAAACTAAAAAGTATTTATTTCCTTTACGTTGTACATGCAATAAATCAACAACTTATTCAAAACGCACATTAAAAACAATTTCATACATCATAAGATGTTTTGCATGATGACTGCATCCAACAAAAAGCAAAATATTTAGTCACCATGAATGTTTTTGTCACAGAGTGACCCCGTCCATCCAGTATCACACCCTCTGTCACATTGACTTGCCACGTGGTTATAGGTAGTACCGTGTCTACAGTGCCCTGTACACTGCTGACTACAGTTGACACCGTACCACCCCTCGCTACAATCTATTTACAAATTGCGAAAAGAAATGTGAAAGCTTTGCTTTGAAAATCAATCGGGTTTTTTATTATTTTAATAAAAATCATGTTTAATTTGTTGAAGTTTCAGAAAACGGTCTTATTAAAACCAAAATTTCTTATTTTTTAATATGACTTGTATAAAAACATTTTAATCGGTCAATGTACATTTATTTTTTATTC
Source organism: Magallana ariakensis (assembly GCA_020458035.1). NCBI lineage: Eukaryota > Metazoa > Mollusca > Bivalvia > Ostreida > Ostreidae > Magallana > Magallana ariakensis. Next base: position 56,434,543 of record CM035811.1, on the reverse strand, counting down.
AAATTAATGTTTCATCTTATATGCATAAAAGATCTAAATACAAATAGCTTGAACGAAAGAAAACAGGCCATAACGCTCAACTGAACACTATTCACGTATAACTACTTGAGATCAATTCTATGTAAGAATTAAAATTCGGTGGCCACTCATAGTCACAGATTTTCTTCAATTTGATAGATTTTAGTGAGTAAAAATGCCTTACACCACTTATTTGTTGCTATGTGGTCCCGTTGCCATGGTAACCGAGGGTAAAGATGTAAAAATGGCGTTATTTGAGAACATATTGTCAGTAATGTGCACAACTTACGGTTTCCATGATGGAATATATTATTATAAATAGTTGTCATTTTTCAAAAAAAAAAGAAAAACATTCATCGAGAAACGCATATTTTTAGAGCGTTTCCATGGTTATTTTAAAATCTGTTTTCTTCATTTAATTTGAATAAAAAGAGCAAATATTGGATTTTTGGTAAAGACTACTATGATTGTGCAATTAAGAATTTAAATATGAAATTTGAGAACCGTTGCTATTGTAACAAACTTAAAAATAAGGAAAATTATTATATTTTTAGGCATTTTTGAATGGATATTATTCACTTTTTGCGTTTTACACCTAGGTGTGTCTATGCATGAAATATAAGGAAATTGGTGACTATGCGTGGCCAGACCCTTTTATACATCTTTGATTCTTACATAAAATTGATCTTAATAATCAAAGATGTGTGCTTGAGTAAGCTGAGCTGATCAAGTAAAACATATTTATCAAGAAGAAAAAAAAACATATTTATCAAGAAGAAAAAACTTATTGCGATAAGGAAACTTTGTGGTCAACAAAAATACCCTGCTGATTAACTTTAAAACTTTAGATGTTATTTTTCTTAGCTGTTAGTTAATTTTTAGTACAGAGAATAATATTCCTTTGTTAAACGTTTTTAACAACTATGTTGTCTGTTAATATTCCAAGCTTGTAATACCTTCCGGATTCTACCGACAAGATATGAACATTGTATAATGCAACAAAAGATTTAAAATCAAAATAAAGGTGAACTTTACATGTAATACTTTTTTTTTTTTTGGCTAGGAGCTCGATAATAAAATGAAAGACGCCGACAATTATGTATTTTGTATAAAGCTTAACTATATTGTAGAGTGTAGGTTGTTATATTTAAATAGCTAAAAATATGTGTTTGACACTTTCCTCTCAAGTAACTTATGTCATGTAAATTTATATGGATAATGTTAATAAAATGATTATAATTAGATAACATAAATTAACGTGATCTTGTAGAGTATAATCCTATATTGTGGATTGATATTGAAATTACTTGCTATCTATGCATCTATTGTTATAAATTGCTATCGTGTGTACAGAACAGAGGAAATTCGAAATGACATGTTTTATACGATTTCAGCCTATGTGTTTGTTTCTGAATGGCTGTTTATGTACTTACAGGGTTGTACATGTAATATCATTGTCTGTATGCGTCTTTATCCTCTTGATTCTGTTATCCCTCTTTATAGGGTATTTCGCTTTTTTTCCTTACACATGTATGCATTTCTGTTTTGCTGTTCCGAAGTTGACCTATACTTCCTGGTCAAACTTCTTATTTTAAAGTTCACCCTCATAAATATTCATACCCGGTGTGTTTCATCAAAATTGACATTGTAAGAAAACAAAATCGTATTTTTAATTTTATATTAATACTAGATATGTTGAATGAAAAGTAGTGTTCTAAAAGTTTAACTTTGATTGTTTGTGATTTTTATTCATAGAACTATGTTATTTGGGATGTATTCCGTTTACTGTTAACAAAATCTGTCTTTAGTAGACGAATTTTAGAAGTGATATGGTTTAACGGATATGAACGGGGTATACATAGCACCAAACCGTTATTTTTAGTAAGTCTGCAATTTTGGGGGGTTTAGAGATGTAAGTGATTTATTTTTTGAGAAATTAATTGGGTTTAAGAGATTAGGTTTTGGTCACATATTTCCATAATTTGGAAATCTGATCAATTATTTTAAAGTTAATTAGTGAATTTTAATTAATTAAGGTCACATATTGAGAATTATTTGACCTTACAAACTTCTTTTGGGAATTTTTATTGGTGTCTATATTTAAATTAGGCTAGGTAATTTAAGTAAAGTCACATATTCAGAATTTTATCTGAATCAGACTTTATACCAGGTTTAGTGAATAAAAAGTACAGGAATTAAATTAATGTTGTATTGAGGAGACTATTAATTTATTTACTTTCTGTCTTTTAAGAATTGGTTTATGTAATTAATAAATTGTGGAACTTAACATCAGACTCTTTATTTCTCTTACTTATATGTGGGTTTGGTACTTGCCAGCAAAAGTACCTGGTTTCAGAAGAACAAATTAATCCAAAGTGTAGCGTTAGCACGTTATATACTTTTGGTGTCAGAAGTGGGATCCTATAGCATTTTTTTTAACTAGGATCCAGTGGAACGAACCCACTGAAACAATGTTTGCGACAACAGCACACAAGAGAAAGGTGAACAATTTTGAGACAGGTGATAATTAAGAGTCAAGTGATGTAGACCCTCAGATGGATGGGGAGTTAGTCGATGAGATATCAGTAAAACGAAATATAGGAAATAGTCCAAAAATAGTAAAGACAGAGACTAGAGAAACATCAAGTACTTCGGACAATAATGTTCTACCTCCTCAACAACCCTCCTTCGTCGGTAACTCTAATACATGTAGGGTCGGCTCTAATACCGACAGAGGGACAAGTGCAGAGACAGACTATAGTAGTCAAGACGAGGTAAGATTCATAGCTGCATCTGTAAGGAACACCCCTACCTCTACTAGTGCAAGATCTCCGCTTGTCACGACCACCATTCTATCGAGCAGAGTCAGAGAATGACGAGGCAGCTGTTGAAATACACATGGAAAAAGCAGGGATTGTAGGTACTTTCAAAGTTCTCATTGAGGAAGTGACAACCACCATGACAGATGAAGTCCATGGTACAAAAGCTGAATGGAAAAACGAGTACCGGTAAGAAACCACGTGATAAAGTTTATGGTTCTACGCACTTTCAATCACATCATTTTACCTCTAGTACACGTAGTAAACTGGCAAGAGGGTAAGTACAGACTCCTCATCCACTGAAGATGATGATGACGGAAGCTGTTTCAACTGGAAAAAACTCCAGTATAATAAAAGACGATAGGTATAGTAAAGCCTTTGGGGCCAAGTTACCCCCCCCCCCTCCTTTACAGGCACAGAGCAGTGGAAAGTTAGGCACAACAGGTTCGAATCAGTGGCTATTCTAAAAAGATGGGATGAGCATATGAGAAATTACAACAGCTATTACCAAGGATACAAGGTAAGGCTGCAGAGTTTGTTTATGGCCAACTAAAACCCACAGTTACGTCTCAATATAAGATGAGAGAGAGGTTTGACGTCATTGGAACAACTAAAGCATATGTGACACAATTTTCTAGTCGGAATCAAAACCTCAGAGAATCTGCAGAGGAATATGCAGCGGAACTTAAGCGGCTTTATGACAGGGCATATCCAAAGAGAGGAGCAAAGACGAGGCGAAAAGATCTGCTGAGGAGATTTTTGATGAGGCTGCATAATGCCCGGATGCATGTTGAGTTGAACAAATAGCCAAACACCATCGAGGAGGCAATTCACCATGCAGTACATTACTTTGAGGCTGCTCGAAATACCAACGTCGGAAAACCAGAAGGAAGACGGGATTAGGTACCAGAGGACAAGACAGGCAAAACCAAACAAAGACCACACAGAAAATGACTATGATGTTGGACAGAAAACAAAACATGAAGAGACTGGACGACAGAAGAAAAGTGAAAAACCTGACCAAACAGAGCAGCCAAAGAGAACAGAAATGATTTGTATTAACAAACAAGATTTAGAAAGAATGCTTAAAGACATTATGGCTGATCTAAAAGGAAAAGAGCAGGATTCAAAGGACATAATCCAGTTCCCAGGTAAGCCTACCGGTACTAACAATGAGAATAGGAGGAGAATAGTTTGTTTTGCCTGTCAGGAGCCTGGACATATATCAAGGCACTGTTCGCAAAGGATGAACAGGAGGACAGATGAGAGACAAAGAGGATTTTCATCGACAAGATTAGAAAACCGTACTGCTAACAACACAAATGCTAAATATTTCATTCCAAGACAATTACAACAGTTAAACTGCAGCGGGTCGGCACAGTAGGCCATGAGCAGACCTCAGGTGATGAAGGGGGTGTATCTAAAATCGAAAGTGGATCATGTTAAAAACGAGAAAAATCATTTATTTGAAAGTAATGTCTTAGGTTCAGGTGAGGTTGAGGTGATTGACTCAGGGACCCAAGGTCACTCCATGGGACATAATGCAGAGGAAGTCATTATGCGGAAGATGGGGGGTGAAGGAGTCAAGGATCATGTGGAGGAAAGCTTAAATATTACAGCTGCAGGTGCGGTGAATGACTCAAGGATCCAAGGCCTTTCCATGGGACATAATGCACAGGAAGTCATTATGACAGAGATAGGGGATGCAGTGGGTCAAGGTGAAGGAGTCCAAGGACTAGTGCCTGATGATAACACATGTAGGGAAAGAGTGAAAGAGCCAGCGAACCTCATTCGAGCTGACCAGTTTTCAATTAGTAGACAGCAACCAAAAGCTGATGGGATTTACTTGAAGGGAACACTTGAGGATATCAAGATATTCTTCACCATAGACACAGGGGCGGTGAAGTCGGTGATTTCGAGGGGAATTTACGACAAAATCCCAACTTTGCAAAGACCAGCATTGGAAAAGTCATCAATGTTAACTACTGTAAACGGAGATCTACTTGTGGAATTTGGAAAGGCTCTTTTCAAGATCAAACTTAATAATGTTGAATTAAGTTTTGAGATTATTGTTGCAGATATCCAAGATGGTGGATTGAATGGACTAGATTTTTTGATGTACAATGATATTGGGGAGGCAGAGATTTACCTGAAAGCCTGCTCCTTCGAGCTAGGGACGGAACATATACCAATCATAAGAGTCGGATCACCCGTATTGGTGCTCAAGGTTCTATTGGCAGAAAACTACCGTATTCCCCCGCTTATTGAGAAAGTGGTTGATGCATATGTACAAAGTATCGGAGAGGGAGATAATTCTTTACAATTTTTAAGAGAACCAAGCCGCAATTTTTGGGAGAATAATTTAGTAATGCTCGCGAACTGTTTAGGTGACACAAAAGAAGAGGTGACAAATAAGGTAAGGATATTAAATCCATTTTGAGAGTTGTTCAACTCTATCAGGAAACTTGTAATGGCTTTGCTGAGGAAGAGAAAGAAGAGAGGGAAGAGGAAAATGGAGAGAAGGGAGGAAAGGCAAAGATTGAAGAAGAAAAGGAAGGTGAGAAAAGGAACCACAAAAAGAGGATGAGGCGAGATTCCAGCAGTACCAGCAGCTCTGACAGTGGCAGTAGTGATAGCGAGAGTGAGGAGGAGGAAGAAAGAGTGAAACAGAAAGATCCACAACAAACACAGCTAAAGACAACTTTGATTGCAAAGGTAGACTCCATGAACAATCATCTATTTATGATACACGATGAATTGCTCTACATGATGGGAGAAATAAAGCGTCAAACAGCAGTGCTACAAGATATAAAGGATGCCAGACAACCAGAAAGAGAAGAAGCTGTCGTCAAGAGAAGGTCAAGATCACCAAGAACAAGGGAACCAGTACCAAACAGGCCAAGGACACCACCCAGGTGATGGACACCTCCTAGAAGGAGAGGATGGAGAAAGTAGAAGACTATAGTCATGAAGTGTTCATTATTTTGAAGAAGATAAGTTGTGAATGAAATGACCCTTGGAGATTTTAGTATACTGTATGAGTTATTTATTTATAATTACATATTGAATGGTTTGTAAGTTAAAAGTTTTATTTAAATTTTGTTTTTGTGTATATGTATTTTATTAATTTTCCGTGGGGACACTGGAAACTTAAGAGGGGGAAACATGAAGAGTGTGGGTTGTTATATTTAAATAGGTCAAAATATGTGTTTTGACACTTTCCCCTCAAGTAGCTTATGTCATGTGAATTTATATGGATAATGTTAATAAAATGATTATAATTAGATAACATATACGAGATATTGTAAAGATGAATCCTATATTTAGGATTGATATAAAATTACTTGCTATCTATGCATCTATTGTTATAAAATGCTACCGTGTGTACAGAAGAGAGGAAATTCGAAATGACATGTTTTATACGATTTCAGCCTATGTGTTTGTTTTTGAATGGCTATTTATGTACTTTCAGGGTTGTTATATCATTTATGTACTTACAGGGTTGTACATGTAATATCATTGTCTGTATGCATCTTTATCCTCTTGATTCTGTAATCCCTTTTTATTGAGTATTTCACTTTTTTTCCTTACACATGTATGCATTTCTGTTTTGCTGTTCCGAAGTTGACCTATACTTCCGGCTCAAACTTCTTATTTAAGAGTTCACCCTCATAAATATTCATACCCGGTGAATTTCATCGAAATTGACATTTTAAGTAAACAAAATCGTATTTTTATATTGATACTAGATATGTTGAATGAAAAGTAGTGTTCTAAAAGTTTAACTTTGATTGTTTGTGGTTTTTATTCATAGAACTATGTTATTTGGGATGTATTCCGTTTACTGTTAACAAAATCTGTCTTTAGTAGACGAATTTTAGAAGTGATATGGTTTAACGGATATGAACGGGGTATATATAGCACGAATCCGTTTATTTAAGTTGGTCTGCAATTTTGGGGGGTTTACAGATGTAAGTGATTTATTTTTTGAGAAATAATTTAAGAGATTAGGTTTTGGTCACATATTTCCATAATTTGGAAATCTGATCAATTAGTTTAAAGTTAATTAGAGAATTATAATTAATTAAGGTCACATATTTAGATTTATATCTCAATCTGACATAATAAACTTCTTTTGGGAATTTTTATTGGTGTCTATATTTAAATTAGGCTAAGTAATTTTAGTAAAGTCACATATTCAGAATGTTATCTGAATCAGACTTTATACCAGGTTCAGTGAATTAAAAGGGCAGGAATTAAATTAATATTGTATTGAGGAGACTATTTATTTACTTTCGGTCTGGTAAGAATTGGTTTGTGTAATTAATAAATTGTGGAACTTAACAGCAGACTCTTTATTTTATTTACTTATACATGTATTTGGGTTTGGTACTTGCCAGTAAAAGTACCTGGTGTCAGAAGAACAAATTAATCAAAAGTGTAGCGTTAGTACGCTACAATATTTTATAGTGAAATATCGTACTTGTGCTGCAGGATTGTCCCGTCCATCCTGATTTACAACCAATACAGGCTCCGTTTTGAATGTTACAAATGCTGTCTTTACAGTTGATGGGACATGGAATGTTACAGTTTTTGCCATATACACCAGACTGATAACAACCTATACTTCCAAAGAAAGATGGTTGATTGTGTTTTAAAACCTTGTTTGAAAAAAAATGCAATGACATATTTGAGCGTTTCAAAGACTCATTTCTTGCATAAAGTTATTTACATTCTTTTACAAGAAAGTAATTCCCTGACATAGTTTGAAAACAAAACAATTTTATAATTTCGGATTGTTAGTTACGAAGAATATTCTGCTATCATTTTGTAACATTAACTAGGTCTAGTAGATCAAGCAAATACCAATATCTGTCAAATAAAGTTTATTTGGTTTACTCAGAGGAAAAAAAATATTGCATGTATTTATATTTTTCAAATACTGTTTATGTGGTTTTAATCAGAAAAAGAAGTGATGTATTATTAGCAACAAAATTCTTATGCATTCTGTAATTTAAAACGTTTTACCTAGTACAATAACTTCGCATATTTCAGTAAAAACGTAAAGTTCATATCCAGTAGGGTAGAACACTTCATCCAGTCGCTCGTTGTAAAAGATGACGTAACGTCTATGTTCTGTGCACGTGGTTGTAAAGTTAAGGGGTGGTAACTGAGGTCCGTTCTTGTAACACAGAGTGGAACTCTTTATATCACTTGTGGCTGATACATCAGTGTTAGATACATACAGAGAGAATCCAGCAAAACGTCCACGTTGTCTACTTTCTACAATTTATATTTCAAGCAATTTATTTCAATTAAAGGATACATGTATATATTAACAATTGACAAATTCTATTGGATTTCTCTTACAGTTTTTAGAACAGGGATAACTTAAATCTTCTTCAATCAATTGCTTTGAAATGCGCAGATTAAGGAATGTTTCTGTGTGTTGAAGGGGTGAATGGGTACGGGAAATAATATGTTTTGCCGACGGGGACACCGATGTCTTCTTGTAGCTTTACAATGTGGATTTAATCAATTTGAATTTCCCAGGGGTGTAGAGTTGCAAGAACTTCACACTGATCCCCCAATCTAATTAAAATTAGACGTTCTGAATCCGCTACCGCTTCTCAAACATCTAACAACATCCCATGCAGGGTCACGTCAGTGTGACCTTTCAAATACGAATAAACATTTCAGAATTATCCAATCAGATTCGTGTTTTTAAAATCAACTCGGATGAAGATTCAAATTGGCGTCCGAAGAAGTGCTTTAGTTATTCAACGTTAAATAGCTTAAAAAAGAACAAGAAGAGATATTGGGGTGCATTTTGGACGATATTTCTGAAGCATTTCCTACAAACGCCCGCGTTTCACCCTTCGAGATCGAGATCCGATCTTTCGGTTACTTTCCGTATACAATCTATCCTTTCTGTGTTCAGTTTTAGTTTATTTTGATAGAACTTGTGAATAATATCAGTCCCATCAGCTGTCTTTTCGTATTGGACAAACGAAAATCCACATATATTACATGTACAGGCATCTCCTAAAACACAATTTTTCTCATTGTCATGGGCTGTGCCATTTTTGTTTTTCTTTCGCTTTTAACACCTCGGTTATCTACGTATGTCGATAAAAAAGCAGAGGAGTTCTGAGCCCTCAGCCAAAGAGTCGAATTCGTGATTTCATTGGTTAACTGAAAGGTCACACTGACGTGACCCTGCATGAGATGTTGTTAGATGTTTGAGAAGTGGTAGCGGAATCAGAACGTTTATTTTAATTAGATTGACTAATCCCCAAATCTATATCCACGCATGTCTGTATACTTAAAGCCAAGAACATATCCTTTGTATTTTTTAAACAGTATGGTAACGCTGTAAATGTTGTACACTCCACCAAGATCCACTTTCCACCAAACAGTCTTGTCAGGGGAACTGAGTCCTATTGCAGTTGTCTTCATACACGTTGTTGTGTTTCTATCGATTGCGTTACTTGCATCAAAATGAGAGCCGGTATACATGTAGGTGTGTGATTGGGTAGCGATTTTCCAGTAGGACAAATCATCTGTACGCAAAAGATAAATCTCAAATTGAGTACCGGTGAATTGAGAATAATTAAGGTATTGTTTTTAGTTATAAGATGCAGATCAGTGCAATGCAACGATTTTTCTTCCTCTGTTTGTTTGTCATTAAGTTGTATCATTTTGCTGTTTCTATCATAAAACGGGCTTCAATTAATTATAAATGTTCCTGAAGGGTTTTTTTCAGTATATCTCGTAAAAATAATGTAATTTTTTTTTAAATGAAGGTATAACTAAGAAGTAAGTTTTCATATCTGTCTTAATGTATGTGCTTGTTATGTTCGTATGTTTGTGCATACTATTGGTGATTTGTTTGTCAGTACGTTGTTTGTGGGCACAACCAGGGCTGTCACAGCACTTTTTGACTGGGACCAGGTCCCTCTCCATTGGGAAAATTATCGACATTTTTTGTCAAATTGGGAAAATTTAAGATACTTTAATATATCATCAAAATGACTTCTGTATTTAATAGCACAATCTGTTGTCCACTTCTTAAAATTAAAGTTTTACAGCTCACATGATGTTCTCGGAACTAACCAAGAGTAAAAAGAAGACAAACTAAAAAAGATAGTGTAAGGAAAATTTTCAGAATTATGAAGAGTTCAATTTTAAAAATTTGTGTTTATACATGTTGATTTGCAAATTTAAATTTCTGATTTGAAATTTTACAGTGGTCAAGAAAATAAAAAGTGTTCATTTTTTTCACATGATTGATACATGTTGGTTTAATATTTTTTTAAATCAGGGTAGCCCACAGGTGTATATAAAAAAAACCCAACATTTCTTCAAAAATAGCAAATAAAAAAAGATAAAGATCAAATTTGGAAAAGGGAACCAAATCTATATGATGTGGAATTATTATTTTTCATTTAATAGATTAAATATTCAGTGTTTTCAATAAGAGCCGGCAACCGGCAAAATTAACCGCCTGTAGAATAAAATTTTCCGGCTGTGATTTCCGTCTTAAAAAAATTCTGCCGATATAGGAGCTTGATTTAGTAAATATCAAAATCCTCATTGTTAATGCGTTTGAAAATATGGCATCAAAATAGTAACACGTCAATGACCCAGATCAACGTGAACTGGTTCCCACCACATGTCAAACGATCGAGTCAACGATGATCGGATATCCCATGTCGAAGAGGAAAACATTTTTTTCTACCCGTCTCCAAACGAAGTAAAGCAATAGTTTTCATATATTATTTCTAGAGACCGGTGTATCTTTTTTGACATAACGTAACTTTTAACTTCGTGATTCGACATTCTTTCAAGGTATAGATCAACCAGAGTTTCCTCATAACTTGAAATTTCTCGCGATTGTTATTACGTAACTCGAAGGAAAGTCAGTTTATTTTGCTACATTTAAGAAACAGATTACCACGAAGTACTATTTTTTTCTCTTTCAGACCTGTTTTGTTCTCAAAGTAAATATATTGAATATATTTATTAAAATATTTTCCTAGACTCTGTGTTTTAGCTTCAATTCGCAGAAACATTTTTCAGTGAGTGTTTTACTGCATAAATTACAAATATATTTATAGAGTGCATTGTAAAATAACTTACCATATGTAAATACAAAAGTTAATCCTGCAAGATGTAAAAGAAACGTGCAGACATCCATTGTTCCGACTTCTCAACAAACATGTCTTAACAAATGCTTTTCAACCCGGAAGATTCGCACAGAAATGTAGGACAAAACTAGAAACGAGCTCGTTGCAAAGCAACGAAGAGGTCTTCCGTTGCAGCTTCCTGTCGGAAAAGGATTGTCAATCAGTCTGATTAAAAGCACCCTCTTCTCTTTACAGGGTCTGACAGGTATTGATAGGGGGTCATCTTCACCCGACCTAAAATTCTGACCAATCAGGGCTTTAGAAAATGTATTGGAATTTTTAAAATGGAGACAGGCAAATTATTTTAATCCTGCTTTCTATGTAACCCCCAGACTGAGTATTGAAGAGTTGCACCTCTCATTAACAGATAAAGTCATGTATTTGGTAAATGAGATATATATCTAGGTTGTGTGCAAATATAGAGGTTAAGTGAAGATGAATTGTTATCGATACCTATCAGACTTTGATGGGTGTAGGCAGAAGGGTGGTGCTTTTAATCAGACAGGATTGTCAATATGATAAAAGTAAGTTCAGAAAATCAAAAATAAATGATGACGGCTTCTCCAACTTGAGGTTGCGCTGTACGAGAGGTGCTCAGTGGGAGGGACAACTTTCCGTATAATGTTTGGCCATGCAAGCACTCAGCATCGTTTTTGCTTCGGGGAACAAATTCATCCGAAATGTATTAACAAGCCAATAAAAGAAAAAAATAATCTTCAAAATCTAATCCGTGGTAGTGGTAGGGGAGGGGGGGGGGGAGTTGTGAGGCAGCTATAACTTATTTTGTTTAATATATTTTGTTTTCAATTTGCCATAAAAATTTATATTGCCTTCTACTAAAATGTGGGTTGGGGGAGGGGGGAACAATGCCCCAAAATTCAATTTCCTTTAAGTTAATTTAAGGTGAATTTTGGTTGCGAGAAAGGGGGAGAGTGCTCTCAGTGGACTAACTGGCGGTTCTGTGAGCAACTTCACAAATAATTCCCCCCTCCCCACTAAGAAAAACAAAATCATAACTAAAGTATTTATCTACAGACACAACTTATGAAATTTCCTCCAATGACCTTGAACTTCACAAAATAACCTTGAAACAAAATCATAACACACACTTAGGTCATAGGCAATCTTTGTGTAAAGTAAGATCTTTCAATGTTTGGAGGGCGCCTTGTTTAGAACGCTACATTACAGAAATAATTTGTTCACTTAAGGTCTACTCCGCGCCCTGCCGCCGGAAATCGGTGTCACTAGTGCTTAATTTGGCGCCGGAATCCTCCAGGAATTACCCGTCCCCCGAAAAATCCGGGCTCACCTAATGAGCACAGGTCAACACTTAGGTCATAAGCAATCATTGTGTGAAGTAAGAACTTTCAATGTTTGGAGGACGTCTTGCTTAGAACGCTACATTTCAGAAATAATTTGTTCACTTAAGGTCTACTCCGCGCCATGGCGCCGGAAATCTGTGTCACTAGTGCCTAATTTGGCGCCGGAATCCTCAAGGGATTACCCGTCCCCCAAGGAATCCGGGTTCATCTAATAAGCACAAGTCCTAGTTTGGGCGCAGGGCGCCATGTTTAGAACGCTACATTACAGAAATAATTTGTTCACTTAAGGTCTACTCCGCGCCCTGGCGCCGGAAATCGTTGTCACTAGTGCCTAATTTGGCGCCGGAATCCTCGAGGGTACCGGTACACCCGTTCTCGAGGAATCCGGGCTCACCTTATGAGCACAAGTCCTAGTGTGGGTGCAAGGCGGCCTAATAATTTCAGTTGTTTAACATCGGGATCGGAAAACGATTGAAAAATAGTCGATAATTTTAACTTATTGTGATAGGCTTCGGCCGATCACTATTGTGTCCATATTAGGCATCCGGCAAATGCTTCCACGTGCGCACACATTCCGCTTGCATAAGTAGTTCTTATAAAAACTTGAAGTTTGGTTTAGTATTTATATAACATTTTACTCGGTTTTATTTCAATTCATTTACCTTAAGAGATGCAAACATACATAAAATACAGTTCGACCTGTTAATTCAAGAATGCACATTTTGTCTCACGCGTAAGAATTTCGATCGAAAGATTCATTCAGTAATGCAGTTGATCTCGATGAACTGACCTCAATCATAAGAAGATGCTCCATGAACTGACCTCGATCTATGGATGTTGCATAATAGTAGCTAGGAAGACGGCTTGATTTATAAACAAGGTTACGTTATAATGCGACCTCAATAGCAAGTTATGATGGCATTCAATGTTTTTCAGTCGCATTAAATTATTTTAAGACAACTCTTTCTTTGTATACGCGTTAATGCTCTTTGAAGAGCCCTACTCAGTATTCTGAAGAAGAAGAAGAAGATACATTAACATTTAATAATTACGTTAAAAATATAAAATTAGACAAGGAGTTTACGAACGGCTTTTCCAAAATTTATTTAAAAATTAAATTTGTTGACGGTTTATAATAATGAAATTATGGTGTACAGATTAAAAGTATTCTATATTTTGTAAAAATACAGTACTTATTTTATTATTTTACATCAAACTGATCATGTTGATTGCTTCTAGCTATCAATATATCATTTATAATATTGCCGATCATTCCTTTAAAAGGAATACTTGTTTTTTGTTAGTGCGTTGGAGTTAGTGCTGGCTAGCTTTACTCTGGTAGTGAGCTATCATGGTACGTGTATTTCAAAGAAACAAGAAATCTGTCGACACTTGCAGTACTTTGATGATTTCTATGGCGACCGACTGCGTTGCATAATGTAGTCGTATTTCATAACTTCTTAATCCGAGAACAATTTTCCTTTGACTTAAAACTTTTAAGTATAAAATATTATTCCGTTCATATCTGTAGAAGTTTAGCGTGTTCAACAGGTTGATTTATTAGCACATTATCCGATTACGATTTCGCACCTACATGTATAATGTGAAGATGATTGACTTCGAATAATAGTCTTATTGTTTAACAATTGACCACTGTAGTGAAAGCACACTTCGATACTCAATAATATATTCGATAACCTTCGATACATTGTTACTCAATTACATAACAATTGATGATCTGCAGCCATATAAACAAAACCCGACTGGGGCTATAGATGTTCTCAGCTTGTGCGCTGAAGCGACACAAGATTTTCGGTCGCACGCTGCGATTGAATTAACACAGACTGACCTAATAAACAAACGGGTGGGAAAGTGAAAATGTTACACATAAGAAGAAGTCGCCAAAAAATGATTTTCGTCAAATCTGATTATCTTTTTGCCAATTAAAAAAAATCCGAATGCCTCAATTCAGAACACCTTTTATCGTGCCAGCACCTACCGCAAACATGAAACATGGAACTTTGATTATAATAAACTACCTTGTGCGCAATCGTATTAATCATTGCTAACTCAACTGTACATGTAAAATAAATTTATCTTTTCATCTTAAACCAATATCATAGTTGAAATCATAATAAAAGAAAATAGTTGTGTTCGTACAAAAGTCTGAAACATGCACTCGCGCGGGATCTCCTCGGTCATGTGCGAGGGATGATCATCATTTAAAAGTTTTAATATCTGTAGGTTGTTTGTTGATTTAAAACAATATTTGTACAGATTTATAAACATTTTAGACCTACAAACCAACCATTAATTTAAGACTGACGAAGTTTCTGATTTGTAGTAATATCGCCTTTATAAATTTTCAGAACGTCTTCTTACACTCTAATGTTTAATTAAATAAAAACAATATGGACGAACTCTTATAACATGAAGAAATTAAAACAGATCTTGTACTTTATTTACGGGTATATAAACTAAAACAATTCTAGAGTGCGCGGCTAAATAAACTCATATATGAGAGACGCAACTCTCGTGTATTAGATAACCGCTGACCGCTATTTAGCCCCGTCGCGACCATGGTGACCGATTTTCTAGGCCGCGGGTGAGGGATAGCTTACGTAACGGTACACACACGGTAGATTTTAAATGCATGCAGTATGAAAACTCAATTGTAATACATAGTTTTATTTTAAATCCGTAGTTTGTGTTTTACTACAAAGGAAGAAGAATGTTTTGTTTTCCGATTCTCGTTTTAGGGATTGTGCACTATAAGAACTTAACAAAACTGACATAAACTCCAAAAAAAAATCTATTCTAAAAAAAATTTCCTGTATAAACCAGCATACTTTCTGTGGTAACTTTGTGCCAGTTGCACGCACAAAGACTTTCGTTAACTTGCCAAATTAAACGAGGTACATGCTAACATGTACAGCATTTTACACTCATACAACACAAATCACCAACAAAATAACATTGTAACGACCTTTATGAGATCCCAACAAACAACTTTTCCAGCGACAGCCACATCGAAATCCTAACCGTTTTTGAGTTATTAAGCAAAAACTTTCAAGCGCTATTGGCCCATAATTTTAGGGGCCAGCCCTTTTTTATTGGTGTCAAATGAAAGCCCTTAACATTCTGCACAACTTTTATTCTACATGTCTTAACAAAATATTTTTCGTTTAAAAGATACAAAGCAAAATATGTCTAAATTTTCGCACTTTTTGGAATCCTTTTTTTTGACCCCCTACCTATTTCTAAATAACAAACGTAATCGAAAAGCAAAAATCGATGTGCACAACTTCAATGTCTCTGTTATTCAAATTCGCTGGATTCCCATTCCCTGCTATCATAGTCTCGGAGCCTTTGTCTGGAAACCAAAGGCCCTAAAAAATTTTAAAAGGGGAATAACTCGTTAACGTAAAAGGAATTTTAAAGTTTATGAAATGTTTTAGATAGTGTTTTGTAATGTCTATCAGCCCTGAAAATTTGAGCAAAAACCGTTCAGAAATGAGCAAGATATGAAGCCTCAAAGTTCGCGTCTAGGAAGAAAAAAAAAATAAGAATAATCTTACAAGCACAATAATAGTAAGGTCTTCCGTTGGAAACGGAAGACCTTAACAAGTAGCTATCGCTTGCTTTCTTGTGATAAAAAGACACTTTATCTTAATCATTCGCATTGGTAGCGTCAAAATATAGGGCATGCTGATTTACCTAATTTATTTCAACGATTATATAATAGCAACAACAATCAGTAAAGATTAATATCCAGACATTCAGATTTGAAAATTCATAAAATTACTTGCACACTGCTTTTTATTACAGTATTTAAAAAAATAAATGATCAGTTTTATTACAGAACATGAATATAATACAATAGTATGCAGTAATAATTTTTAAATGAATGACAGTGAGCAAGTCGAGCCTTAAGAACCAGAGCTAAACCATGTCTAAACCTAGATTCGTCAAGAAATTTTATTTGGCAGCATCCAAACCTTTTTTGGCTCCTGTAGTGCTGTGCCAAAAATACCTGACATTAAACTCGAAATTAACGGTTCCTTGAGGTTTGAAGACATCTTTCTGTATTGTTCTCTCTCTCTCTCTCTCTCTCTCTCTCTCTCTCTCTCTCTCTCTCTCTCTCAAAAATTATTAAATGTTTATTGATCATTGTTAAAATATCACATACTTGACAATAATGCAAGATACTTGTAAATCCTGCTGCGCTCGTCCCAGTGGTCGCACCGTAAAACATTATTTAAGATGCAAAATTGTTATACTTTCTTAATGTGGTATAGGACATTTGTCGATATTAATGTGAGTTCAAGTACATTAAAATAATTTTACACTATTTGACCAAAAATTACGTATAAATATTTTTCGGAAAGATAAAAACTTTAAAATCCCAGCGTGATTCGAACTCATGTCTTACAGATTCGTAGTGAACCCTCTACCCCACTGCGCTACGCTGTTAGGTAACAACTCTAGGAAAGAAACTATTTATAAAATTACACTTGTTTTTATTGTTTATTTCGATAAATAGTACGTCACAACATGGAAGTGTCCCATTACACATGAAACGGAATATTTAAGTTGAATCAATGCATTGATAATCAGTTTGACTATATTATTACAATTTCACCATCTTAGATAATTTAACGATTGACTTTAGATTTGACAAAATATGAAGCGCAGTGATTTAAAAACTGCAGTTTTTCAATGAAATATAATAACAACAGTTCATCGGCTATTTGTTTTCCAAGTTAATTGAAAATCCCCTGTCAAAGATATTATAACTAAAATCAACTTTACTTATGTGTACATATTGAACTTCAGACTATGTTTACTATCCAGGTACCGAATTACTTGTTATCTATATACGCAATCTGATCTACCTAAATATTTACACTTTTCTAAACTGTGGGTAGCATACATGCCCAACATGTTCAAACAAAACACGAAATTGATTTTTAATAACAAATGCTAATTTAAATTCTTGGTAGTTGGTATTTAGGTTCAATTCTTAATAGCGGACATTTTATTCAGCCGTAATATTTGTGTTTTCATGAAACACAGATCTGCAACACAATGGCATACTTTTAAAAAAATGTATGTAAACAGAAGAAATTAAAAAAGTATCTTAACAAACATAACATTGCATATTGTGACAAAATGAAAATACATATTTGACATTAAAGAAGCCACTTGTTGTTAGTAGTATAACAATGAAGAAACGTACATAAAATGCAGTTATCAAAGGTGTAGCATATTCTGTACATTGAATATTCTTTAAGTTTTCTATAACATATTCATACACAGCAAAATGTGCCACATATGTTTCACATATGTTGTGATCAAACATACGTATAACTCATGTGTATCATATGTAAATCATGCGTGATTTTTCAACACATGTTAAACATGAGTTCAAAAACATATGGTAAACATGTGTGTATAAACGCATGTATACATACACACATGTGTAACATATGTAACTTTTCCCCATACGTTACACATATGTTATACATGTGTTATTCATGTGTATTTTTTTCTATATGTATTTCATACATTATTTTAACACATGAGATACATATGTGTGAAGAAAAACCTTGCCATTATACATGTGCAGATCCAGAAAATTTTTCAAGGGATGGGGGGGGGGGGTCAGATGAATAATTGTGTGTGTCGGGGGGGGGGGGGGGGAGGTGCGAGGCATATTTGCGATAATGTTACTATGTAAATTTAATAAATTTTCATTATTTTTCAGGGGGTGGGGTTGGGGACCCCCCTCCCCCTCCCTCTAGATCCGCGCATGTTATACATGTTTGTAAATGGCTTAAACTTTACATGTAGTAATGAATAGATGTATAACTGAATTAATAAATTAACTGAAGACATGTACTCTCTTTAAATACATACGTATTGATTTAATGACGAATCCGAATTTAAGCCGGAATCGACTTAAATTTTGTCGTTCACAAATATACGTCACATTTTTACGTCACGGAAGCAGAAGATCAAGCTGCAGGGCGAATGTTTATAGATAAAGGTAAGTGTTTTCATTTACTTGCATTTTAAAATTTTATCATACAATGGCCGGTGGTAATAGAGGGAACATACCGGGAAAATTCGGGTTGAAAGACGATATATAAACGATCGACGGACACCATTGTGGTTTTAAAAAAGAACTATATTCCTTCAAGCCTTTATGTTAATAAAAGAATTAAAAGTATATCTATAGTAAATGAAATACCAGTGAGTTAAATACAGTAGTTGAATCACACATTTATAGAATATTTCAGAAAACGAACGGCCGGTTACCTAGTTAACGATAGGTCTTTCAACGTGCTCAATACTGAACATAATTTTCCCGAAAGATCTCAACTCAGCAGCTAACGGGATTCAGTTGAATTAGGCTAATTAATTCATATGGGAAGCATAAAATATTTGTTGATCTGAAGATATATTAAAATATAAAAAGTTGAAAAGTGCAAGTAGCAAAAGAACTAGAGCAAAGCTCGTTGCAAAGCAACGAGTACGTCTTGACTTCCATTTGCAGCTGAGGGAACAAAAAAAAATCATCAATTCACCTACATGTAATTAATTCTTTATGTTTTTATATTACAAAAAACGATTGAATGATCAGTAAGTCGTCTGAATTAAGTTATAGTCTTAATAAATGCTAATTGAATCATTTTTTAAAGTTTATAGGAATGCATCAGTGGGTCATTTTTAACTTTTAGTATAATAAGCTTTGATAACACAAACTTATTGATATATGTAACTCATTATGATGTACACGTGTATGTATTCAACTATTTAGTGTAATATATTTTGTAGCAAATGGATGTAATATAAGATTTGTCTGGAAGAAGTCTGAAGACATTGTAGGAACAATCTAGGATCAAGACTTTAGTTCAAAGATAGCAGAATAAGCTGCACTGTGGTTGCAATAATTGTGCAAAATAATGGTAAATAAATTAAGGTTCTGACTGTATAGATTAATGTTAAGAATTTTATTACATTGACTATTTGTAAGTGTTTAAAATCTCACTTAACTCAACTGATTCAAGCTAATTGACTTATAGAATATTTTTATGCATTTTTTTAGTCCAAACGTGCCTCTTTAAGGAAAAACATTGAAAAGTGCGAAGTTGGAGTTGGGCAGAAATCTGGCTGCGAGGCTGAATATATTCACTAGAGGTAAAAGGTTTATACATGTATAAAAATGTTTTACTTTTCTGACTTTTCTATATAGCCACCAACTCTGTCTGTCTGTCTGTCTCTCTCTTTCTCTGTGTGTGTGTATCTCTCCCCTCTCTCTCTCTCATGTATAAAATTTCAGACAAACCAATTTGCTTGTTATGGTTATTGTATCACCATATTAATGTACAGCTAGGATTGTTTATTTAAGTAGATTTATTGCAAATAGATTATACGATGTTATTTAATTTACAAATACAATTATCTTCTTTTTCAGAAACTGGAAATTTTGAAGACGATTTTGAAGACTGATTTTGTAATTGAGCTGCTTGAAATTAAATTTAATGTGATATGAACATGTGTGTTATTGTAGTTCTTTGTTTGATTTTTGTTTTTGTAAAATCTTACTAAGTAATTTAATGTAAAGAATTTTAATTTATTCCTTAGTACATATAAATGGGTAGATTTTAACATATGAAATATATGGTTAGCCACATATGTTAAACATATGGATAGAAAAAACATATGTTAAACATACGTGAAACATATGTGAAACATGTGTTTTAATACGTATGTGAAACATACGGGGTGTTTTTTATACGTTTCACATATGTGAAGACACGTATGTTAAACATATGTTTAACATACGAAAAACATATGTTGCACATTTTGCTGTGTAGTCGATACAGCTTGAATAATATTTGTTTAACATAATCATCATGGGTAACAACATTAAGTAAAGTACATCGAAATTTTTACCTTGATAACACTTTTTTCAATAGAAACTTTCTTGACAAAAGGATTAATTTTCCATTAAATCTGTCACATGTCTAGTTTGAACAATGCTGACTACACGGATGCTCACTTATCTTTCCATGCGATTTTACACATTCTGAAATACCTAGAGATTGCAAGAGTTATGATTATGTTTGAAACTCATGTATTTTATATTGTAGAAAAATACAGTCATGGGATTGCAGTCTTAAGCACAACACTCCGTGCCTTGTGACGTATATCAAGAATGTAAAAAGTACTTTAACTTCCGGTCTTACACGTTTTATGTAGCGAGAAATGCATATAAATCGCTTTGGAGCTCTCTACACTAAAAAAGTAAAATTCAATGAAGAACATGTCTTCGTGAACATTTTAAGCTGCTTGGTTGTGAACCAAGTAAGTGTTGAATGAAAGCGACACCATAACAATCTACAATGAATGTAGAACAGATTGATCGAAATCGATGTAAATATGGTCGGTTTCTTAAAGAAATACAAGATCGGACCTTTATGGTAATCATTCATATGTGACAGGTACGTTTACAATGAATTGTGTACCTTATCATGGTAAACAAAATTCATTTTCAAGACATTTTCTCCCGAGGAAAACTGAAATGTTGCGTCTTCGTAATACAAATTGGTTTTTGTGTAATGATTTATTTACAAAAAAGATGAGTTTTAGTTCACCCAGGTCAATTAAGCGACAAAAATTAAACAGACGACGACGTTGATCAGAACGATGATTTTGATAATGATATCGATGAAGATATGGATTTTGTATGGTGACTACTGCATCATTTTATTTTAATTTTTTTTTAATTGAAAGTCAAATGTCATTTTAAATAATTTTGTTTAAAAAATCTTTTAAAAACTATTAATACACAGGCAGAGAACTTATTTTATTATTCAGCTCAGGGCTAGTACAGTACTACTTTCATTGTTTTTATTCCTTTGATTTAACTAATTGCTAATGTAAATGTTTGCGTTATCTCTTGATATTAATATAATTTAATACCTTATCATTCACTTACTTCCTAGGTGGACGAATAGTTGAATTGACATTGCTTGGAAAGAAATTAGATGGTTGCTTGAAATGTTTACGAAAATTATGATTATCATCATGTACGAGGGTCATTAAAAAAATACGAAGATTTTTGCCAAAGTGATGTTACTTAACGTCATATTGATATTAAATTAAGTAGACACAATTTAGCAATATTTTCAAACAATTTGAAATCCAAAATTTAAATATTTTATTTCTAAGAATTATGTGGGAAAGAAAATTGGATTGCGTAAAACCTATAACATATTATTTATGTGTAATTATTATACATGTTTGTATATAATATGATGTTTTTCATTATAACACGTTTTGAAATTGAAGGAAGCCGACCTCATAAAGTTTTAAAAAACGTAACAATCTACAACGACAGACAACGGACAACATTTTTTTTTTATCAGAAAAACTCAGGTGATCAAAAAGGGACAATGGTAATTGTTTTTTTCCCCTTAATTATATATATATATATATATATATATATATATATATATATATATATATATATATATATATATATATATATAAGTTAGATATATAAGCGTTAAAAATAAACCTCGCAATTGCTTTGTTGATTTTATATTGATTTTGTTTTTTTTCAAACACTCTTTATTATATTTAAGAGAAAACAATGAGGATTTTTTTGCTAAATCGTACCTTTGGTCAAAATTTGGTTTTCCAATTTTAATTTTTATAATGCTTTAGTAAGCATTTTTAATAAGCAACCAAACTTTGATTGTCATTTGTTGAGTTTAAAGCGAGTTACATAGCTTACAATTCTCTGCTATGTAAACAAAGTTGTTTACATTTTGAATGTTAAAGTAACAATTCCAGTTTCAGAATTAAAATGAATATGTTAAACGTTATAGACTGTTAATTTTATGCTTAAAATGTATGAGAAGATTGAAAATCAGCTTAAAAAATACCTTTTTACTCGTATATTGAACCTAAATAAACATATATAAAAATATATACAGGGCACGTGCCTTGTTAACATGTCAAAGATTTTTGAGCCATGTAACTTGATCATAACTCTACGACTGACTCTCGGATTTCATTTGATTATTAGAAATGCATTCCTGAAGCATTTTAAATAATAAAAACCGAAATTTAAAACCGTGACCATGGCCTCTTAAGTTTGCAAGGCATCAGTTTCAGTTACGGTTAGGGTAGTGCGTAAAAAAGGGTGATTAAAAGACTTTATTCAAACGGATTAGCGAATACTATGTGCATTGTCTTTAAAATTCCCACACTGCTTATCGGGGAAAAAATTGATAAGACAAAATAGATTGAAAAATAAGGTTTTTTCCTATAGATGTAGAATCATACAAAGTTTTTTTTTGTTTTTCAAAATTATATTACTTTGTAAATTTCTTAACAATGCTTTATGATCCATACAATATATAATGTGACTAAACTGTTGTGCCCTGATGAGTTAAGCAGAATGGAAGTTTACTCCATGTATGATAATTACACCGAGTTCGTCTTAACATGCACAGTTATGACCGCAAATCAAGGGTTCTAATATCAATAGTGGTTTTGTTGCATGTCTTAAAGAACACATTGTTTATCTGTACTTGTAGGAAAGCACATGCAGTTGACAAACGGATTCATTGAGAGAATCAAGACGCTAGATCTAATGTTTTTGTTACAACAAAATGTGATACGGGTACCAATTTGATTAGCAGTCATCAACATCCCCCCTTTTCTTCATAAAATTTGTCAAACAACGGAACAAAACACTTTTTTTACTTTTTCTTAATTACAATTGATTAGGATAAAAAGATATAGAGAACAAGCATTGTTATTAATTCTACTACAGTTATTGCAGAGATCAAAGAGATGCCGCGGACATTATTCCCCAATATACCACGAACGTTATCAGTTATTTATCATATCAGAAATACCTATTTACCTTCTGATCATGAAAGTACAACTTCAAACTGTAAAAGTTTTTAAAAACCATGTCAATTTCACGTGTTAGTTCCAGTCAAAACGATGTGTATTGCCTCAAATGTTTATTTTTAAGAGATCAATGCGGCTGTTCTTAGGACCTCCCTAGCACATTTTCACTGCGTGTTTTTACATAAAATATATAACGTGTAGTAGTAATAATCGTATTAAATTGCCCTTAAAATATAAGGAATATGATTCAAAGATATTTTATAAATAAGTGAAGAGTATTAAAAATCCAAATAAAAATTCTGTCGTTTGCATGTGATTCCTTTGATCGATACACATGTAAACATTACTAACAAAACCGTTGGGATTACACGGAACAGCCATCAAAATGACCTAGATCGTCTCTCTATAGGAGAAACGACCTGTAGAAATACTGGGCTGTTAGTAGAATAGTAGTATGTTGCAAGATAGCCTCCTCGGTCTCGAAATGTTGTTTGAAATATAAAAGCCTCGGCTGACGCCTCGGCTTTTATATTTCAAACAACATTTCTCGACCTCGGAGGTTATTCTGCAACATTCACGAAAACTCGTACTTTTTTTAAAAATGTTTTTGCTTTTAATTCATAGAGAGATACGGTTATCATACACTAAGCAAAATAAAGTTGATTAGCCTGTAACATGTTTTGTTACCTTCTTAAACTTACATAAAAAAAATCTTATTTGAAATATTTTCTCCGGAAAAAAATGTCGTTTTAGTTTTATTGTATTTCGAGCAATGAACATATTAAATCAAATTTAATCAGCGAACCAATGCAGGAATCATAAAAAGAAACTTGTGCGTATCAAACGTATTGTTTATGTGAAACCATTTAAATAAAATCTTACGCAAGGGACATTTTTGCACTCGAACATTTTTAAAGCGTTAATCAAAAAACAAATTAATCAGTTGGGCCTATCCTATTCTTTAAGTTTAACACTCAAATAGTTATAAGAATACAAAACTCTGGATCGTTTTTTTTTCCCACAATGTAATGAATATTTTTAAAAGTGTCTCTATTAAAGGGTACCTGCAGTGCCGGTCATTTTTTGATATTATGGAGATCTATGTGAAAAAACATCATCCCTCAAAATTTTACTGCGATCGCATAAGTACTTTTCGAGATATTTGGGGAAAACCCAATTTCACACCTGAACGGTTTTTGAATCAAGCCGATTTGGCGCGAGATGAACTGTGACGTCACGGGGTCAACGCCGCTACAGGAGAAACAAGAGAATCGTATGAAAACTGTTCGTTTTCTTGCATTGTTTTATCGATATATGAACAGTTGTTTCTGTACTTTTATTTCCTTTTCAACCCAGGATGACAAAATAAAATGTTTGAATTTAAACTCGTATTTTACCGTACAAAAATGCCGAATTCGGAAAATTGTTTGATTGATGAATTACATGCTAGTCAAATTTGTAACACACTTTCCATATAAATTCACAGTCTATGTAGCAAAATGACAATCAATCAAAGCACTATTGTAATAAGAAACATATTTTTTCGTATTTTTCTGGGACGATTTTTCCATGACATTATAAATGATATTGATAATAGTACATATTTTGTAAAAGGTATTATAACGCGGTGTCTATTCCTCGTATGAGACATAAAATTACCACTATGTCGCCCGATTATTCCTTTATACTAATTTCAAACCAATTACAATCAAAACAGCATGCTTATAAAATAAACACAGGATTGATTATAAACGGATCAGGGCGAAAGTCCATGCAAGATGGCTGCATGATGAAGTCTGTCTTGTATTCTTTAAAAATACGATAGTGGAATTTTATTTTAGTCTTATTTACATCCTTTGTCATATTTTTTGCACTTTCAATTAATATTAGATAAGAAATTAAGACTAAATTAATGATCAACGTAATTACTTCCGAAATAATTATTTAATTACATTTTTAAAAAGATTAAAACGGCTGAATTGTCATTTTGTCATTTTAAATGTGAGTAAATAATTAAGTAACAATCAAGACATTTGTTTTTAACGTTAGCAGGCTAGTGGTTACGATTGATAGTCTGATTGACAGACTATACACATGTATTAGCTTATGAACGCTTGATTTTACACAGTCTAATATATTTTTCTGTTTTGAGTAGCTTATTATACACAAATCAATTTACCAGTCTAGAGGTGTGAAACCCCCTTTTGTTCACCAGACATGCATGTGTACCATGTATATACGTACCCCAGATATACACGTGTCTGGAGCAGTAGCTCCGTTAGTTTACCTGCTTACCTGTGTCATTGTCTCGGATCATTCGCGTGTGAAGTGATATTATGTAATCAAAACCTGAATAATGAACATATTCTGCCCATGCAAGTGTTTTAAGATATCGTAATCATCGGTAAAAAGGCGAGGAGGATAGCAAATTTTAAAATCCTTTAAAAATAAATCTGACTGGAACAAATATATACGGATACAATTTTCTAAATCTACAATACTTAAAATAACTAGATACGTCAAAACATCGGACCTATATCAATCATTTTGGCTGTAAATTCGAATTTATTTTGTATAGCTTTGTATGGAAATTTTCCTTCTGTTGACCTCGTGAAGTCACTTCCGCTGAAGCCTCGTTATCGCCTTATTCTATTTTCTCTTGATTGGATTTCTCAAAGCAGGTAAAAATAGCCACTTTGAAGCGGCGTAACTCCGTTATTTTTGCATTGATTTCGATGCGGTTTTTTGCATTAAATTCTGGTAAATAAGTTCTTTAACATATGTTTCACATGGGTTTGGCTGCAGGTACCCTCTATTCATTTCTATTTTTTCCGGTGAAAAATGAACTCTATGCAAAAACAAAAATGAAGAGGAATATTAATCTTATTTTTAACAGAACATGGTTCGGTGAATACTCCATTTTTCACGCAAATGCATATTTTAAATTACATATAAATCTTGATATTACAAATAACTAACAAAATATTCTTGATTCCATTAATTTTGTTTTCAAAAATCTCATTTACAAATGAACTTGGTGCTTCCACCAATAATTAAATAAAGGCGTTTCTATTTTTTTATAGGAATACACGAAGCGTTTTAATTCAAAGAGGTGTTAAGAACATAAATATTTGATCGCTTCAATTACATGAACATGTATGTTTTTAATAATGCATTTCCATCCACAATATTTCATTTCGCAAGGGGGTGCTCCGCTTTGAGGTGCCCAGATAAAACATTATTTTACATAAAAAAAATACAAAAGAAAAAAAATATTGCAAGGTGGATGCAATTTATTATTTATACCATTTCTTGGAGCTTAATATAAAAAGCATTTGGATTCTTGAATTTTTCCAAACGGAAGACATTCTAATTATTGTGCTGGTTAAGATTATTCTTATTACTCTTTTTTTCTTCCTAGATGCGAACTTTAAGGCTTCATATCTTCCTCATTTCTGAAGGGTTTTGTTTACATTTTTAGGGCTAATAAACTTTACCACAAACTTTTAAACGTTTCACAAACAAATTCCTCTTCCATTCACCTTTCAAATTTTTAGGGCCTTTGGTTTCTAGACAAAGGCTTCGTGACAATGGTAGCAGGAAATAGGAATCTAACGAATTTAAATAACAACAAAGACATTGAAGTTGTGCACATTAGTTTTTGTTTCGGTTTACGTTTTTTTTTCTTATTTAGAAAAAGATAGGGGTTGAAAAGCATGATTCCAAAGAGTGTGAAAATTACGACATATTTTCTTTTGTATCTTTTAAACGGAAAATATTTTGTTAAGACATGTAGAATAAAAGTTGTGCAGTGAATTAAGGGCTGAATTGACAACAATAAGAATTTAATAGCCCTTGAAATTGTTTGCTTAATAACTCAAAAACGGTTAGGATTGTGATATGGTTGTCACTGGAAAAGTTGTTTGTTTGAATCTTTAAAATGTTTTTTTAAATGTTATTTTGTTAGTGTACTGCGTAATATGAATGTAAATAGGTTTGAATATTAACATGTTTCTGTTTTCATTTGTCGTTTACGAAAGTCTTTGTGCGTACAACTGACATAAAGTTACCATAAAGATATGCCAGTTTATAATGTGGGCTATAATTCATAAAAAAAAAATTCTACATGCTTTTACGTGAGGAGTTTAAGTCATTTTTGTTAAGTTCTTATAGTGCACAATCTTTAAAAACGAGAAACAGAAAATATGAACATTATTCTTCTTTTCTAGTAAAACACAAATAACGAAATAAAGAAAATCTGTGTAATACATTTTATTTATTATTCTACATTCATTTGAATTTAATCTGGAATCAGAGGAGACTCCTGGGGAGCCGAACCGAATTAGGAAAAGACTGTTCATCGACTTAGACCGAACTGAAGACCAGGCTCCTATTCCTAAGCGTCCCAAGATGGTCACAGAACAGACAGAGAAGACCCCGATTCTGAAGGAGGGCATAGGACGAAATATGTTCCTCGTGGTGTCAAAGTTTTACGCTGACACTAAAGTACACTTAAGAGTGTATGAAGAAAAAAAACACGGATCCGACTACCCAACTAGGAAAGGGATTGCACTCGATTTAGAAAAATGGAAAAAGATTACCTATTACAAGGATGATGTAGATAGCGCTATTGATCAGTATGATGCTGAGATGCAGGTAGCTTATAGGCAGCACTTGGGGGAGAATTACTACATGACAACGACTACCCTGTAGTAAATATCAGGAAGTGGTGGATGCCGCCTGGGAATGGTGAAATAGTTCCGACGAAGAAAGGACCTGCCATCACATTTGATCAGTGGGAAACCCTTAAGGAACTGATGCCTGAAGTCGAAAAGAAGATTGGTGACCAGCTAAAGGAGATTGAGTTTTGCGAGAATTCCGAAAGTCACCAGGAACAGATGGGTTTTTTGCAATGTCCACGATGCAATCCAAATGACATTAGTAACTATTAGATTGTGAAAAAAAAAGTTTCATTGTGTTCAAAGTACCCTTCGTGTTCAGTGATATATATATGTAATTATATTTGTTACTTATGTATGTAACATGCTTAAAGTTTTTTTAATACATGTAAAGTTAATGAAAGAATTTTATTAGACCATGTACAAAACTTCTTTTTGTATCATTATGCTGGTATTGCTATTTTAATCATACATGTACAATAATAAAAAAATGTTTTACCATGTATTATTTTTATAAATTTTTTAAAATATTGTGTGAATTTAAAAAAGACGTTAAACTGTGTTTGGTTCATAAATCAAAATGGTGTTGACCGAGGAACAACGACGGTACTTGGAAAACATATGGACTGACGTGAAACATGCTGCCTCTTTTGCAGACCCTTACAAATTGTATCAAATTGTGAAAAAAGAAGGGAAACAAAAAATTGGTTTAAAGGGTATAAGAGACTTTTTGTCAGATTTAGAACCGTATTCGCTTCAAAAGAGAGTTGAGAGAAAGTTTCCCAGACGTCACATTTTAACCGATTCTATAGACACCATATGGGATGGTGATTTACAAGACGTGCGAAACATATCGAAGGAAAATGAAAGCATACAGTATATTATGGTTTTGCAAGAAATATTTTCAAGATATGCATTTACAGCTCCTTTGAAACAAAAAACGGCGTCGTATGTAATAAAAGCTTTAAAAGGGATTTTTGCTAATGGAAGAAAACCCAAAGTATTTAGAACCGATAAAGAAAGTGTATTTAAAATTTGTGGGTGTCCTCGTTTTTGAAAAAAGGCGTACACCAAACTTTTACGGAAAATGAAACAAAAAGTAATTTTGCAGAAAGGAGCATTCAAAATTTGGAAAACAGATTGCAGCGCATGTTTACTCATAATCAATCTTACGAATTTTTGAGTAAGCTACAAGCAGTTACTGATAGCATCAATAACACTCCTTCCCGTCCTTTAGAGGGAATTACTCCTGCATCTGTGACTAAAGAGAACGAAGAGGAGGTTCGTTATAGAGCTTATTGACAAAGGAACAAAAGAGCCGGTGTAGTATAAAAAAAAATTAAAAACTCTAAAATGGCAGAAAAAAAGGCTTATAAATTCAAAGTCGGTGATAAAGTTAGAATATCTTATTTTTTTTTGACGGACATTTCAGAGAGAATACGATAAAAAATGGACGGGGGAATTTTTTTTAGGTTGGTCGAAGATACCGTAGTCAGGGTTTGTCCGTTTACAAATTCAAAGACTTTGCTGAAGAGCTTATAACTGGTACTTTTTATTAACAGGAACTGCAGAAAGTACACACAAGTGACAATTCTATCTGCAACATCGATAAAATTCTAAAAGAACGAAAAAGAAAAGGAACGGTAGAGATCCTTGTGTCCTGGCACCAATGGCCTGCTAAATTTAACTATTGGATAAAACAAATCCGACATGCAAAACATATAAATAGGAATGATCACTTTTATGACATTCATTATTTTCAAACATGAGCATCAGAATGGTTCTAAGATCTACAGATAGTCAACATATTTAAGGCGCCCATATTCATGGGGGAACGAGAATTACCTCTCTTGCGACTGGTAAATTATATAAAAGCGGAAAATATCATTTACAATTTTCCTTACGAAATACTGTTGCGATTGGGCGAATTTCAAGACGTGAGGGTATATATAAGAGACTCGAATAATCAACCTGCTTCATATTTCAAAGGTACGACCACTATTACACTACTGCTGAAAAAGCGTTTATTTGAAATACAGTAGTGGGTTCCACGTACGTGTCAGACCCTATGGTGTGGAAAACGTTTTATCAAAACATATTCGACGGAGGATTTAAACCTAGTAAATACAGAGGTCGGCAGACAGGTAGCGGAACAAGGGGTACGTTTTCCAAGAAACCGTACATGATTCCAGTCAACCCGCATTTATCCCGGAAGGAGCCGGTAGATCAAGTTGTGGGTGTCACCATGACCGGGCTCTCTGATCAGTAATAACAAAACAAAATCTATATACAATTAAAAATTTTATACAAATTTACAAATGCACAAAAATGTCAGCAATACATGCACGACGCGAGACGTTCCATTGCCTTAAGCCACCATCATCTCGTCTCCGCAAATCACCACGCTGATCCCTAAGCCATTGTCCACTGTATCCACTATGTCCACTAGTCCTCTAACAGCTCAAGGTAATCCACAATTCCGAAAACTCTTCCGTTCGTCCACCATAGGCCGTCAGACATCATTAGCACCTCTCAGGCCAATACATAGAACCTCGTCTATGCATTAATTGAGACTAACCCCCGGGAACCTTTAATTATAATGCTTACATAAGTACAATGTATTAATGACCCTAACCGGTCTCCGTACAATACATTTAAACAGAGTGAACTCTCGACATTTAGATATATGTTTACACACCGTAGAGAACGGCACAGGTAGCTAAACTACACTATATACTAAATATCTAAACATAACTAACACTATTAGACTATAATGCACAAATACTGCGACATACACGTGGCATACACGCGGCACTGTTAAACAGACAACGTTAAGGTAACATTCACGTGGCAACTCTTGTCCTCTATTTAAAGTAATATAAAGTAGCACTTATAAGCTTTAAAATTTACAAAAATGAAAATGAAATGAATAAAAGCAAACTTACCCCGTCTGGAGATTTAGTTACCAGGCAATTACTAAACTAAATAAACGTGGTCAGATCCGTGTGAGGAAATCGTGTGCTCTGCCCAGAACTGCACAACTCAAACCTTATAAAGCCCTAACAATGCGGGTAGAATGACCCAGGTTGAGTCTATTACGCTGACCAATGCCAAACTGAAAAACATGAGGCTCCATACGGGATAAACAAAATTTATATCGAAATACTGGGGTTCAGTACGGGATAAATCCCTAACATATAAAATAACGTATAGTACAGACATTACTACAATTTTATTGTGACATTATCTCCCTAACCTAAGAAAGTTCTATGAACTTGTGCAACTCACAATCAATGAAACATATAAAACTGCATATTTACAAAACAAAACAAAACATCTTATAACCGACTTAAACAATATGCGCCAACATGTTCTGACCCTTTAATAGCAATAGTCCGAAACCGGTACGGCTGCAACACCAGTGCCCATCTCATTAGTCAAGCGTTTATCACTTTAGACTTTGAAAGATAAAGAAGCGGTTGATGATCAGTCTCTAGATAAAACTCTTGACCATATAAGTACCTCTGAAACTTTTGCACAGCCCACACTATCGCATTACACTCCTTCTCAATAGTGGAATAGTTCACCTGACTCTTAGACAACTTTTTACTAGAATAGGCCACAGGTTTCTTGACTCCATCCTCATACTGCAATAAAACTGCTCCAATTCCAACATCTGAAGCATCAGTCTGTAACGCAAAAGTTTCACTTAAGTTCGGTATCTTTAGAATCGGTGTCACCATGAGCGACGACTTGAGAGTAATGAAGGCGTTTTTTTGCGCATCTCCCCATACCACTTTGTTGGGTTGTCCTTTCTTGGTGAGGTCAGTCAAAGGTGCTGCTATTTCTAAAAAATTCAGAATAAACTTCCTGTAAAAACCCACCATACCAATGAAAGATCGAACCTGCTTCTTGGTTGAAGGTTGGTTGAACTTTTGGATAGCAGTCACTTTCTCTGGTAAAGGTCTCAACTTTTCATCGCCGGCTATATGTCCTAAACATTCAAAACTGCAGTAGCCAATAAAACACTTACTCGGTTTAATAGTCAAATTTGCTGCACGAAGTCTCTGCAAGAATTCTCGAACCACTGATAAATGTTCCTGAAATGTAGATGTGTAAATGATAACATCATCAATAAAATTGTCCACACACTGCATACCTTCTAACAATTTCCGCATGAGTCGACTGTAACTTGCTGAAGCGTTTACCAATCCGAACGGCATAACCGTAAATTGATATAAACCAAGTGGAGTTTGGAATGCTGTAATTTGCTTGGACGAATCATCTAATGAAAGCTGCCTATAACCTTTGGAGAGATCAAACTTTGAAACATATTTACATCCTGCAAGCTTGACAAAGATATCATCAGCATTAGGAATAGTTTCCGAGTCAAA
This sequence comes from Magallana ariakensis, assembly GCA_020458035.1. Taxonomy (NCBI): domain Eukaryota; kingdom Metazoa; phylum Mollusca; class Bivalvia; order Ostreida; family Ostreidae; genus Magallana; species Magallana ariakensis. The sequence goes on along the minus strand of CM035811.1, from coordinate 56,402,184 downwards.
CACAATGATTTTGTTGATTGCTCTGAAATCAATACCAAACCGTCCTTGTTCTTTACGATGACGATCGGAGAACAATATGGGCTATCGGATGACTCGATAACACCAGCTTCCAGCATCTTACGGACTTCCTCACAAACAGTGTCCCGTGACGAAAAAGGTAATGGGTAAGGTTTACTGTGAAAAGGTTTGTCGCTGGTTAGCTTTATCTGATGAACTCCCAAAGTCGTTAGTCCAGGTAAGTCTGACAAAACATCTGAAAATTCATCAAGCAAGAAATGATCATCATTACACTGGTTATCAGTTAACTCAGCACTTACTGTCACATCGCTTGGACCTTCTTTCCTTGCTTCTCTTGGTGAGTCGACCAATGTCTCATTGCCATCATCGTCGTCTTCTATATCTACAACAGCTACACCTGCAATGCCTAAAATGTCAACATAACTATCTCTTTCAACATACAGTTTAAGCATGTTGGCGTGAAATGTCTTTAATTTCCCACCCATGTCAATCTTATAGTCAACTGTTTCCTACTTTTTCCACAATTGTGAACGGTCCCTTCCATTGCATAAGAAGCTTATTGCTGGCGGTTGGCAATAGAACGAGAACTCTTTCTCCCACGGCCATCTGTCTCTCCCGTGCACCTTTGTTGTAGTAGTTTCTGTATCTTTTTGATGATTTCTCAGGATTCTCTCTGGCCATCTTGCACGTAGCTTCCAGTCGTTCTTTCAGATATACAACATACTGGTAGTAGTCCTTACCTCGGGATCTTCAACCTGTTTAGTCCATAACTCCCGTAATATCTTCATAGGTCCTATCACTTCATGCCCATAGACCAACTCGAACGGTGAGAATCCCAGACTCTCTTGTGGAGCATCACGGTACGCAAATAAGGAGGCTGAAAGGTACTTGTCCCAATCTGTCGGACGTTCGGAACATAACCGTCGAAGAATCTGCTTTAATGTGCCATTAAAACGTTCTACCAACCCGTTGCACATTGGGTGATAGGGTGTCGTAGTTAACTGGCGCATGGACAGCAACCGGCTCACTTTTGCCATCAATTCCGAGGTGAATTGTGAACCCATGTCGGTGAGCATCTCCTTAGGTACACCTGTTCTGCAAAATATATCTACAAGAGTCCGGCAACCATTTCAGTCTCAATTCCCTTTAAAGCGACTGCCTCGGGGTAACGAGTAGCAAAATCAACAACAGTCAAAATATAACGATTACCCTTACTAGTGGCTGGCTGTATGGGACCTACTAGATCTACTGCAACACGCTTGAAAGGAACTTCAATGATAGGCATCTGTCCTAGTGGTACCTTTGCAGTTTTTCCTTTTGGAGTAGTCCGCTGACAGATACATGTATCACAAGATCTGCAAAAATGCCGTACATCAGCCTGAACTCCTGGCCAGTAGAACTCTGCTAACACTTTGGAAGATGTTCTAGAGATTCCCAAATGACCTGTCATAATAGATTCATGTGCAAGTGAAAGAACTTTGTTTCTTAATCTTTTAGGTACAACTAGCTGAGTAAATCGTTTACCTAATCCAGATTTGTCTGTTTGGAAAACACGATAAATGATACCTCTTTTACGAATATACGAAACCTTTGACTCGTCATCTTCTTGTCCTACCATTGCCCGTATCTTCACCAGCGTCTCGTCTTCATTCTGCTCTGCTTCTATATCATCTGGAGAAATATCAGAGTTAATAATTCTGGTACACACATAGGTTTAGATTTTTTACTTATCTTGCGAGATTGTCGTCGCGTCACCACAGCATTAGTTTGGTTCGGATTCCAACTTCCATCAGGGTCTTTCGGATCTCTGGCGTTAGATATATTTCCGATGATTAAGGAATACAACGGATTTTCCAAACAACAAGCTTCGACGTTTCCAGTGAAATATGGAGTGTCTACTTTCACACGTGCCATCGGAACTTGGATTCGGGATCCATCCGCAAGAACACAAACTCTCTGAATTCCTGTAAGCTGATCATCTCAAAGTAAGTCTCTACGTACAACCACGCCATTGCAACCAGTGTCTCTAAGAACTGTCACTAAATGTTCATTTAACATTCCATCACACGTAGGCATATCAACAAATGATGAACCAATGTTACATGATGAAAAATTAAGAAGATCTACTGAACTTGACGCCATGGAATACGTAGAAGTATTTGTAAAAGAAGTAAAAGCGCCACACTTGCCTTTGATCTCTGAATGTTTATCAACACTTTCTTCTTTTTGAGGTTTGAATTCCATAGCTGCCTCTACAGAATTGCGGTACCTCTGAGGACACTGCGATTATATGTGAGCGGGTCTGTTGCACTTGTAACATCGTCCGTCTCTTCTCATCGGAGGCTTTGTAGTAGGTGTAATTCCTCCAGATGTCTGCTCTCGTTTGTCTCTATCCTTAGATGCTGAGTACTTGTCCACAAAAGTATCCCTTTTGCGGAAAGAAACTAAAGTTTAAATATTATCATGTCTAGCTTCTTTAAATTGATCTGCTAATACAGACATTTCTTGGATATCTTTTGGAATGGGTTCCTTTAGGAAAAGCAAAAGATCTCTGTTACAAATAGACAAAAACTGATCTCCTAACATCATGTCAAAAAGTCCTTCATATGTGTTGTGAACTTTGCCAAGTTCCATCCATCTACCGAGATAACTGCTTAACGAACTGAAAATTGTGAGGAAGTTTCTACTACCTCCGGTCTACACCTACGGAATTTCTGACGAAATCCATCTTCTGCTTTTTCAAACCTCTTCAATAAAGCAGTCTTTAAAGCATCGTAATCGGTTGCTTTTTCCTGGGGTAACAGAGCATATACATCGAGTGCACGACCTTGAAGTAAAGCACTAAGATTAACTGCTAAACTGTCTACGTTCCACTTCTGCGCTGTGGCATACCTTTCAAAACGTCTCAAAGAAGAGTCAATATCGTCCTTAGACTCATCAAGAAAAGGCATTTAAGGAACTTTTGCATTATTAGAATGTTTCCTTTTCTGTTAATTGTAACTTATGTTCCAATGTCTGAATAGTCAATCTGTATTTACTCTCAATCTCTTTCATACCTTTTTTCTCTTCTAATATTCAGCCTTTCAATTTCGAGAGACTGCTACTTCAGAAGAAATTCTCTGTCTTCTTTCTTTTTTTCTCTGTCGGCCGCTCGTAGATCTCGATGGAATGCTTGTTGTTGATGAATAAACTTCTGTAGATCTGCGCCTGTCAAATCTAAACTTTTCCCATACTCAGTTTTTTCCTGAAGAACATCCATCTTTTCCAAAGACAAAACTGATCAAACAACAGCAAAACCAACTGAACGAACAAGAATGAAAATACTAAACGAAACTAACACAAAAATAACTAGGTAGAATACAGGATCTGACCTTAATTGATAATATTTTTTAACATACAAACCATGGTAACCATCTCCACACGACGTTTTCATAGCTCTGTACATCTACGACTTTGCTAAATTTCACCTTGTATATTTCTGAAACGATATCTCATAAAGGTATGAAAAAGGTACAAGCTTTCAAACAAAACATATTGATGAAAAATGCAAATTTGCAACAAAAAGGCACACACACACACACACACACACACACACACACACACACACACAAATCCCTGCACTGAAACAATTCTTTTAGACAACAAATTCATAAACTAAAGTATAAACACACAAAATAACTGATCAGAGAAAATCCCACTTCTGACACCATTTTGTCACCATGACCGGGCTCTCTGATCAGTAATAACAAAACTAATTATATATACAATAAAATATTTATATACAATATTTACAAATGCACAAAAATGTCAGCAATACATGCACGACGCGAGACGTTCCATTGCCTTAAGCCACCATCATCTCGTCTCTGCCAATCACCACGCTGATCCCTAAGCCATTGTCCACTGTATCCATTATGTCCACTAGTCCTCTAACAGCTCAAGGTAATCCACAATTCTGGAAACTCTTCCGTTCTTCCACCATAGACCGTCAGTCATCATTAGCACCTCTCAGGCCAATACATAGAACCTCGTCTATGCATTGAATGATACTAACCCCCGGGAACCTTTAATTATAATGCTTACATAAGTACAATGTATTAATGGCCTACAATACATTTAAACAGAGTGAACTCTCGACATTTAGATATATGTTTACACACCGTAGAGAACGGCACAGGTAGCTAAACTACACTATATACTAAATATCTAAACATAACTAACACTATTAGACTAAAATGCACAAATACTGCGACATACACGTGGCATACACGCGGCACTGTTAAACAGTAACATTCACCTGACAACTCTTTTCCGCTATTTATAGTAATATAAAGTAGCACTTTTAAGCTTTAAAATTTACAAAAATGAAAATGAAATGAATAAAAGCAAACTTACCCCGTCTGGAGATTTAGTTACCAAGCAATTACTAAACTAAATAAATGTGGTCAAATCCGTGTGAGGAAATCATGCGCTCTGCCCAAAACTGCACAACTCAAACCTTGTAAAGCCCTAACAATGCGGGTAGAATGACCCAGGTTGAGTCTATTACGCTGACCAATGCCAAACTGAAAAACATGAGGCTCCATACGGGATAAACAAAAATTATATGATTATATCAAAACACTGGGGGTCAGTACGGGATAAATCCTTAACATATAAAATAACGTATAGTACAGACATTACTAGAATTTGATTGTGACAGTGGGAAAACACTGACACCTATGGCAGCGGTAGAAGAGAGTCAAAAAAGAAATGAAAGAAGGCATCAAAGCGAAGATTCCTCACGTGTCAGAGAAGACTATAAAAGCACAGAAAAGACAACGTGTTATCCAACCTAAGCCAACACTCAAAAAGAAAACACCTAAGAAAGGACTGAAGAGAAAACGAGACACAGGAGACAGAATTTTTAACCGAGACGAGAAAAAAGTCAAGCATCAATAAGAATGGACTTTTTAAGCGATAAAATTACAGACATTGGACTTCCAGCAGAATTGGCTCTATTTACAGTTCCACCCAATCAAATAACTGGATAATTTTTTTTTAGTGAATGCAGACCAGTGAGCTCCTCCGATACGGAGGATGCCCTTATCGAGATATCGGTGCCTGGGCAGGATAACGCTTACATAGACTTAAGAAGAAGTCGTCTGTACGTAAAATGTAAGATTGTTAAAACCGACGGTACAGTCTTGGCATCACAGGAGAAAACGGGGATCATTTATTTGCCACTGCAAACCATGTGGTCTCAGATAGACACTTAAATGAACGGAAAACTTGTGTCCCTCAATATTAGCTACTATGCTTGGAAAGCCTACCTAAAACTTCTCCTTTCGAGCGGTGGTGATGTATCTCAATCTCAGTTACAGTCCCAGCTTTACTATCCAGACGACGACGACATGGACAATCCGGACGCATACGGGGGCAACAATGAGGGCCTTAACAACCGCTATGCATTCACTCAAAACAGCCAAATATTTGACCTGGAAGGTCCATTGTATGAGGATATATTTAGAACCGATAAACACTTGATCAATGGAGTCGATTTACACTTGAAACTGTTTAGAAACCCCGCTGCCTTTATCTAGATGAGCAAAGAAGCCTTCCCTAGCTACAAGTTGCAGTTACTAGACGTGCCCTTTAAAGCATGCATGATTAAGGTGGACAGCGGAATTTTGATCAACCATGCTGAATTTTTGAAAGACAAGACTGCTAAATACCCCCTGACTAGAACCGAAGTAAAAAAAAAAAGCACCTGTCCTCAAGGTTCTGGAACGTTTATTTGGCAGAACGTTTGGTCTAACACCTTACCGACCAAAGCTGCATTCTGTTTCATTTCTCAGAAAGCTGTCAATGGAAATTACGAGAAGAACCCATTCAACTTTCAGAATTTGGCGAAAGAAATTGCACTTTATGTGAACGGGGAAAGCACGCCTACCCGCCCCATGAAAATCGACGTAGGTAACAATCAAAATTACGTTACACTTTTTGTCAATTTATTTGAAGCCGATGAGAAATGGAACAAAGATGCGGGTTTGGAAATCACAAGAAGCCAATTTGTTAAAGGATATGCCACATATGCTTTTAATTTGGCACCTAGTGACCTGGGTGAAGAGTATTTAAACCTAGTGAGACAAGTAAACGTTCGACTCGAGGTCAAGTTTGCCATCAATACACTAGAAACCTTGAATTGTCTGGCTTACGCTGAGTCTCCGGCCCTTTTGGAAGTGGACCAATCACGGGACATCAAATACACTAAAGTATGAATTCATCCGACATCGTGTGCATCGCCAAGGGACACGAGTTGCGTAGCAAATTTTTCACCAGATACCTTACCAGAAAGAGTCCAAGTCTACCCCTCAGCCTACGTTTGTAATACCGATCCCTCTCATTTACCTGGGTCCCACTGGATAGTCATGTGGATAGATGGCTTCCAAACAGCGAAATTTTTCGACAGTTTTGGCCGATACCTGAACATTACGATGTGCGAATCAAAAACTTTTTCAATCATAATTCGGAAAAAATGAATTGTAATGAAATTCCAATTAAGAAAAAAATGCCTTGACTTGTGGTTATCATGTACTATTTAATTTATTGATGAAATGTCAAAATTATACAATGAATGACATTGTACATATTCTTAAAATGCCGGATGATCCTGATGTTTTGTGTTCCGAACTATATCTCAACAAACGGACTGCATATAAGCTTTGTATTTACTATATATATGCATACGCTTTGGATATCTAGTAGTAGGCATGAGTCCCGAGACTGAGGACAAGTACAGATTGCGCACGCGCATCTTACCTAACGAAGATACCATTGTTTATCTACCTATATAAATTAATTGTCTTTTGTGATTTTTTATCATTATTTCACAATGAACCGAACAGTTAAAACGCATTTATTATTTCTAGAATTGTTAAACGCTACGAACACGAAACAGCGACGAGCACTGTTGTCGACCATGACACGTGAGGTGATGTTTAACGTTTACAAGGGAACCATTCCGGTCTCTAAGCAGTATATAAAAACTCTGTATGCGTACAAACACATCATAAGTACCCTTGTGAGCAAAACGGTGAACAAGTCTCGACGTAAAAAGTATTTGATCAAAACATCATACCACGTTAAATCAAGCCTAGTCTACAAATTTTTTCAAAATGGCTCAACAACTAGTACTCGTTCCAAATGAAAAATACCAAAAACTGACACAACCACAGGATCATCCCCCGAATAGCATGGAGACAATCTTGGAACCGACGAAGGACCCACCCACTGACAAAGATATTCCCACTCAGATGCACGTTATCGAAATCTTGGAACACGTTATTCCAATCAAACTTACATAGATGTTTAGAAATCTTCTTCTCAAGAACCACTGCACCAGAAATGCCAATATTTACAAAAAAGCTTGTATATATAGTGAAGATTCTAAATTATAAACTATAAGTCGTGACTCTCGGACCAAAACTGGGGCCCAAAGCGGGGTTCAAAGTTTAACATAGAAATACATAGACAATTGTTACAAGATTTTTTTTTACATTCAACTAAATTGTGCACACAAAAAAACCAATTGTGTCTCCCTGATTATTGACAACTCATTGCATAAGTATGAGTTTGCTTAATCAAGAACTGGCGGATGAATACAATAAGGTGTAAAAATTCACTAAATATTATTTTAGTTTATCGCTTACAGTTTATTTGGACACCGTGCCCGATAAAAATAAAAATTATTATGTAAATTTATTTGTTGTCTGGCACGGTTTCCAAAATGAATGTAAGCGATAAATGTATCTTGTGATTTTGTTGCAATATTGCAGCTAGTTTGGTTGAGCATTATAGATACGGCAGATCAACGCACGTGGTGTGGATTTTTTTGAAACAGTAATCTTGTTTCACACGGGAATTGAAATAAATAAAAGTATGTTTTATTATAATTAGTTAATGTGTTACCCACGTATACAAATGATGAACCCGTGAAATTTGTTCAAAGACTTTTTAAAGCAGAAAGAAGATAATTTATTTTTTAACTTTGTTTCGATTTTTGTAACCATGATGAGTTTAGATTCATTGTATTGGTACAGAAATTCAAATTAATGATATCTAAATTAAAGAAAATGTCAGCTCGATGCCGTTGTGGCCGTATCGGCATTTGGTATGTACATGTATAGTGAAGATTCTAAATTGTAAAAATTGTGACCCCCGGACAAAAAGTGGACCCCCAGGCGGGTTTCAAAGTTTAACATATATAGGAAAATGTTTAAAAATCTTCTTCTTAATAATTACAATGCAACAGTTTGGGATATTAATATGCATACATCCTTAAATAATGTAGATTCTAATTTGTAAAAATCGTGACTCCCGGACTAATAATGGGGCACCAAGAGGGATTCAAAATTTTACATTTTAAAAAATATATAGGAAACGTTTAAAAATGTTCTCGAGAACTACAATGTTACAGTTTGTCGAATTACTATGCATGCATCCATTGCTTACGTAGATTCTTAATTGGTAAAATCGTGATCCCCGGACTAATACTGGGGGCCCAAGAGGGGTCAAAGTTTAATATAGAAGTAGATAGGTAACATGTTAAAAAATCTTCTTCTCGAGAACTACAATGCTACAATTTGTTAGATTGCTATGCATACAACCTTGGATAATGTAGAATCGATAGTTTTAAAATAGTGACCCATGGACTAATACTGGGGACCCAAGATGGGTTAAAAGTTTAATGTAGAAGTATAAATGGAAAATGTTAAAAAATCTTCTTCTCGAGAACTACAATGCTTCAATTTGTCAGATAACTACGTAAGCATGCTCAAATAGTGTAGATTCTAAATTATAAAAGCCGTGACTCACGATCTAATACTGGGGCCCCAAGAGGGGTTCAAAGTTTAACATAGAAATATAGAGGGAAAATGTTTATAAATATTTTTTTTAGAGAACTACAATGCTTCAATTTGTGAGATTACTATTCAAGCATCCTTAATTATCGTAGATTCTAAATTAATAAAGCTGTGACCACTGGACTAATACTGGGCCCCAAGAGGGGTTTAAAGTTTAACATAGAAATACATATGGAAAATGTTTTTTAAAAGTTTTTCTCGAGAACTATAATGCTACAGTTTGTGAGATTACTATGCAAGGATACTCAAATAGCGTAAATTCTAAATTGTTAAAACCAACCATAAACCTCGGACCAATACTGGGGTCCCAGAAAGGGGTTCAGGTTTAAAATAGAAATAACATATGCTACGAAATAGACTGTTACAAGGAACTGCTGTTCAGTTGAGCGATGTGGCCCATGGGCCTCTTGTTTTACACTTGTGCAGATTTTATTACGGTCTTCCGTTTCCAACGGAAGACCTTATTGTTATTGCTTTGTTTCTTTTTCCCTTTTATTATTTTTTTTTCTTACGCTTTTTTGTACAAGCGGTTTCTTGAAAACGATTCAACCGATTTTCGTGAAATTTTCAGATCTTGTATATATTGATGAAAGCTTGATATATATATTTTTTTTATTTTAATGACGTCACTTCCGTTCGTGAGATATTGACGTTTTAGCGATTTTCAGAGGGTCTGATTGTCCTGTTATCTCCTCCTAAACGAACAGAGATATTGAATTCAAATTTTCAGGGATGGTAGACCAAAGATTGTAGATGTGTCTAAAGGCATTTATAGTTGTCTGGTTTTAAAGGCGTCGAAGTTCGCCTGGACCCGAAAATTGAGATTAAAAAAACGTCGTAATTTTTTCTGGTTTTCTTTGTTTATCTCTTTTCTGAAAAATATTTTGTTAAAACATGTAATGTAAAAAGTTTTTATTTACAAGACCTTTCATTTGATATCAAGAAAAAGGGGCTGGCCCCTTAAATTAGGGGACCAAAGGGCTCTAAAGTCTTTAATCTGTATTTCTTTACTGAGAGATATTTTGTGAAAGGTTATAGAAGCAAATATGTTTATCTCACAGTTATGTATCCAAGCAATGTAATGATTTTATCATGTGTTACGTAATTAAGGGTTTTTAGGGGCCGAAAGTCCAAAATTTCGATCACCCATATCTCAGAAAGCAAAAATATTTTGAAATGCAGTATAGAAGAAAAGTTGTTCAAAATGATGTTCTTAACAATACGCAACCATCAAAATTTCGTTTAACGGCCCCTATAAGGTGATTAGGGATCGGCCCCTTAAACCTTCCTTCCCATATATCTCAAGAACGGTAACGAATTTCTAAACATTTGTTGACAAAATGTTTTCAGAATTAAATGTCCTTTCATTTGATATCAAGAAAAAGGGGCTGGCCCCTTAAATTACGGGATCAAAAGGCTCTAAAGTATTTTTTCTGAAGACGTTACTGAGAGATATTTTGTGAAATGTTATAGAAGGAAATATGTTTATCTTATAGTTATGTATCCAGGCAATGTAATGATTTCATCGTGTGTTACGTAATTAGGGGTTTTTAGGGGTCAAAAGTCCAAACTTTGATCACCCATATCTCAGAAAGGAAACATATTTTGAAATGCAGTACAGAAGAAAAGTTGTTCAAAATGATGTTCTTAACAATATGCAACCTTCAAAATTTCGTTAAACGGCCCCTATAAGAAGATAAGGGATCGGCCCCTAAAACATTCTTTCCCATATATCTCAAGAACGGTAACGAATTTCTAAACACTTGTTGACAAAATGTGTTCAGAATTAAATGAACTTTCATTTAATTTCAAGAAAAAGGGGCTGGCCCCTTAAATTACGGGATCAAAGGGCTCTAAAGTCATTTATCTATAGCGTTTTACTAATAACTCTTTTGTGAAAGGTTATTTAAGCTGAATTAGGTATAAAACGTGTATATATCCTTACAATATAATGATTTTCTCTTGCATTACCTAATTAGGGTTTTTAGGAGCCAGAGGTAAACAAGTTTAATCTTTTCTATCTTAATTGGAAGAAATGCAAGTATTTGAAAAAGCAATATAAGAGAACTTATAAAATGCGATACAAAAAAGCATTAGTTCTTCACTCTTTTTTCCATGTTTTTTTGTCGAAAACCAAAGTCGATGATGTCAAATTTTCTTCTAAAAATCGGACGGAAGACCTCTTCGTTGCTCGCAACGAGATCGTGTCTAGTTTTGTTTATTTTTGTCTTTATTTATTCTTAATTTATTTTCAATATCCGTTTCTTCATTTTTTAGAAGTGACTTGACAGATAATAACAGCATTTCCATACATCTCACAGAAAATACCTTTCCATATATTTCACATTCAGGTATGCGTTTTATTTAAAGCAAATTTAAAAAAAGGATAATTTAATATAGAGGAAAAATTAGTAACAAAACTTTTTATTTAAAACATTTTTTCTACCGAGTGTTTTTCCTTGTTTGATTTTCACTAATTTTTAAACACAAAATATAAACTTATGTAGCATTGAACCCCTCTTTTTTAAAACTTTTTTTTATATAATTACAGTAACTCCAAGCTCCCTTTAAAATCTACCGAAGAAGTATGTACTTCTTGTGAAGACCTAGAGCAGCTAAGAGATGAAGAAACACTGCATCAAGAAGTAGAAGAAGAGATAGAAGAGGAACAAACAATAGAACAAGAAGAGCAAGAAACAATGGAAATTAACATTGACTGTGTTATATTGGAGAGGATGGTTCAAAGACAAGAAAAGTTAAAAGAAGAAAAATAAGAAATTGAAAGACGCTTAACAGAGTTACAATCGAGATTTGAAAACATTGAAGAAGAACTTGAGGATATCATGTATTTAATGGATTAAGGGAACTTTTTCGCAGTGCATGTATAGTTTGTAGAGTTACCTTTCTTTTTTAATCAATAAGTAGTTTATAATTTTTAAAACATTTACCTTTTTTACTGATAGATGTGAAATGAAATGAAAAAATGCATATATCTCAAAAAGAAACTATGTCTTAAAGACATGTCTGTATTTATCATATCTAAAAATATTCTTTGTAAAAAATACATATAAGGTCATCATTATTTCATCACGTTTATGCAATACCATTCTTTTTATTTTTTTTTAGACATTATAACAAAAGATAGCGAGTATGTTCTATATATAAAAATATTCTTATAATACTTATGGTTTTTTTTTAAGTTATATTAACATATTTTTACTTTATTTCTTTTTTATAGAAATATATTATAAATTCCGTTATTTTTTTCAATTTTCTTGCTTCTTACAGTTAATTATCACAAAATTGACTAGTTAAGCATATAAAAACTAACCGTAGGTTCTCAAGAAAATTAACGTCTTTTCATTTTCAAGTACTTTAGGTGAAAATAAACTTCTCACCTACTGTATTTTCATCTATCACCAATGCACATTGCAAGTATTGGAGGCATCTTTTCAAAAAATTTGGTGGCCGTTAAAACGACCGCTGGGAATATTTAGCTTCAAAGAAGCTACTTTTCTTCAGTCTTTACTTCTTCTTCTTCTTTTCTTCTTCTTTTTCTTATTCTTCTTGATTAATAATATATTGTTCGTACTCATGATCGAACATATATATTAAACGCCCGTTGATATCCCTCAATCTCCCGGAAGGATAGGGATCCATCGCTATTTCCAATTATCAATCTTCATGAAAAGGGTCTGGAAGAGCAGTATCACACTCATTTACAGCAGCCGAAGGAGTTAAATCGTTTGGAGTTAAGGGCATTTTGAAAAATGATAAAAAAAAAAATTATAGCTATTCTTTAAAATATCCCCCAACTTTTTTTAATACACCCCTTTTTAATGTTCAAGTGCGCATGCTACATCACCGCATTTTTTTCGTGTAAATTTTTATTAAAATATATCTCTCTGCGCACACGTAAGTATACCTTTCTTTATGGGTGCTCAAAATAGGTCATTTAAATCCATCTTTTTTTTAATAAATTCACGTATTGCTTAATGCTATCTTTTTTACGTTATCGATACTACAACACATGCTCACAAACCATAGAATCACCTTATGGTTACGTCGTTACCTAAACCTACTTTTTTTCTACGCATGCTCACTATATTTTGTATATCCAACCCCTTTCTAAAAATAACAAATAAGAACACGACCTCTATTTACTGTTCTAAAAAGTCCCCCTCTATAAGGCCTCAATAGTAACTACGTCATCACCTCTATATTCAATCCTCCAATGAGAGCACGACCTCTATAAATTTACTGTTCTAAAAATATCCTCTAGGAGGCCCCAATAGTTACGTAATCGTTCTAAAACCTCACCTCTATAAGGGCCTATATACTGCTACCATTTCAATTCCAATGTATATCCTCTCTGTTTAATGGTAATTTAATGATTAAATTAACTTTTGTGAGTTAATCCACACACTATAAATTAGTGAAAATACCGAATGCCTGGCAAATCTTAGTGTATTCTCTCCCGATATGCTTTATTTACACATTCGGGGCATATACACTCCGGTTTAAGACGTATCGGGGATATTGTCTGTTTTTTTTTATCTTAATAATTACCTACATGAAAATCATCATTGGGTTTTAGCAATGAATCAATAACATATTAATCAACTAATAAAGATATATATACCATTATGAAGTTAGGAAGTATATATTACAACGTCTGATCCCATCGAAGATGTTCAACCACAACATTAAGAATCAGATACGCGAAAAGAGGGCATTAAAGTAGTTTATCAATGAAATGGTCGAGAATACATGTAGAGAGAGAAAGAAAGAATACGATGGATAAATTAACAGAAACATAAAGATGAATATATATGAAGAAAACTGTACCCTTCTCGCAAAAATGCATTCAAACACTTTAAAGGGTGAAATATGTTCAAGGGAGTGAGTCAGTTGCAACCAATCTGATTAAAATCAGCCGTTCTGATACGCTACCGCTCTCGAACATCTGAAACAAGCCGCTTAGAGGTCACGTCCGAACGACCCCACAATCTAAATATTTAAATATAAGTTCGTGACCTTTTTGACCAATGAGAATGCCCGTCTCTTAAAAACTATGAGGTGAAGTAACAGTAAGGTAAATATAACCGCACAGATTTATGGAAAATTATCTGCTGGCAGAGTTTTGCTAGCCACAATTTGATTGGCTTATCGAAAGGTCGTTCGGACGTGACCTCTAAGCGGCTTGTTTCAGATGTTCGAGAGCGGTAGCGTATCAGAACGGCTGATTTTAATCAGATTGCAGTTGCAACATTTGTGTGTTGGGGGGGGGGGGGGGGCGAGGCATAACACGTTCACAAACTAAACATTCAATGAAAGAAAAGATAATTATTGTTATTTGACTAAATTTTGAATCGTGTATTACGTATTTCGTATCTCAAATGAGCCTTCTGGGCTTTTGTACGATATTGAAGTATCAGTTAGAAAGCATAAGATGTGCGTAAGATGAGTTTTTACATCCTTAAAATGCACAACATTATATTGTTTCGTTCCTCGCATTTCTGCAGCGCTTAATAAGGCATCTAAACACAAGTAAGAAGAGTGAATGTGGTTTAGGAGTATGTAAAACATCTGTTTTGAAATGTGCCATTTTACAAAATGATGGCTAGCGATAACCTTGAGACACTTGCCCCCAAAAGCATCTTGACATTTGCAGTTTAAACTAGATGCTGTCATAAGACAGTAATACCGGCACCAAATTGTTTGCCCCAAATAACACTCCTGTGTACCTGTTTTAGTCAAAGAAAAGGCTACATGGAATTGTTGGTACTATTTAAAAATTATAATTTACATATAGAGTGAGATCATCCCAAAATACTCATTAGCGGCCCTTAAAGTATGATTTGGAGTTGAACCATTTAAAATTTAAAAGTTTATCAAAAACCTTAACATTTCATGTCATACAGAGTTTGGTTTATGTATTTATTACAAACAAAATCTAATTATGCCCCCCGCCCCCCAAAAAACACCATACATAAAATCAAACGGTTGAGGGAAGGCAGTCTCCAGCGTTGAATTCGCTTTTTGTTGACCAACATCATCGTGCGCGGATTTAGAGAGAGGCTGTGGGTGAATCCGACCCCCACCTTTCCTGGAAAATTAAATCATATAGTAAAATTACTAATACAAATAAGCCTCGGAACCCCCCCCCCCCTTTGCAAACTATTATTATTCTGGCCCCCCTACCTGGAAAAACTAAAACTTGCTTGATCCACGCATGTGCTGCTACTGCCCAGAATATAAATACACATCAGCATATTTTGACAACAATGAAAGTATGCGCATGAACGTTGCAATGAAGAAGATTGTAAGCAGTGCAAAAATCCGAAAACAAAGTTTTTAATAATTTGGAAAGGTAAAAATAAAAATCCCAGTGGTATTCGAACTCTTGACTTATAGACATGTAGTGAATGCTCAAACTAATTGCGCTACGCTAATAGGTAACAATTTTTTGTATTGTAAATTTCGACAGGGAGTATGTTACAATATGGAGGTGTCACATATAACGTTAAAGCTGAAATGTGTGCTTTACATGATGGATTAAAAGAAGAAAAGGGGAATTTCGAAAGCCATTTTTAAGGGATTAACGTCATTTTTGACCCCTGGATGAGAAATACAAATCCGAAAACCTTATTGCGCATCTATAAGGCACCCCAATTGATATTTAAAATGATGATTTGAATATCAAGAAAACTGTGTAAGGAATTTTTGGAACCATGCTTTATTTGGAGTGATAAACTTCTTTAGTTATCATATACTATTTGACCCCTGAAGAAAAAATAAATTTCCAAAACCTTATTCGGCAAAAAAGTCATTTTTCAACATTTAATTTGAGCATGACTCCCGGGATGAAAATAAAATTTCCAAACCCTTAATGTGCATTTACAGGGCACCCCCAATTTTATTCCAAGAGATGATTTGGATTCTGTGTAAAATATAGGAGGAGTTCTTAGAAGAAGGTTTTTTTGATTTTAAAAGAAAATAATTTTTAGCCAATAATTGGCCCCTATGATTAAAATTTCTAAGACCTAACTGCAAAACAACATCACACCGGCCCCAAATCATATCCTAAGAAATGATTTGTAAGAGCAGTATGAGAAAGAAAAACGTGACGGACGGACGTACGGACGGAACAGGATAACAACAATATATCCTAACTTTCTTTAGAAAGTGCGGGTATAATGAAATGATTAAGAATCGTTATATAAAGAGTAAACTGTTTAGGAGTGGTATTCTCATAGGGTTTTCATTCTAAACGATTATGTATAGGAAAAAGGGGCGATTATGTTATAGTACGGCTAAACAAACTCTAAATGTAATTATAACTTGACCCAAGTAGTAAAAAAGAAATAATGTTTCTGTTAAGTCACCTATTTTAAACACCATTGTGCACTCCTGAAACTCATTAAACAATGGTTACTCTTCCGTACAGATGATATACACGCTATATTGTATTTTAATAATTCAAAGCCAATTAATAATTGTAAAGCCAAATAAAATGTCCGCCAACAGAGGAAGGCTGCACTTCTTTGTTTTTTTCTAATTATACATGTATCAGCTATTTCATTGTGTCAATGAATACAAATATAACAAAATGATTTTCAAATAAGTTGAATTGTAAGGAAATAATGCCGCGGTCCGTATTTGACAAACAAATGACGCATTTACTTCCCGTTTACAGTTTAAAAAATCCTTAATTGTTCAACTCCGGTAACATTTTTTGTCAATTATCCAGTTTAAACACTCAATAAATGGTATTTGTTAAATCGAAGCAAATTACACAGTACATTATACGTCCATATATTAATCAAGAATCCTACCGCTTCATTTTCTAACCTTCTTACTAAACAAACTTAATCTTAGAAAACTTTAATAACTTTTGTATCCAACATAAGTATACTACAATTTTATGCAGTGATGTTTCATTTCTACTCTTATAATCCCCATAATTTGTGTTTTAAATACCGCATTAAACATACAACATTTTAATGACAAATTTAAAAATATGCCTAATTCTACTTGGTTTAAGTCTTATGGAAACGGGTATACTTATATAATCAAGATTTGTAAATGAATAACTGTTGTGTTTTTGGTTTTTTTACAATGTTTTATACATGTTTACTAACATGATATTTTTTTTCTGAAATATCTATTATGTATACTGTAGTATGTTACATATATCAATTCATTGGGGTTTTTTCTATCCCCTTGCAAAGGTTCGGAAATAGAAAACAAGAGGCCAATAGGCCTTGACGGTCACCTGAGTAGCATAACTCATACACAAACTTGTCAAGGAGTTTCATATATGCATTTAATTAAGTTTTATTCTGGAATAGAAAAATTTTTAATTTGTAATGACGACCACCTCTCTGCCTGAAATCTTTCAAAAAGGACTATTAACCGTTTTCAAGATATTCGGGCACTACCTGTTTGAGGGGGGTCAGGATCACCCCAAGGGCCCATGACCTACATACCATATGATGCCCCTTGACACAAGGAACAAGAATATATATGGTTTAGGGGTGGGGATCTCAACCGTTTTCAAGTTATTTGTGCACTTCCTGTTTGAGGGGGGTCAAGACCATCCCCGGGGCCCATGACCTACATACCATTTGATGCCCCTTGACACAAGGAACAAGAAAATATATGGTTTAGGGATGGGGTTCTTAATCGTTTTCAAGATATTTGTGCCCTTCTTGTTTGAGGGGGGTCAGGACCACCCTTGAGGCCCATGACCTACATGTACATACCATTTGATGGCCCTTAACACAAGGAACAAGAATATATATGGTTTAGGGGTGGGTATATTACCCGTTTTCAAGATATTTGTGCACTTCCTGTTTGAGAGTGGGTCAGGACCAGCCCAAGGGCCCATGACCTTCATACCATTTGATGGCCCTTAACACAGGGAACAAGAATATATATGGTTTAGGGGTGGGGATATTAACCGTTTTCAAGATATTCTGGCACTTTCTGTTTGAGGTGGGACAGGACCATCCCCGGGGCTCATGACCTACATACTATTTGATGCCACTTAACACAAGGACATCATATCCATGCCTTTAGTTTTTCACAAATATATACAGGAGTAGAGAAGAAGATTTTCTAAGATTTAATACATTTTTACTATATGGCCATATAAGCCCCACCCTAGTGCCTAAACACCTGTCCCAGGGGTCATAAATTTCACAATTTAGGTAGAAGACTTCATGTACATCATATCCAGGCATTTAGTTTTTCACAAATATATATGGGAGTAGAGAAGATGATTTTCTAAAATATAATACATTTTTACTATATGGCCATTTTGACCCCACACTTGAGCCTGAACCCCTGACCCAAGAACCATAAATTTCACAATTTTGGTAGAGGGCTTCATGGACATCATATCCATGCATTTAGTTTTTAACAAATATCTATGGGAGTAGAGAAGAAGATTTTCTAAGATTTAATACATTTTTACTATATGGCCACATTGGCCCGACCCTAGGGCCTGAACCCCTGACCCAGGGGCCATAAATTTAACAATTTTTGTAGAGGGCTTCATGGACATCATAACCATGCATTTAGTTTTTAACAAATATCTATGAGAGTAGAGAAGAAGATTTTCTAAGATTTAATACATTTTTACTATATGACCATATTGGCCCCACCCTAGAGCCTGAACCCCTGACCCAGGGGCCATGAATTTCACTATTTTGGTAGAGGGCTTAATGGACATCATAACCATGCAGTCAGTTTTTTCCTCACATGTGTGGGAGTAGAGAAGAAGATTTTTGAAAATTTGGCTGTTTTTTGCATATTTGGCCCCACCTGTGGCACCCTGGGGGTGGTAGAGCCACCAATTTCACAATTTACATTCCTCTTATCATAGAGATGCTTCACACCAAAAATGGGAACAATTGGCCTTGTAGTTTTTAAGAAGAAGTTAAAAATGTAAATTGTTAACGCACGTCGCACGACGACGGACGAAAACAGATAGCAATAGGTCACCTGAGTAAACTCAGGTGACCTAAAAATCAAAGCTCGTTGAATAAAAATCATCAACCATCACAAATCATGAGACAATGTTTTATCGCATGTCTCAATCTCGTTTCTTAGTGTAATTAACTATCTTATAGATTTTTTCAAAATTCAAAAGTTAAAGCGTAAAAATTGACTGTGATGTCATCAGTCTAATATCAAAACGTATACGTGTAATAACCCCATATTAAGCTCGACGTGTCAGAAAAAAGAATATGTATCACTCTTAGCATACATTTCTTATTAAGTATAAACAAACATATCATATTAATGCATGTTTGATGTTGATAAAAATATTAACATTTCAGATAATCATTTTCGAAGATAATGACTATGAATAACGTAAACGTTTCTATAGCAATTAAAAAGCCTCTGAAAATTAAGATAAGCAGTCGACTTTGTCAGATATCAATGTGTTTATATGCATCTGACATATGTGCAGCATAATTATCCAATCATAAGAGTACACACTCAAAGCACATTTTATGTTCTCATATTGTTGTGTTTTGATACTCATTTTCGTCAACATACGGGAGTTTGAGTTCTTGGTAGTTGGTATTTGGGTTAAGTTCTTGATAAATGGTATTAGGGTTTAGGTCTTGGTAGTTTTGGTTGTTATTAGGGCTTGGTTCTTTGCAGTCGGTAGTTTTGTCAGTTGTAGTTGTATCCTTTGTGTTTGATTTGAACAAAGATTTCCAGCACAAAAGTATATCACTTTTAAACAGTCTTCTATAAAGTATCCTGAAAAAGTAGGTTTTTAGTATATTAAACTCATATGCTATAGACATATTTGTTTTCAATATTTATTTATCGTGATCACTCATTACATTACATACGTCGTATGTATTACATGTTTTTCATGTAAATTATTAAGAAAATATTACCACAAGAAAATAAAGTCACCAGTTACGAGAACCAATACAATGCAGAAGACTATAGCAAATGCAACTATCCATGATGTAACCTGTTCCTCATATTGATTTCTCCATTGACATTCTACAACAATATTAACAACGCAGCTTTATTACGGACTATAACAGTTCTACGAAATTATTCAAATTAAAGCAAAATTTTGATGAAGAAAATGTACAAACATATTGACATATAATTGCATATATAAATAACATTTTTAAAAGCAAAAAAAAAAATAACCTTGATTACACTTTTCTCCATAAAAACCCTCTTTACACCAGGATAAACATTTTCCAGTAAATCTATCACATGTCTGGTTGATACAATGCTGACTGCATTGATGTTTGCAGTTTTCTCCATACGATTTAACACATTCTGAAATAACCAGAGATTTTGCATTTGAAATGTATATCAACAATGGTTTGTGTGCGAGTTTTGTAGGCATATAAGTATCATTTTGTATTATAATATGCACAGATATAAAAAAAATCGTTATTAATCTTGCATACTTGCAGTATATAGTCAACTCTGTCAATTCTGGAGCTCACCTTTGTTGCAGTCTTTGTTGGTATATCCTGGGTTACACCCTCTATCACAATGACCAGTTTGTCTGTTACACATGGACTCATTTAGACAGTGACCACTACAGTTGTTGACACAGGCATAACCATAGGTACCGCCAGCACACTCTAAAACAGGTACGCATAAAGAATATACCGATGAAAAATTGGCTTTGTTTCAGAAAGTAACTATTCCAAGAAAGATTACAATTTAATTGATATAGTTCTCCTGAATAACTTTGAAAAAAATGTTCAATCGTATTAAGATTAATTTTACTTAAGATAAAATATAGATATAATCTGTAGTTATTTGATTTTTTTTCTTTTTAGAACACAAGCTTTAAACAGTACGTAAAATTATGTCAGACACACCTTATTGAAAACTTTGCATAATGATTTAATTAAAATATTCAGATTTAATATATAGCAAAATTTTATTCTATTTTTACTGGTTTTGTTTTTAATCATATAGTAACTAACTTTACATACTCTGGATAAGTTAATTGATTTACACCCATTCCATTATCGCAGTGTAATCCTGCCCATCCAGTATCACAGCCCAAGTCACACAAACCAGTCACGTGGTTACAGGTAGTACCGTCTCTACAGTGTCCTATACACGGTTGACTACAGTTAACACCGTACCACCCTTCTGAAAATCCTATACAAAGGTTAGCAATATTTAGGTAGCATATTTTAGGAGAAATTATTTTATATGACTAAACAATATCTGGCTTGAAAGACATGGTATTGATGACAAAAAAAGCGCGACATTTACATTATTGAAATACGCTCTGTGTGCATTTTTCTCAATATATCATTATATCTTTTTAATATACACATTTTGTAACGTGCGCCGAATGCAGAAATCTACAAATAAGCAAAACCGACTTTCCCAAAATCTAAAATAGCGACACTTTCAAAATACACCAGTAAAATGCTATTAACATTTACACATTTAATATAATTTATTATTTTGTTTAAAATCTTTACTCTTATCGCAATATGTTCCCATCCATCCAGAAATACAGACAAAACATGACCCCTGTGTTATGTGACAGGTGCTGTCTTTACAGTTGATAGGACATGATTCGTTACAGCTACTACCATATACATGCGGACCACAACCTTAAAATCATACAAAAAAGGAAATAAATAATTATAATTGAAAAACAACACTTTAACGATTTCCTTAAGAAATGTTGGCAGCTTTTTAAATGAAGTTTATTTCATATAAAGACATGTGTATTTTGTAAATGAATCGTGAATTAAAAAAACATAATAGATCAAGTTTGAGAGCAGTTTTTGATCATGTATTTGTCATTGGTTTTTCCACTGAAAAACCCGGACGAAAGATTGTTATTCAGATGTTTATTCTAATTGTAAACCTTAATCCTCGTTCAGCTATTGTTTAACAGAATTCTTAAAAAAATATAATGACACTGTCATTCAACACATTCGCAAGAAAATACGTAATCAAGAAGGACAGTGGATATTTTCATTTTTGAAAATCTTTTCGCAAACTTGTTTTGTAAGAGGAAGTAAATGAAAATTGAGAGAAAACTATAATAATAATATATCGTAAACATAAAACGTTAAAAATAAGAAACTTTATACATGACCTTTAACGACAACCTCACAAAGTTCAGTAATAACATTCGTAACTTCATAACCCTCGGGGTAGGTAACTTTGGCTAACCGTTCGTTGTAAAAGATGACATAACGTCCATGTTCTTTACACGTTCTTGTAAAATTAAGCGGAGGTAACTGATGTTCGTCCTTGTAGCACAGGGTAGAACCCTTAATATTAATAGTGTTTGATATATATAAAGAAAATCCAGCAAAACGTCCTCGCTGTCTGCTCACTACAAAATATAGTTTTGAATTTGTATCTTAAAAAATGAGCAATATTATTAAAACCTTCCAACGACTCTATCTTCTCAAATTACCGTCAATACAGAAGTAAGTTAAAACAAGAAATTGCTTTCCAAAAAGATTGCTTGACTTAATTAAATATTTCAATAATTTCAGTAATTTGCTTATCCCATGCATATACATGTATATTATTGATGTTGAACTATTATTTAAAATTATTATTTTAAATTTTTAGCAATGCAATGATGGTAGAAGAAAAGAAATTGTATTTGTTATATTTATGTCAATGATGTATACATGTACAATGTATAGAGGTCTTTCCACGCATAGCCCCTTTTTTCTTTATATTTTAGACATGGACACAACTATGTGTAAAACGCAGCAATATACAAAACTATTTTTGCTGGAGTAACCGATGCCATGGTAACCAAGGCTAAAGTGTGAAAAATAGCAAAACTTTCCTAGTTTGAAGCTTTACTAGAAGGTTTTGCCCACTAATATAAACTATCAAACACTTAAAACAACCCTAGTGTTTTTTTTTTCAATTTCTATATAATGGAAGAAAATTAATAAAGAAACCAATTTCGTTAACATTTTACCATAGAAATTGTTATATTTTTAGAAAATCTCAATTTTTTTTAAGTTTTTGAATTAGTCGAAAGAAGAAACGATTATATTTTACATCCATATCAATGTCTATGCAATAAGCATTTTATTTACGAGACTTGACAACTACATCTATTGCTATGGTAACAAGGAAAAAATATAGGAAATACTGAAAGACGAATTTATAATATATTCTACCCTTGAGACCCTAAATTGGTTTCATTACTCACAATATGTTATTTAAAGCATTTAAATGCCACTTTTACATTTTTATCCTCGGTTACCATGGCAACGGGACCACAGAGAGGCAAATAAATGGTTTTAGGTTTGTTACTCCTCGAAGTTTATCAAACTGTTAATTGTTAAGCAAATCGGAGATTATGTGTATATGTGGCCATCGAATTATTTTGATTTTTATGTATAATTGATCTGAAGATGCAAATCCAAGGTCTTTAATTAATTCATACTATAGGGAAGAAAGGGAAATGTTTTTGTTTTAAAAAAGCTGCATCTGTACACACGGTAGGTTTTGAAGAATTCTTATTATCCAAATTTGGACTCGTCCATTAATAGGTTCTTAAAGAATATGGCGCGAAGTTTTGATTTACATTTCACCTGAAGAATGAGACATTCGATGTTTTGAACTAGCTCGTCATTGGAGGGGTAAAAAAAATGACGTTTGTTTTGCAACAACGTTATGTAATTTATCAAACACTTCGACATACACACTAACAGTAAGTGTGTAATGTACATTTATTAAGACACACAAATTAAACCTTTTTCAATATGAATAAAACAGCCCAATATATCGAAAAATATTAGTTCCTCCTGTTTAAATTTCAGCTTATGAATGCATTTTTTTAATCTAAAGAGAGGATTAAGTGAGTTTTAATAATGATAATCCAACATAAAACATTACATTCTACCATAATAGACAATAGATAACAAGTTGTTGCAATGACATTATCTCTCCCTTTTCAATATTCAAACATTGCTATCATTTTTTATTCAGGAATACACATAAGCATGGGGACCCTCCTTTTTATTTAAAACTCTTGCTTACTGTTATTTGTAGTATCTAATAAATATTATATAACATTTTAATTATTTCCTATTGTAAACATGCATCGGATTATCTTTTTTATGAAAAAAAAATAATATTTCTAGTTCTTATTGCCTGCATTTTCTATGAGGTTTTATACTTTGAGACTTTATTCACTGATAAATTAACAACTTGATAGTGTATTTTTATATTGTGAAGAGTATTACGCTATGTTGTTAATTTAGAAATATAATAAGTTATGATATGGGTTACACCATTTTGATAATAAAATCAATTTACAATAACACAATACACAATTTTGTTTTTAAATTCCGAGATGATATTATTTTGTAATTGTGTGTAACATCATTCTTTTACTCATTTTTAAGGTTAAATGAATACAAAAGTACATACCGTAACCGTTGTAATTTTTAAACAAAATATTGACGCTGTAAATGCTGTAGACTCCACCAAGGTCAACTTTCCACCATACGGTCTGTGCAACAGAGTTGTGCCCTATGTCTCCAGTCCTCATACACGACAGCGAATTTCCATCAATTGCATAACTAGCATATAAAAAAAATAACCAGCCTGCTTGAGCTGTTTGTGATTGTGTTGCATTTTTCTTATAGGACAAGTCATCTGTAAGTAAATCGTAATTCTAGACAAATTTAGAAACACAACAATGAATGGTATAATATATTTTTTTTTTATTTAATACATCAAACACACGTTTGGAGGTAAAGAAATATTAAAATAAGACGTACATGCAATACCAATTATAGGGAAAATGATGCATACGCAGGACAGTTAAGGCAACATTTTGCTTTATTGGGAGAAAAAACATGCCATTCAGTCATTTTTTAGACGCGTTTTGATTGCAAGTCAGTCATATGAATGACATAGTGGCATCTTTCTTGGTAATAAAAACATTTTAGTGATTAGTCACATACCGTATGAAAGTGTTAAGGATAATCCTGCAATACAGAAAAATATGTTTCTAAAATCCATTGGTATCATTAAACAGCCAAATTTTCTGACTGTAAAGTAGCAGGAAGATTTTTTTTTTAAATACGAAAAACATGTCCGGTCAATTGGTTTTCAGCACAAATACACATTATGGTAGCACATCGCATCAAAGTTTGTCCTTCTAATAACAAAAAGGGCACATAATGGCGGTTTTTGTGCACGGTGAAATTGTTTGTATACATCGATTTATTTGAATATCGTCATATCTCATTAGTTGAAATAGTCGGGGACGCGAACCACATTTAAATTTGCACTAGACATTAATTCATATTTATGAATAAAATTCTTTAAAAAAATCCATTTTTTTCAAAACCGCTTATTTTTTGTCAGTTTTACTTGTACAGACCCTGAAACGTGCTACTACACCTGTTGCACGGTTCGGTTCGGTACGCTTTTTGAACGGTACGTTTCGCTTTGTGAACGGTACGGTTCGTTTCTTGCACGGTACGCTTTGCTAAAAATAGCTGCACGCTTTGTGAACGGTTTGCGCGCTTCATTAATGAGGTAGGCGTGGCCTGAACGCTTTTATTTTTCTCGATATAATATTGTTAGGATTTTGTCCGATGACTTCAGCAAGGTGGTCATTATGACGAGCTTTTTTTCTTTATTTATATGATATATTACAAAGGTATTTCAATCTAGTTAAAATCAGAAATTCCATTCGTTCCCCCTTTTTTGATATGTTGCGTAAAACGTGTACTCATTGAAAACCGGGAAGCGGAGGGTAGTTTTAATTAATCTGTTATTATTATAATTCGTATTTAATTTTAGATAAATGCAATTTTTACAATTGATTAAAAGAATTGTGACTTTAATCCGATATATGTTTGTTAATTCAGCGATCTGTCGATAATTCTAACAAGCATCTTAAGATTATTATTTCTCTACATGTACGTACTTGTATTGAAGCCATTAATTATTTCAAATCCATTTAAAATTGCTATGAAAAAAATCCTTAACTTTTTCCGATATTTCTTTAGTTTCCTTTCTCGCTGTCTTAATTTTCGGCTAGTCATTATATTTACAAGCATCTTTCTTTTTTTTGTACTCATAATTCTTATGATCATTCTTTATTGTGTATGCATGTTGCCGATCAAATTCCCCCGGTGAATAGACAGTGTAAAAATACACGCAATTAATGATAAGATAAAGACTTTCATTTAAGAAATCTTGAAATTTACTGTTTTAAAGTTTTTCGACACGGATTTTAATTCATCTACATGTAAATATTGAATGTAACCCGTCATCGCTTCTCTTACCTGAAATAATATCGCGTGTATTATTAGTCAAAATATTACTATTAGTTTTTGTTATTCAGTTAAACTATACACTATACATGCACATGTATCATATTTCTTACGATAAATTATTATGTACACATCTGGAGACACACAATAAGTCAATAGCTTTTAGTGGTCATATTTATTATTTTGTCGGACAAGTGTCCGCTCTTCAATGTATGCATGGGATTTAGCTGACGTTTTACAAATGCTGACTCTCCCCTTTATATATTTTATTTACTTTTTTACTCACATTCCTGCTGTAAACATGACACGGGAAAATACCCGGCAATCAACAACTGAATGTTAAAAGTGATAAATATATTAAGAATTTATCTAGTAACAAAAAAATATGACAGCGATTGAAAGAGACTCTGATCGCCAGTACATGAGTTATAATCATGAAGTCGGAAGGAAATGATTGTTTAATAATTTAAAATAGGAACACTCTTTAAAAAAAGATTTAAGAAAGCATAAAACTAAAACGTTTTAATTCGGTAATTTTCTTCTAGCTATGTACATGTAGGAGGAGCCAAGTAGCACGCGGCGCATGGCGTGATCCGTACTGCTATACTTAAACTGATTGACAAGCGAAGCACGTGGAGTCCTGAAATAAAATCCCGCTTAAGAGACCGACTATAAAACAATGGTTCAGTGATAAAACTTTAAGTAATATAACTAAAACATAAGCTCTCTCTCTCTCTCTCTCTCTCTCTCTCTCTCTCTCTCTCTCTCTCTCTCTGTCCTCTCTCTCTCTCTCTTCTGTAAGATAGAAAATCTCTTCCGTAAGATCGAAAATAGGGGTGCTGTACGGTTAGACAAAGACGTACGCAATTTTGTAGTTTTTCTTTTGTCTTGAACAGGTGTGAAAACCCCCGAGGACATGTCGTTTTATACCCTGGGTTTGTTAATCACTATACACAGGAAATGATCGCGACTTAAACTTTATATACATAAGAAAGCCAACTGATTTAGCACGTTATGATTCAATGTGCGTTTAAGTAACCAACAACTGATAAGTTTAGATTTGAAAGAAAAACTGATTTGTTGATTCCTGACACCTGTTCATTTCACAATCTACGACATATACATGAACATGTTTTGACAGTTTATGGCGCTACGCAAAGAAAAGATTAAGGCCTAAGAAAAGAAGTTATATTAAAACATTTTGTAACGGTTTTAATAAAAATAACAGCGTTAAGTTTTAGTATGTGTTATTTAATCCCGTATAACTAAAATCTAGCAAAATATTGAACTTATCTGGTCAGCGATAATATCCGTCCGTATTCATCAAAAGACATAAGTCAATAAGCCGTATATGGAAGTTGCACGCTTATTGCACGGTACGGTACGCTTTTTTGGCCGTTTTGGGGCGTGTCTTGCATAAATTATATTGCACGCTTTTTGCACGGTACGGTTCGCTTTGTGAACGGTACGTTTCGTTTTGTGAACGGTACGGTTCGTTTCTTGCACGGAACTGTACGGTTCGTTTTAGAGGTGTAGTAGCACGTTTCAGGGTCTGTATATTTCTTTTATAATAAAGTCGTTCTGATGATTTGAAAATCAATTCAAGGTATAGCAAGCCACTTTTACTTTAATATTAACTTTATATTTAATAGACACAAAGTTTTCATTAACAACTTTCCGACAAATAAAATATGTTTTGAATTATGTAAAAAAAATTAAGTATGGTCATTTTGTTGCAACACTGATTATCGGTCTTTGAAGTGGTGGGAACCTCTGAAAGGAATGCCTGGAGTTCGAAAATATTATAAACTTAACGAAATGTCTTTTACCCTCTCTGAGAGAAATCCCCTGCATTTCTTATGCGGGAAATATGTTTTCCAGATTTATTTATACAAATGTTGTTTTTATTATTGACTCAATTTCATTTTGGTGTACATAGAATGTTGACAGTTACAACTCATACAGACATTCATTTGATACATATGTGTTTCTGACTAATCTTTGTTCAATATATTTGATATTTTTCTGTCCACTTGAAAACCTAATGTTTTTGAAGTTACACCAGTGGGTAACAAGGGCAGTTGGTTTATGGTGAATATGTTTGAAATATTTTGTTTCATTACATTTTTCACGCAGACTTGAATGACCCCAGTTTCCTGAGTTTGCTGTATAAGTTATATTGCTTTAAAAGTATATCACTTGTGACTTATCGGTTTTTAGTACATATTTCATTTGTAAGGTCACTTGACAAAGCACTCTTTTGTAGGACTAAACTGTTTTTGTGGCTTTTAAAGTAACTGAAAGTACATGTACATGATGCATCTGTCTTTTGACGTTGTGTATATATTAGCGGAAAAAAGAAATAGTGCATTTAATATATGACAAAACATTTAAAAATTACAATGAACAAATTTTATTTTTTGTAATACTTTTAACACATGTATTCGAAACAACAACTCATAACACATTAATGTCAACGTCGAATAACGTCAATTTCAGCACACTCGAAAGTCACTGTTATTTGAAATTGAATTAACAAAATTAATAACGCGTGTGACCACCATTTGCGTTCACGCATGCTTGACAGCGACGCCTCATTGATGCCACTAAAGTGTTCAGAAATGCTTGAGGGATGTTGTTCCAGATGTTGGATAAAGCCTGGACTAAATCAGCCAATGTCACTGGCTGATTTGGTAAACGGCGTAAACGTCTTTCCATTTCATCCCAGACGTGCTCGATCGGCGACAAATCGGGGGAAACAGCTGGCCAAGGCAAGACATCGACATTTTGTTGAACAAACAAGTCTCTGACTACACGTGCAACGTGTGGCCTTGCGTTGTCTTGCTGCAGAGTGATGTGATTTTGATGTCTCTGTATGAAGGGTATCACATGACGCTGAATAATTTCATCTCGATAGCGTACGCCGGTGAGATTTCCATTGACAATTTGTAGAGGGGTCCTTTCACGTGCTGATATTCCACCCCACACCATAACGCTACCTCCACCAAATTGTCGACGTAGCACAACACAAGCGTCCTGGTAACGCTCCCCAACGCGACGATACACCCTACAACGGCCGTCACTGCTATCCAAATGAAATCATCTGGATTCATCAGTGAACAGAATATTGGCCAAGTCCTGTATTCTGAATCGCAGATGTCGTGTGCACCACGCTAGTCTGGCGATACGATGACGTTGAAGCAGTACTGGGCGCACCGCTGGACGTCTTTTTTTCTATTTATATTTACGCTTTAAACTTTAATTTCAAAGAAAATGAAGTCGCTAATAGGGGTGCGGATCTGTCTGAAGCATCGAATTCCAACAGATGTTTTCTTTACCATAATAAATTGTGTAATGAATATGCCTTATTACAATAAACGTTGTGATGAATTAGATTTGGGTGGGGGAAATGGAATGACCTGACTACCCTTTGAGTGGACTACTCCAAGGGTATATAAACAGTTGTGCTGTAGAATCTGGGAGAGTCGACAGTGAACAGCAGAGTAGAAACGTCGTGATAGAAAGAAAGAAAATAGAAAGAAGAAAGAGAGAAGAGTTAAGAGGTAGGGTCAAATAGAAACTAGTGGCAAGAAACCCAGGGAATTGAAGTAGGGTGCTTGGTGTAGTAAATCTGAAGAAGATTGAGACACCAAGTACCTCTCTCTCAATTGGAACCGGGTATAGAAACACAGTACAGAAAGCCCATCTTATACATTATCCCCATTGATTATTGATAGTGATTTAAACGTTATCCAATTAGAGGAAAATTATTATACAATCATTATTAACTCAGGTAGAGTTAGAGAAAAATTGATTTCATATATTATCCCTGCGAACCCAGAACAAAACACGTTACATTTATGTGGCAGCCGGTTCAGGGATAAAATATCAGTGATTTCATTGATTTAATAAATTTATTTTTGTTGTTTTTGAATTAACATATACCGGGTGTATTAAGAACAAGATACCAGGCATATTGTTACCGGGTGCTTTGAACCAAGTGAAGTGTTACCGGGTAGTGTGTTCAGGTTCAAAGAAACCGTGTATCTGAATTTTGAATTAGTGAGCGATAAGAATAAAAGAATTAGAATAGTTTTGTGTTTTGTATTTCTGTATTGGTGTAGACAATAGAAAACTGAAAATGAATGACAAAGAAGCTGAACTTTGGGCTGATCTCAGCGTAATAGATGCTAGACGTGAGAAGCTAAAAGAGACATTGGATAGATTGAGATTTACGCCATATACATCTAAACCTTCTATGATACCAGATCCCGGGGTAGATGTAAGACCAAAATATGATACTAGTATAGATGATAGATCATCTCAGTATGCTAACACTGCAAGTGCAAATGTTAAATCAGACACAGCGGAGAATTTTGATCATCCAAAATATCCAAAGTCAGATTTCTCTGTTTATCGAGGGGAAACGAGTCAAGAAACATTAGAAAAAGCGAATAGTGATTACTTACGCCCTCGATCAATTGAACAACCACATTTTTAGAAACGCTACTCGCAGGTAGTTTTCAACACAGTACACACAGTCTCGGTGCCACATCAACGACAACCAGTGTTACTTGGACATCAAGACATGGTGCATGGAATGATAGACCACATACAAACCAGGTCTTTAATCGAAGTGTTAACTCACTTGGTAACCCTGAAATAGCAGCATGGGTAAAACTATCATGAAGCCGGCAACATTTGATGGCACTTCCTCATTGATAGACTATAAAGCTCATTTCGAAGCCTGCTGTAGTATTAACTGTGGAATCCTCGACAGAAGAGTTTATACTTGGCAGCAACTTTAGAGGGCAGGCACAGACCGTACTCGGAAACATAAAAACGGACACAGTTTACACATATGAGGATTTATGTGAGACATTAGAGGCTAGGTTTGCACCTGTAAATCAAACAGAGTTGTACCGAGCAATGTTAAGGGAAAAGCGACAGAGACATTACCAGAGCTAGGGGAAAGCATACGTCGCTTGACTCATCTTGCATACCCTACAGCACCAAGGGATGTAACTGATATGATTGCCAAAGATCAGTTTATTGATGCGCTGTCGGATTTTGACATGCGACTGCGTATTCAACAGTCTCGTCCTAAATCTCTGAATGATGCTGTAAGATTAGCAGTCGAAATAGAAGCGTTCTGTAGAGCTGAGCGTCAACGTAGGCATGACGTCGGATTTGCTCGAGGTGCTACAAAGGACGCAGTAGATATAAATACGGCTTCTGCACAGAGTAGCATTGGTGTGAATGAAGAAATTTTGAAGCTTCGTCAGGAAATTCAACAGTCTATGAGAGATCTGGAAAATAAAATATCAAAATTGTCTGCAAGCAAGGGGTCAGACAAATCAAATGATACCAATGCAGAGTGTAACGTCACCGGATTAGCACACTGGATTTTTATTAAATTAAATGAATTTTTCTTATTTTAAATTAAAGATTAAATGAAAGAAAAGTCAGTTGTAAATTTAAACAAATAAACAATTTATTCCGGATATTCAATCAATAAATGCAATTAAATCTTTACAATATCTGGACCTCCTATGCTACACTGGTAATTATGTGACCAGTAATTAAAGTAAATAAACGGATAATTAATCCATAATTAATCCAGTAAATTAACTGGAAATGTAAGTATAGAAATCAGCAAATAGCTGTAGTAAAATATTATGTTCAACAAACCATGACCGTTTCCCTTTACAAAATTAATTAACTTTTCCCCAAATTACGATTCACCTATTTACACACCTTAGTGGAACCGTAAAACCCGTAAAAATCGTGCCGGCGTCTGCTATCTTCTGTATATATCGTAGTAAACTGACGTCATGAGACGCGACCAATCATAAACGTCGCGTAAAAAGTATTAACCAATGAAAATAAAGTGAGATGATCTAGTTCCCAAGAAATATTCTCACGACTACGAGAAAAGTAATAAGAATTTAATTAATATTTATCTAATAGCTAAACTATTTCTATCTTTATTTAAGAACTAACAATAATGTATGATTAAAAATTAGCGCTGGTAAAACTTTGTAACAATACGGCGCAATGCATTCTGGGAGACGGCCATTACAAAAACAACAATGTATCACGAGGTCTACAATGAAAGAAAACAAGAGTTAACTCCGGATCCCAGGTAACAGTGCATATATCAAATCAAAGTTTACTTTACATATACGTTATTCAACATCGCAATGCACTTGTATCAAGCGTAAATTAAAAAAAAAGGAACATCGTTCAAGACCGACGATGCACTGTCAAATAGTACACAACGTTAGTACATCGTAATTATTTTACATTTGCCCCCCTTTAAAAAATTGTCCAAGTCCCTTTGGACTAATACATAACAGGCATATACTATTCATCAACAATTCATAAGTAAATACACATCTAGATTAAAAGAAGATTCAACAACATAGCATAATTTGACAACTGTAAACCACAGGAGGTAAGTACATGCATCATATTATGCAAACCATCAAAATATAAAGTGCATTTAGTTTCTTATCTATTACACAATAACTACACACATTAATAATAATAATATGAAAACATACACAGACAATATATTCATAACAATAGAAAAATATTAATGATAGACAATACTCTTGCAGATCCAACATACTGACTAACTGAGCAACAACTCTCCAAGTTGAAATTTACAGTAAGTGAATATACACATATTACATATTTATCACCTCATTTACCAATAATTCACAATAAACATCCTACAGATAAATTACCAGTCATTTAGATATTAAAGAGACAGCAGTTGAATTTAAATTTCAGACATTTTAAAGACAAAAATAGTACATGTAACACAATAGACCTGAATAAAATAATTTCCATTAACTGTAAACATTTACTTATTTTGTTACCTTACAAATATAATCACAGATGTTTTAAAGTCTCTTGTTCCTCTTTCTGTCAGGGCTAAAGAGATTGGTCAGTGGAGATGCACGAGGAGGGCTACGGGGTCTTGGTCTCTGCTTGGCTGGCCTGTAGACTACAGACTTCACTGCTGGTGGAGGAGGGGACCTAGCTCTTCGCTCTACCTGGAGTCTCTCTCCTTCTCCAAGCCCATTGTGGATGCTACGGGAGGAGGGGTCCTCTAACTTCTCTCGCAGGAGGCGCTGAAGATCCATAATGACCTGAGTATTGTTCTTCATGGCACGCTCCTGTCTCGCAACAATCTCCTGGAGCCTGGAGACCTCGTCCTTCCGTGGTGTTGTGTTCGTCGCTGCATCCTTTCGTAATGGCAATGGATCAGCATCAAATTCCGTCATGTCCTCAAAATTTAAGAATTCTGAAAGGACCTCAACATCTTCCTTGGCTAGAGGCACAGCCGAAACAGCTGAAGCAGAAGACGAGGGAAGACGAACCAGAGGCACTGCTGCATTTGAAACTGGCAACATGGCAGCCATTCCACCAGAGGTGTCAGCAAGCACAGGTGTTGCAGGAGCCACCATTGGAACAGCACATGGCACAACCACTGAAAATCCACTGGAAGAAGTGGGGGTGGGCAGAATCTGTATTGAGGCTGCAAACTTGGTTGATGGACGAACCATGGGTGGAGCTCGCTGTCTTCTCTTCCAGTGGTCGGCTGAGTCCTCAATCGACAACTGGCGAGTCATCGAATACACCACCTTACTCTCCTCTCTGACCTCAGCCGAGGAAGGGAGGGGAACAGCAGAGGTTCCTTTCAAAGCTGTGTGAAGAGAATACCACTGTGGGTGCTTCCTGAAGTTAGTGTAGTCATAGTGGCAGTATTGACAAACTGGGCAGGAATACGGCCATTCATCGAAGGTCAGGTGCTTTGAAAACACGTGTCGTAGAACATAATGTTTCTCCCCTCGAAGATGACACAAACAGCATTCCCACACTCTGCCCCTCTTTCCGGCTGTTGAAATATCTGACATCTTGGAACTGTAAGTAAACATAACTGCACAATTAGTACAGTAATACACATAGAACATGAAATATTTCATGTAACACATTTTAAACATGTAACTATAGTATACATGTAATACATGTATTAATATCAACATCCCCCTTCCATCCCCATTATTTTTAACAATGGTCATGCTTTGTTATAAAACTCTGATGAAAGGACACAACAAATCATTGTCCAATATTTTAAATTTTATTCAACACTTCTGACACTGTGTAAATAACACAGTAATTACATGTACGCTGTAAAATTATGTATTCTTTAACTTTTCAGACAACTTCAGTGCCCATTTTGGAGGCATATCTCCTTTATATGGAAGAAGCTTGTTATGGTTGATCACTCTACAATCTCCACAAGCATCCAGCTGGATTTCAAAAACCAAGTCACTGAAAACTTTCAGTACTATGCAGGGTCCTATGTAAGTTTTTCTGAACTTTGGGCACTCTCCATCATTCATCTTTTCATTGAGCAGCCACACAATGTCTCCTACTTCATACTTGTTGATTAATACTTTGGAATTGTAGATGTCTTGTTGTCTTTTTGAAGATTGCTGTAAGTATTTCCTGGCGATTTCATGGGCTAGGTAAAGTTTGGATCTTATTCCTTCAACAAATTCTCCGTAAGATGAAACTTCTTCCCTATTAGATGCCAAAGAATGATGTGTAGCTTCATACGGCATTCGGTTCTCTCGACCGAACATGAGTAAGTTTGGGGTAAGTCCTGTCGACTCGTGACAAGTTGATCTATAAGCTGATGTAAGGCAGCTAAGATGAAGATCCCATTCTTCATGTTCATTTGCTATAAAAGCTTTAATCATTCGAATAAGCGTTCGGTTGAATCTCTCAACCATCCCATTACATTTGGGGTTACGAGCAGTTGTTCTTGTTTTCTTGATATGTAACAGAACACAGTTCTTTAAAAATACTTGATTCATAATTTCGACCTTGGTCAGAGTGTAATGCTAAAGGACACCCATATCTAGAAATAATTTCATTCAGCATTACACGAGCTGTAGTTTCTGCTGTCTGGTCTGGAACTGGGAAAGCCTCAACCCATTTAGTAAAATAATCCATGAACACAATAATATATCTATTCTCTATTCTTTCTCTTTGTCATAGGCAACGGACCAA
Organism: Magallana ariakensis; assembly: GCA_020458035.1. Lineage (NCBI taxonomy): Eukaryota > Metazoa > Mollusca > Bivalvia > Ostreida > Ostreidae > Magallana > Magallana ariakensis. Next base: position 56,366,861 of record CM035811.1, on the reverse strand, counting down.
TGTAGTCAGTGGCTAAACAGTACAATGGTGCACCAAAGAACATACTTCCTAGAGGAGCTTTTGGTTTGTGTGTTGGAGGTTTGTTGATTGCACAAGTTTCACATGAAATGACAAAAATTCGAGTATCTTCCCTCAGTTCAAACCAGTAAAAATTCCTGGTAACTCTAAATTTTGTTTTCTTTATTCCTAAATGTCCTGACAGTAGGGAACAATGGCACATGTTAAGAATGTCCTTCTTCATAACTTTTGGAACGATAAGTTGTTCAATGAAACTGCCTAATGTTGTTGTACAAGAATTATACAAGACTTCATCTTTGATGATAAGTTGGTCCCATAAGCTAAAATAATGTCTAGTGGCAACTGAATAAGTATTTTGTTCATTTCTTAAAGGTCGCTCATTCTTTAATTTCTGTTGTAGAACTGGTTTAATATCAGGATCATCCATCTGAAGTCTATGAAGAGTAGAAGAAGAATATTGGCTTCTCCAAGCTGTGCAATCTGACAAAGTAGATTCCTCTTTCTGTTTCCTAGTGACTACTCTTTTTGCAGTATCTGGAGGTGTAAAAATGGAATTTTTTCCGCTTTCAATGGCATTAGCTCGTGAAAGGCACTTTTTACAAGGACCACATTTAAGGACCTCCATATTGTCAACAATGTCACACGAACAGTCTTGTGGGTTGATACATCTAGAGAGGGCATCTGCATTTCCATGTTTAGGACCAGGTCTGTATTCTACTTGAAAGTTATAAGTTGATAAAATTTCTAGCCATCGTGCCACTCTTCCTTTTGGTTCTTTAAGATTGAAAAGCCAAACAAGTGCTTGGTGATCTGACCTGACTATGAACTCTCTACCAAATAAATATTGTCTGAAGTATTCAATAAAGTGCTTTACGGCTAATAATTCCTTTTCAGTAACACAGTAATTTCTCTCAGCTTTATTAAGGGTTCGGCTGGCATAAGAAATTACTCTTTCACGGCCGTCCTGTATTTGGCTTAAAACTGCCCCAATTCCAACATCACAAGCATCAGTATCCAAAATAAATTTGCCTTGGCTCAGATTTGGGTATCCCATGATATCGGGTCCTATGAGAGCTTCTTTTAAAACAGTGAAGGCAGTTTGGCAATCTTGGCTCCAATAAAATGGTTCATTTTTCTTTGTTAAATTTGTGAGAGGCTTTGCTTTAATGGAAAAATCTTTAATAAATTTCCTATAGTAGGATGCCATGCCTAAAAATTGGCGTACTTCTGTTAAATTCTTTGGACAAGGCCAGTTGACTATTTTTTCCACATTCTGCATATCTGGAGAAACACCATTTTCATTTACTATATGTCCCAAAAATTTCACCTCCTTTTGGAAAAGTTCACATTTTTCTGGCTTCAATTTCAGACCGGCTTCATGGAGCTTCTCTAAAACTTGTTTCACTCTTTCGACATGTTCCTTGAAGGTTTTGCTGAAAATGATGATGTCATCGAGGTAAATCAAACAGATTTCCCACTGAAGTCCACGCATAGCCAGTTCCATAACTCGTTGAAAGGTCGCCGGAGCGTTTGTCACTCCAAATGGCATGGTGACATATTCAAAATGGCCATATTTTGTAACAAAAGCTGTCTTAGCAATATCTTCCTCCTTTACTTTGACTTGATGATATCCAGAGGTAAGATCAAGAGTTGAAAAATATTTTGAACCAGCAACTGAATCCAAACAGTCCTGTATGCGTGGCAATGGGAAGGCATCTTTTGTGGTGATCTGGTTCAGTCGTCTGTAATCTACACAAACCCGTATTTTTCCGTTTTTCTTTCTTACTAAAACCAAAGGGGAAGACCAGGGAGACACCGAAGGTCTTATTATTCCCTTAACTTGAAGCTGTTGAATTGCGTTTCTCTCCTCCGCCGCCAGAGCCAGTGGAACTCGACGTGGAGCTTGTTTGATTGGACGGTGGTTTTCTGTTACTATCTCATGCTCGGTGAGTTGAGTTCTGCCCAGGTCCCACTCATCTTTAGAGAAGACATCTCTATAATTCCATAGCAAGTCTTTGAAGATATCTGCCTCATCTTCTGACAAATTGATAGAAGACCTCTCATACAAATCGGTCAAGTGTGCTAAAGATTCCTCTTCTATTTGACCTTCCAACCCCTTACCACTTGCAGCAACTTTTCTGACATTGCATTCACCAGTTCCTTGTGACCCTAATCTTGAAACCTCAAAACAAACCTCACCAGTTCCCAGAACTGTATCTTGGAATACTGTTTTAGGCTCTTCAAGAGGATTCATAATTCTCAAGGGCACTGTGACTCTCCTAACAACATCAATTGCTGCTGACGCCAAGAGCAATGACGACTTCGCAGTAAACCTAGGTGAAGGTTCAAAAAGAATTGTCTCATCTGTAGCCTCTTCAGTATTGCCTTCAACAAATGCCTGGATCAACATTTCACTCATAGGGGGTATAACATATTTTTCGACCGATCGCAGAGTTAATTTTGGTTCTGTCTCATTTGATGAAATGCATGGAATTTCTTGTCCGTAAAATTTGATGATATTTTTGTCTAAAAGAATTTCTGCTTTGCTATCTCTGCTCATCAAGATGTCTATACCCAGCAGAGCATCATCTTCGATGTCTGCTACTAGGAGTGGTTTTTCAATTTTTATATTCCCAAATTGAATCTCAAAGGTTCCACTCCCATACACGGGTATATTAGCCCCGCCAGCACCTTTAAGATGAAAATCTCCTAACAGCTACGGTTTCTGATCATCATCTATGTTCTGGTATACTCGGTGAGACAGTATACTGGTTGACGCTCCAGTATCTGTAGTAAAATGAACAGGGCATCCACTCACAATTCCTTCTAAATATATCCCTGCTGTATTGGGCAATCTGTTTAATATTAAAGTTGAAGTTTGGTTATCTACCTTTATAGGGTCTCTACTGTCCGTCTGTCTGTCATCAGTAGTTGTTTTTGTAGCCACCCCTCGACCCCCAGAAATGGCTAATGGCCATTTAAAGGAGGGGCTCCATCAACCGGCCGTTGATTAGGGTGAAAAGGCATCCTAAGTGGGCATTCCCTAGCATAGTGTCCATTTTGCTTACAGCAGTAGCAAATTATGTTCTGTTGTCGATTGATGTTGTCACCTGGCTCCCTTTGTCTTTGGTGTGTAACTTGCTCTTTGTTTCTGCTCTCTGTTGTTTCAGTCTGCCCCCTTGTAGCTTGCTGCTGCTTATAAAGGCCTAACTCTTTGCTCAGGTTTTGTAATTGTTCTTGCAATTCATTGATTCTCTGCTGATCCTCTGTCAGTTTTGATGTATTTTTCGTCTCTTTCTTTTGAAATCTTTTAAATGCATCACTCTTTGCATCTGGTTTCTGTTCTTTTATTTGTCGAGCTATTTTCTGGCGATGTTTCTGTCCGCGACCAGTTTCTTCAAAATTTACTGCTTGTAAGACAGCCTCATCAATATTTTCAGGCTCTTTCACATATTCTACATGAAACTGTGCATCACCGTCCGCTAGTCCATCGAGGAATCTTCTTAATAAGTCTTCCTCTCTGGTCTCCGAGTCACGTTTTGGGTGTGCTTTGTCATAAAGGTTTTTCAGCTCGGCAGCATAATCTTCTACTCTCTCTCCTGGCTTCTGCTGCCGATTGCTGAACTTTGCAATGTAGGTCTTTCTTGTTTCCACTACTCGAAATCTGTTGTTCAACTCTGTTATTAATTTCTTGTAGCTTCTTCTTGTAGATTTGGATAGCTGACCATAGACGAATTCTGCTGCTACACCATGGGATCTTGGCAGTAGCTCATCTAGTTTCCGCTTTTCATTCCATCTCTTCCTTTCTGCTGTTTCTTCAAACCTGGCATACCAGATCTTCCAATCCTCCTTGCCATTAAAAGGAGGCAATTTAACTCTAGATTAGGTGTTACGAACAATAGCTGAAATCTCATCATCACTGGATTCTGTTGAATAAGGTTCCGAAGCAGATTGGTATCTGTACTGGAATTGACTGTCAGCTGACTTGCTTTGCTGGTACTCTGTTGATAATTTCTTCACTGCTCTCTCTACTTCGCTCTTTATAAGTTGAGCAATATCTGGAAATGATCTGACATCAAGATTCTGCTGAGAAACGTCGCTGGATGGAATTTGACAGTTTTGGAAACAATGACAGGTGTCATAGTTGGTAGCTGTGTTCTGACTTCTTCCAGAAGGGTAACTTATGGGAGTGAAGTCCTGAACATTTTGAACGCTAGGAAATGATGGGTTATTGCCTAAGCAACCCATATGAGAAGAACCTGTAGATGAGATGACAGGTATGCAACTTGTGCAAACAGTAGGTAGTGAGACTGATAAAAATTGATCAGTATGTGATGTAACAGGCACATAACCTGTATTGTGCGCAGTGGACATTGAACTGAACTGTCCTACTGTGTTTGCATTGAAACTAGATTGAGAACTGTTTAGTGTATGTTCTGAACGAATTGAGTTGGGCAGCTCTTGAAAATGCATGGATGTGGTAACAGGCCTAGAATGGCTATGATTGTATGGTACTGAATGGGCATTTGAGAGTGTTAGAAAGTGGTTGGTGTTGCTTCTGGTCAAATACCCTGGCAATCTGCTGTCCACTCCTGCTGAAGGCGAAGTCACTGGACATCTAGTGCTTTGTGAAAATGGAGATGGTCTATCACCTACCGGTACTTCATGTTGGGATGGTAAATGGTTTAAAATTTGAGTGTTGACTTTAAATGCCTGTGGTGCAAACATTTCATGAACTCTATTTTTAGAGCAAGGTACATGTACCTGAACTACGTCAGTAAAACTGACTGGTGTACAAGAACTTTTGCATGTGACAGGTACATCACCTGTAGTGTGTTGTGAAAGAGTATTGCATGCAACAGGCATTAAACCTGTAGGATTTGGAACAGGTATATTACCTGTATTTTCAAACTCTACACATGCTTGTGGAGTAAGATTTGATCTAACAATTGTTAGATAAAGACTGATGAGAACTTGTTTCTGTAAGTTGTCTTTTATCTTTTTCAGATTGGGCAGGTGTGTCAGAACTATGACCTCTACCAACCAGCATATCCTCTTCATCTATGATTCTGCTTAATGGAGAATCCAACTCTGGGCTTCTCCTTGCTGCACGACTACGAGCTTTTCTTTTGGAACCCATGACAATGATTCACTTTGTCAACATATACAAAATATGTACATAAACTCTGAGACTGTATAAATAACAGTATTGATAGTAAAATAAAATTAAACAGGATAACCTGTAATTTACAGGTACAGTACTTTCTTACTCTAGATTTAGAGGTACGGATACAATCACTGGATCTGTAATATTTTCACAGATCCCGCCGTGGATGCCAAAATTGTAACGTCACCGGATTAGCACACTGGATTTTTATTAAATTAAATGAATTTTTCTTATTTTAAATGAAAGAAAAGTCAGTTGTAAATTGTAAATTGTAAAATGGAGATAAACAAATAAACAATTTATTCCGGATATTCAATCAATAAATGCAATTAAATCTTTACAATATCTGGACCTCCTATGCTACACTGGTAATTATGTGACCAGTAATTAAAGTAAATAAACGGATAATTAATCCGTAATTAATCCAGTAAATTAACTGGAAATGTAAGTATAGAAATCAGCAAATAGCTGTAGTAAAATATTATGTTCAACAAACCATGACCGTTTCCCTTTACAAAATTAATTAACTTTTCCCCAAATTACAATTCACCTATTTACACACCTTAGTGGAACCGTAAAACCCGTAAAAATCGTGCCGGCGTCTGCTATCTTCTGTATATATCGTAGTAAACTGACGTCATGAGACGCGACCAATCATAAACGTCGCGTAAAAAGTATTAACCAATGAAAATAAAGTGAGATGATCTAGTTCCCAAGAAATATTCTCACGACTACGAGAAAAGTAATAAGAATTTAATTAATATTTATCTAATAGCTAAACTATTTCTATCTTTATTTAAGAACTAACAATAATGTATGATTAAAAATTAGCGCTGGTAAAACTTTGTAACAATACGGCGCAATGCATTCTGGGAGACGGCCATTACAAAAACAACAATGTATCACGAGGTCTACAATGAAAGAAAACAAGAGTTAACTCCGGATCCCAGGTAACAGTGCATATATCAAATCAAAGTTTACTTTACATATACGTTTATTCAACATCGCAATGCACTTGTATCAAGCGTAAATTAAAAAAAAACGAACATCGTTCAAGACCGACGACGTTCAAGACTGACGATGCACTGTCAAATAGTACACAACGTTAGTACATCGTAATTATTTTACACAGAGCATGTCGAAGGCTTCCCTTTCAAATGCAATTACTGCGGAAGGCGTGGATTGTTTTATGAAGTTAAACCAAGAACAGACTCAAAAGAAAGCTGCTAAATCTAAAGCAGGTGAAAATTGTGAAACCCAGTTCAAGAACAAAAGACATGATACAATGTCTAATACAGTAACTATTAAGAACACTACAGTCGGTACATAATCTGGTTTGTTTATCAACGCGCTTTTAGACATGGTTCCTTGCAATTTGCTTGTTGACACCGGTCGCAGCTATGTTAAGGCTGTCCGAAGCTAAATTCATATCGGAAAACGATATTGTTTTAATTATCGAATAAAAACTTTAACCGGGCGATTTTCTTTAAATCTTTGTTACATTAATAAATAGCGATATCCAACAATATATTTGATGTATTTTTGTGACGTCATATGTTTTCTTAAGCACGTGACGTGCGTATTCTAACACAGCGTATGATCTATATAAATCGCAGCGGCGCAATTGATAAATGACATTAAATCAAATATATTTTTATTAAAATTCCTTCGATAAGTAATGTGTTTTGCAGTTCTTGCTGGGGGTTCATATAAATATTTCGTTTATTTGAAATATTGTCAAAACATTCCGCCCCATCATCGAAATTAGGCACATTTTTACTTTTTAAGCTCGAATTACACAACATTGGGTAAATTGGTAGGTTTCCCCCAGAATGATTCATATTGGTACTTATTTTCTCTACCAGTTTCACGCAAAAAATACAAAGATTGTATTCACCTTTCACTTGCGCCAGGCTGTTTTTTTACATGCATAAAAATATCTCCATTCATTAGTTTACACGGAGCAGGGCGAGTCTCCAAACCATTAGTTTATAAATAGTCATTTACCTAATACGAGGCTTAAAAACTGCCGATTTTTTTATACAAAGTAATGATAATATTGAATTAAGTATAACTAGTATTTAAAACAGCGTCTATGTAAAGGAATCACGCGGTTTTATAATATTCAGTAAAATTCACTTATTTCGTTGCGATACATTCCCTGAGAACTATCGAAAGGAATGCAGATCGTGACGTCAAAGTTAATTATGACGTCATATCGTATGAAGTTCAGACAAGTGACTTTCTACACATCAATTCGGGCAGCCTTATCATAGCCGCGGTGCAACATTGACAATTCTTGCCAGTAGAATATTTGATAACATGGAAAAGGCTGGTCCTATTCCTTTGGAACCAATTGCACAAAACATAGTTGGTGCAGATGGAACCCCTTTGGAAGTGAAAGGAAAAGGAAATTTTAGAATCCAACTAGGGGAATATATGTTTGAATGTACGGCTGTTGTAGCTAACATTAACGCCGACGGAATTTTAGGGCTTGAATTTCTAAAATCAAGTCACTGTGTACATGTAATAGACGTATCTCAAAGTAATATGTATATACGAGGAGTGGAGCATGAATTACAGTTACAAGGTCACATTGGGTGTTCCCATATTAGATTGACAGAAAATAATGTAAAATTGACATCTAGAAAACCAGAATTCCTGAGTTCAAGATGCGTGTTTCGACTTCAGTCAAAAGATGAACAGAGTAACCATTTGTTGGCACGTCAGTTTTTAGATATGTCCCAACGGAAGTTTGAATGCGAGTTTTGCGATCAAGCCTTTGGGAAAAAGACAATTTTAACCAGGCACATCAAAAGAGTCCACGGTGACGACCGAGTGAAAGCAGCCACACAAGACCAGGTTCAGTCTACACCAAAGGGTGTTGGAGAAGATGAAGATTGGGATAAAGACCCTGGAGAGTTGATATTTGACGAAGTGGAGGTCCGAAGAACATTCCGAAAAAGAACCATCCCAAGATTGCCAGGTATAAAACGCAAAGCTGTAGAAGAAGACCCAGTATTGTCAGAGGGACAGGGTAAGGAACCTGAGGTAGAAACAGAGATTTGTGAAACGACGTCCCAAGAAGAGCCACTGAAAGAGAATCATCGCTCTTGTTGTAAGTCTGTTAGGAGAGAAAAAGTAGACGTTGGAACGCAGACCAACTTTAAGGTCGATGATCAGAAGAAAAGAGGCCAACAGAAGATTATCTGAGTGATTAGAAAATATCAAGAGAATGGTGAAAACATTGAAAAATTTGAAGAGGACACATGGTTTTATTAATTTAAAGGAAACAAGCCCCCTAAAAAAAACAGTAATTGATTTATAGCGAGACTAGTTGTCTTATTTCGGCGATAACAGAAGAGAACCCAGTACAAAACACGTTACAATTGCATTGTTGTGCAGGAAATCCGCTGACAACTACAAAAGCCAGAAGGCTCATACGAGAATAAATATTCGAGATTCGAAATATGAGATTCAATATGTAAATTAACCAATCAAATCATGGATCTGAAACATGTATCCTAGCAACATCAAACTGTTCTAAATAAAGATCATTCGTACGTTCTCTTACCTATAAACAAATGTCTTAACAGCTCGTATATAGTGGTTTTATAATGGTTAAATTAACTTTGATGAGTTAACCTCACAAAGAATAAACAATTATATAAGTGATTACATTGTGAGCTTCGCGAATCTAAGTAATTGTTTGCCCATTAAGTATTCTCCCCCGATACATTTTAACCCGTAGTGTATTCGCCCCAATTGTGTAAAATTCGGTTCGCGAAAGACGATCTATTTAATCTTAGTAATTAAAATTGAGTGTGATATTAGCTATGAAAAGAAAATCATAGAAAAAGTACATTGTACAAGGGTTGATCCAAAAGTAATGTCACAATCTCCACCGCGCTTCTCACTGGCGCTGTATTGTATAAAATGATACATCAAAATTTTCCTTATCAAAATTCAAATTCGACTGAAAATTTTAATTAAAATTCGTTGAACACTTAACAAGATATTGAAGTTTATAGCATGATATATACGTGACATCGCCTCGTCATGAATTCACGTCTTTTTTAAGGTTTGTATTTATAAATAAATTACGTGCTTAAATAATTAAAAAAGCCCCAGACAGCACACTTTTTTGGAACAGATATATTAAAAACTTGTTCTCTAACTGTTTTAAAAAATTAGGGACCGATACCGTCCATTTCGGATATCTACGCAATGCCTTTTGTCTCTAGATCAAGAAATAAAAAGGCTAGACATGTGAATAGTGATACGATGCATTTTTTGCTTCGATGGGAAGAAATCACTAGAAAATGTACTGAAATTGATATATCAACCTAACATTAAGAGCGAGTGAACGGGGTACCCTTAACGTGGTTCTAATATCTAATAAAAGCATGTGTCATGTTAATAAATAAATTAGATAGACAGAAGATATACGCTCTGAAGGAAAGTTAATACTAAGTTAATACAACGACCTTGTCTGCAAATACAATCTTCCACTGAGTCGCATGCTGACTGACGTTTTTCATACTAATTGTTAGACCATAATTAATTACCTTTTACGGTTTTTATTTTTCCGATTACGACAAAGAGCACATGGCGGGTGTGGCCGGTCAGCAGAGGATGCTCATTCCTCCATGGCACCTGATACTACCTCTATCTTTGAGGTCCGTGTTGGTCTGCTTTGAATTTGTATTTCGTTTTATGGATTTTTGAGATGGTTGGCGGTTTGTTATTTGTCATTTTTTCATTTTTACGTCATGAGCCCTATCATAAAGCTACGACCATAACTTCTTGACGAGACCTTGACAAACTGATCGCACATTAAATAATATCAAATTTACTACCCCATCGATTACAAAAAGATTAATATGTTACTTTATGAAAACAATGATTAAAAAAAAATGTAAAATAGAGCACCGTGGCCAATTTATATACAGTATTAAATTACGAAATTCTACCAGAACGCCAAAAATCTAGAACTGGCGTCGCTAGCGTGCGGCGACTATCCTTACCTCACGCTCTACGAAATATATTATCTTCAGAAATATGTATAATAATGCATTAAAATTTTCAAATCAGAATAGAATTAGGTAGGTATCTCGAAGCACGAATTTTTGTCACTTTACGCGGATTTTTCACGATTTTATCGCATCTGTGACATTACTTTTGGATCAACCCTCGTACAACATTAACGATAACAATCCAAATACGAATAGTTTAATGTTTTGTACCACAATGTCATGGTCGAAATGAGAGAGAGAAAGAGAGAAGGGGATTCGTGGTGTCAAATTCAATTTTGATTGAAATAGAAGTATATTACATAGACGATAACGAGAAAAGAGAGGAGGAAGCTAGGGTACGAAGGTCAAACCTACTATCAAGCTTTATTTACCTTCATCGTCGGTGGCGCAGTTGTGTTTACATCGACTCTCTTTCTCTCTCTCTCTTTCGGTCTCTGTGTCTCTCTCTCTCTCCTTTTCACTAGTTTTGTGGGGACACATTTCCTTTTTCGTGAGGGAGGTTTGGGAGTATATGTGATGTCGTATACATCAGCCAGCGATAATAATGATTTGTGTATTCTAAATCTATAACAAATTTATATTTTGTTTAAATATTTTGTTGAAAGTGTAATTGTTTATTGGCCGAACGTAACGCCAACGTCGAACTAATATTGGGTCAACGTTGAACCAACATTAGGCCAACGTTGATCCTACATTAGCCCAACGTTGACTCACCTTTGGGGTGACGTTGGCCTAACATTGGCCCAACGTAAGATTACTATCTGGGTGCATATAAGTTTGATTTGAGAAACGCAAAATTTCAGCTGAGTAAATTCTCAAGGTTTGAGATTTTACTTACACATGTAGGAAGAAACTTAAGTTTTTTGTTGAAATCGGAGCCTTGTGCCATGGATGAGTGAGAATCCTTTGCTGACTGGTCACACCCGCAGTGTGCTCTATGTTGTAATCGGGAAAACGGACAAATTCGTAGACAATTCGGTGAAAATAATGGCTTTACAGTCAGTATGAAAAACGTAGCCAGCATTCGACCTATCGGAAGATTGAATATGCTGATTTCATAGAGTAAACAGCTGATGGTTTTTAAGTCGCCTTCAATTTTGTACAAATATTTCGGATCAATGACGTGACAAATTCACTGCATGCCAGAGAACCCAAGCAGTATTTTTATTTTTGCTATTTAATCTTCGGTAATTTTCCTAAGAAACATAGTAATGATGACTTTATTTGTGAAGACCATAGCTTGATTACCTGACAAGATTAAAGATGAACACGGCTCGTAAGTAGGCACTGTCCGTCATATTTCTCTTTCATCGCCGCTTTCCCTACAACCCATAGGCGTCGGAAAACCGGGAGGGGGGAAAGAAGGGGCTTAGCCCCCCCCCCCCCCACCCACACACACTTTTGGGGGGTAAATTTATACCTACTGAAGACCTTTTGTTGCTTGTGAAGATTTTTGATAAGTCTAGCCCCCTCATTTTTCATTTGCTTCCGACGCCACTGCAACTTCTATATATGCTGCAGACCTCTTAACAGTTCAGCTTAAATATAGTTAATATCTATCCCCCGGGAATACTGAAGATTGAACTCAATACGTTCGAAGGAAAGGTTGCAATAAAATTCTAGCAGTGCATTTTTTTAATTTAAACTCACTATGGATGAAGTATGTCATAACTGTTATAACTGCTATTGCACTGTAGTTATACAGGGGCGGACTCTATAAGATTTGTTATTTCGAAGTAAATGTAAATTTCACAGCAAGAAAAATGAGGTCGGATCGTGTTGCTCGAATTTTATTTTACATTATTTCTCAGGTTTTTTTCTCTATATCAATCTCCTACTAATTTCCTATCAATAACTTTATATCTCTTTTCTCTCTCTCTTTCTCTCTCTCTCTCTCTCGATACATCATATTTGTGTTAGAATTCATATTTGCGGGGAATGGTTTATGCTCCAACGTGAGAGGATGTGATGTATTTGTATACAAGTCAAAATGCATGGTTAAGGGGTAGTGGCATATACGTTATAAATTGGGGAGTTTGGGTACCACTAACTGTGTCAAAAAACGAGACAATGGTAACGGTATATGCGTCGAAGTCGTGATTCGTTAAGCATTGTTTTGTTACGGAATATCCGTACACATGCTCGACTGTGGGGTAACTGTATATATTTTTGTTTTTTGCTTTTTTGTTGTTGTTTTTTTGGGGGGAGGGGAGGTTTAAAGAGGAGTCTTTTGGGGGTCTTTTGTTTGTTTTGATTTTTGCACAGTGATGAGATAACAATCGAATTATCATAACTTTGTCCTGAGAAAATACAATATAATAAGACTTTTTATAATAATGCTCAGAAATAAAACTAGCTGCCGTAATATATATTTAGTTTAAAAAACTTAGATATTTAAATATACATTTTAGATTGAGGTCAGTGCAATCAGTCGATTAGTACACTGAACGAGATTTGTTCCGCCTCAATAAATAATTGTCTAATTCCTATACATAATATAAATTACAGTAACTCTTTGTATATTGATGGTATACTTTAAAGGGCATGAATACGATTTTGGTCAAAGACTACTTTTTTGTTTTTAATGTGTAAAATGCTTTAGTAAGATATTTCTAATAGATTCTAGTCAACTAAAATTTGAGATTCAGTCGCCGTGTTATAAGCGAGATACAGAGCTCACAATTTTTTATTGTAACAATATATACTTATGTCAGGTTTTTGTTTATGTTTTAAAGTTTTAAGTAAAATATTTAGTTTTTGACCTTAAATTGAATAAGATATACGCTTGGAACTATTTCTGTATGCTTATAACGAACAAGAAGAGAAATACATCAGCTTGAAAAAAGAACCTGCATCGGTACATATGAACCAGTGGAAACAAAAACAGAATACGAGCATTGTTTACATGACAAAGAATTTGTGACACTTTCTTATAACTCTACAACTGACACTCATAATTTGGTTGGTCATAAGAAATGCATTTTTTAAGCATTGAAAGCAATAAAACAAAAAAAGTAAAATTTGACCCTTTAAAAGTCTACCTAATTTATTCGTGTTCTTTTTTGTACCAAATATTATAGTACTGCTTTACTATGAAAAAAAAAGTTATTGAAAGAAATGTCACTTTACGTTTATTCAGGTTTTTCTTCAGCTCCTTCCAACTTCACAAACAATGTTTGTAATAGTAAATATTATGTATCTCATGGTCTGCGGAAATGGAAAAAAAATACGAAAATATACAATTGTATACAATTGTATATTTTCAAAGAGAAGCACGCGTAAACTTTAATACAATATTTGTCTAGAATAATCTACATAAACATGCACTGTCTATCTATCCGATCAGCATATATACATGCTATTTGTCCGAGGAATTTGCCAAGACATCATTAGCAAACACATAGGTACATTTACAGTATATTTTGCAAAACATTATATTTATCCCCTACAAATTGCTGCTACAGACAAGATTAACAACATGCTTTAAATTTAGAAATTCAGGTCACCACGACCTTATCACATTGGGATATACACAAATATTGTCTAGAGAGACTGATAGTACGTTATTTGTAAGATCTTTCAAATATTAATATTCTACTTATAACTTTTAAAAATCATAAGTCAAATTGGGGTCATTGCGAACTACTTTGTAAGCACGACAAGCAATATATGGTTAGTACATATGTACTAATAGCTACACTTGTACAGTGCACTCAAACACTAACATCAGCTATTTTTAATATACATGTTTAAAATTAAAACCATCTCTATTCTACGGCTGATGTTAAGCTGGATAAGACTTCCCCATCAGGAAGGGGTATGTGTTCATCTACAACAAATCATTATTTAGCTGATAAATATTTTAATATCAAACATGTTAGTTAATCTTAGAGCTACATTTACAAATTAATCGTTTGAACTGAAGCCCTACATTGGCACATGCTTAAATAGTCATCTAATTAATTAAACCAATTCAAGTGACTTGTAACAAAATAACAAATTACAAAAAGCGTGTGCCACAAAATTGATTACAATGACCTTTTATTTAATTAACTAAATGCAATGATTTGAGAGTGAACATGTTATTAATGAAATAATACATTTAATTTCTTCGTTAATATTAGATAAACAAATACATCTTAATGACATGTAGACTAGATACAGCTAATCCTGAAAAAAATGAGTTGTTTAAATATTGACAAACAATTACACAGATAAACAAGCCTTACATGTACATGTATCTCACTGACTGATAATTAACACGAACTGTGTCTTAATTTTCTAATTAATGTGTATGATTATGACTCAGAATTACCTGTCTGAGAGTCATTTCCGGTGATATACCTGTATATAACAACCATATTGTTGAACAGAGATCCGACCCAGAGACAGTGAGTGTTGACATCATAACTAAGGCATCGTAATTCACCCATATCTTGTGATTTTGTCAGTAGATGTGACAGGAACTGGCCGTCCCTATCAAACATCTATACTGTGTCCGTTCTACTATCACAAACAAGGATGTGTGACAGCGCGGTAGTACAGATTCCTAATGGTCGTAGCCCTGATCCTGATTGATGTCCTGTATAAGAGAAACGATGTCTTCCTCCACGCTCTGTCACAACTACAGCACCAGACTCATAGTCATAGTCAGACACCACATCCCCATTGTTGTTCTCCGTTATATAGTTAGGTTCTATATACAGTCCAAGTCCTGTGTTGTCTTGTTGAATGGTTTGTATCAGTTGTCCACTCCGTTGATATCGGGTTACCTTGCCTGTCTTTGGTTTCTCTCTATACATTCCGACAAGTAGATCCCCAGTGGACGGGGACCAGTACACACACCATGGTTTCCATATAAAGTCTGTTCTCTTTATAAATGTGGTGGTTGTTTTCATATCTTTTGACAGTTTGTTGATGTTATAATTCCTTTGTATATAAATCAGTTCACTCTCACTGTTTACTGTGTGTAATCCTCCATATAAATCAGTACATAAATCCTCCACACGATGTAGAGAGACACCTGTTGTGTTTGTTAAGATTAGATTGTTTCTATAATCATTGACCCAAACCCGGTTTGATGTAACACAGGAAATGTGAACACAGCGATCAACACCTGTCACTGTGAAAGAGTGAAGTAACTCGGTGGAAGACATCAGTTTAAGCATACACTGGTTTCCTTGCTGTGTTTTTTTCTACAGCTGTGGTTGGGATTGCACTCAGTGACTCCATCACATCAGCAGTGGCTAGATTCTGATCTACAAACATCAGAAACTTGATAATTATTTAACGGCAATGTTTGAATTTTATAAGGTATCACTATATAACAACTATACCATTATTAACTAGTAATACACATGTAAAGCAGAAAAATTATGATAGTGTGAAGGAAAGAATAAGAAAGCAAGCTAACTTGTCAAGAAGAGACACTATCTGAAGAGAGGTGAAAAATAAATGAGAGTAAGAGTACAAGTTTAGCAGATATATTCTGAAAGAGAGAGAGAGAGAGAGAGAGGGAAGGAATGAGAGACGGTGCATGTTTGCACTGAAAAATTGATAGAGAGAATGTAAGAGTCCATATGACTACATTAGTGAGAGAAAGAGAGAAAAAATAGAAGAGAGAGAAATGACAGAGAGGGTGCATGTTTTGCACTGAAATCTTATATGAAGAATATATACGAAGAATATATACGACTACATTAGAGGGAGAGAGAATGATAATCATGGAGAGATAAGGAGAAAGAAAGAGAGCGGGAGAGAAAGCAAACAACATTTTATGTACATCTTTAGCAGGAAATAAGGAGAAAAAAAAGAGAGAAAGTAATGAAACATTGTAGGAAGAGATAATTTCTGTGTGAGAGAATGAGAGAGAGAGAGAGAGAGAGAGAGAGAGAGAGAGAGAGTTATCACCACATGTCATTTGTATCCTAATACAAAAGGTCCATGGGCCTTAGCGGTCACCTTCGTAGTGTGGCTTTTGTAATGTAAATTCATATGCATTATAATTACAGGGCTAATGAAATCATTTTTTGTAGTTTTATGTTGCTGTGAGAATTAAAGTCTCAAGTGTTTTTACAGTGTAGGTCTGACCAATCCTAGCTACTGTAACGCGGGTAGGTTAAGGCAACACCTTTAATGACTGTCGATAGTATGACCGATTTCAACACTGTTTATTTTTATGAAAACATTGCTGAATATTAACATCAATTGAATTTGTTTGCAAGATATTATTTTTCTACTTCGGAGACGATCTTCGTAGTTGCACAGCACGCACAGTTAAAACTGAAATTTGGAGGCGGGACTTATTTGGATAAGCTTTGAACTCATGAATATTCATTAGATATGTTATTTAACTTATAAAAACACATATATGAGTGGTAATTGATCATTTTTTGGGTTTGACTTCTTGTTAAAGAGAGTTATATCAAATATCAAACCCCTCATTGTGTAAAAATGATTATTATCTTCTTACTAATTTTTACCCTGACATAATGCTCTAAAGTATCACATCTGGTTCTGATTCATCATATGGCTTTAAATAACATTGTTACATGATTAGTTTGTTTATATTGAAATTAAGAAACGTTAATATTTATTTAAAATTAAATTTAATTATTTTCAATTAATAACAGTGTGTCATAATTACTTATATTACCGGTATATTTAAAATGATTGTCGAGATTAAAAAAGATTATACAATACGTATTCCCAAAGAATTTTACTATATTAAACCCTTTGTCTTTAAATTAATTCAACTATTGTCAACACAAAATGTGAAGGATTTGTGCAATTTATGTAAATATAATAAGAATGCTTTTGTTTTCAGAAAACTTCATGGATAAACTTGCCTTTTTAAGTGACCCGTTTATATGTATATTGACATGTGTATATTAATTGTCATGTATATGTCTATGAGCTGAACAGCTGTTGACCAATAAACAATACAGTATAGGTAGCTGTGAGAATTAATATCTCTAATTATGTACTGTTTCGCTGACCTGTGTTAACTATCAGCATAATCAGTTTTTTTCAACATGTTTAAATCGAAACAATTTTTAAATGAAATTGTTTGACAGGCACGTTGACTGTCCTTGCTGATAAAACATTTTTCAAAGCAATACAAATATCCTTGGCAGGTAGCATTACATAGTAAATAGCTACAACTAGATTGTCATGGCCTTCATTCAACTTGTATCATGCAAGTACACCTTGCTGTCAATGACAAGGGTAAACAAAGCATATCGTTGAAACTTATATGGAGTTCACACCTTTGTTAACTGATCTCCAGCTTCAAAGACTGCATACTGATCAACATTTACTTTTGTTGCTGCATGAAATTTAAGTTAACATTAAGTCTACATTACTGGTTATTTAATTCATTTACGCCGTAGCTTATACCCGTACATGTACTTAATTTGTAGTCTCTTATACAACTCGTTTTGTATTGAAGAGATTTACCTGTTTTATGGTGTTTGATTCCATGTGTTGTATGCTCAAGTGGCTCATTAGAATCATAATTAGAAGTTGAATTTATCCAAATGTGCTCAACATGTTTTTGGTAAGATTTTAAAAAACAGCGCCTTACATATATTTTCTGTTGGTGGAAAAGGTATTCCAAACAGATTTGAATGGAAAATTGAACATAAAAAAGCGTTTAAAATCCATGTTACTCTTTAGTCCAATTCTTAGATTACCAGATTTGACGAAACCATTTATCCAGAGAACAGACGCATCTAACCATGGAATTGGTCCAGTGTTAATGCAAGAGCATGACGTACGTAAATATCCTGTTGCATATGCAACTGCTAGACAGAGAACAGCGTTATTCGGTAGTTGAGAAAGAGTGTCTCGACATTGTATGGGCTTTACAGAAATGTCATCAATATTTATATGGTAGATTATTTGTTCTAGAGACCATTGTTACATTTACAGAAGAGTAAGGCATCCAACGGTAGATTGTGGAGATGGTCTCTTTTTCTACAGGCGTTCAAGTTAGAACAAAAGTTATCAAAGGTATGGATAATTTTGGGGCTGATTTTCTCAGTCGTGTTTTTCCAGAGTAATTTGCAGTTTGGTTGATTTGTGTGTACATAGTTTTTAGTAGGTTTTTCACAAAATTGTACTTTGTGTCTTAGAAACTGAGGTATTGTCGCAATAGACATTATGCCAATGATTTTTTATTATAATTTGTTCTATATTTGTCTACTATATTTAACGTAAGAGTTATCGTTTATAGATCTAAGTCATCGTTCATTTATTTACGCTTTATTGGTCACTGGGTTGTTCCGTTCTCGATGTTACTATATTTAGATTGGGATTCTCTTCGAACCTGTTTGGTAGGTTTACGTAGAAGCTTATGAGGGGTGTTGCCGGATGTCGCTATATTTAGTATCTTGAGTAGTAAAACTTGTTTGGTTAGTTTGATGGCTATATATACGGGGTGTGGGCTGATTTTTGGGAGAAGAGGTCTGGACGCCGAACAGTATTTTCGTGTATGTTAAGCCCTTGCTGTTGAACTTGAGTGTGTCTCCCCTGCTGTGTGATCTCGGGAACATGTAGCCTGTGTGGATTCTGTTAGCGCTGGGGTTGCGAGACCTGATTGCCTACAATTTCTGTATTTTTATTGCCACAACTCAGTAAGTTTAACTTTACGATATTTTTGTCGGCTGATGAATTGTATTGCTATTTATTACATAATTTGTTTGGTATGTGTTTAATAATATTCACCTTCAAGAACGTAACACTATGTGTACTATAATGTCGTTTATTTACTTGTATTTAAAGCAATAGCTATTCGCGGGTTTGCATAAAACGTATGTTTGTAATGATTCATTAGAAAATTGTGTGTTAATTGTAGGTGACGAATATTATAATTCTAAAGTTATTCTAAACCTGAGAGGACGGGATGGTGGATCGTGGTGGAACGTGGTGGAACGTGGTGGGGCGTGGTAGAAAGACGTGGACGATGCACGAAAAATGGAGGCCCGTTGAGAATTTTGATTAATAATTTCTATCTACATAAATTTATTGTTTATTGTTTATTTTTTTTCATATTGTTGTTGTTTATTGGAAAACAAGAGTCATCCATATGATTTAATAAGGGGTAAACGTTAAAAGAACTCATCACAACAGGTCATTTGTGACAATCTAGACAACAACAAGTTAGAGGGAAATATTAGTATTTTGGGAGTAGACTTCTTGAAGAAATATTCAGGAGTTATAAATTTTCGTCATGAAAGTTTGCAAATTGGCAAACAGATACTTCCTCTTTCACAAACCCCACTAAACTTGCATATATGTGTCATAATCCGACTCTGTGATACTAATAAAATATATCCCCTGACACAGAATTCTATTGTAAAGGGTACATTCAAGGGAAACTTGTTACAGATTATGGTTTAGTTGAGCCCAAACAAATTGTCAATGTAAATAGTCTTTTGATGGCTAAAACTTTAGTCAATCCTAAAAAGGATGAGATTTCTATTTCACTCGTTAATTCTACAAACAGGTCAGTTAGATTGAATAAAATACTTGCATTGCTGATCTAGAACCAGTGGAGAGTGAGCATTATATAGAGCCTCAATCTCAAACTCATTCTAAAATTTGAAAAACTCCCAGATCATTTGTCACCATTGTTTAATCAAGTTTCAGATGAATTGAATGAAAACGATAAAAACTTATTGACAGAATTTGAAGACATTTTTATGAAACCAGATGGAAAATTGGGTCACACAAATTTGGTTGAACATAACATTGATACTGGGTTTGAAAATCCAATCAAAATACCACTTCGTAGACTTTCTCCAAAGCAAAAAGAAATTGTTGACACTGAACTTCAGAAAATGCTTAAACAGAATATCATAGAGCCTAGTAATAGTCCCTTGTCTGCTCCAGTTGTTTTGGTTACAAAGTCTGATGGGTCTACTAGATTTTGCATAGATTTTCGCAGACTTAATTCAATAACAACGAAGGATGCATATCACTTAAACAGAATTGATGATGCACTTGAAGCATTATCGGGTGCACAATGGTTTTCCACTTTGGATTTAGCTAGCGGGTATTGGCAATGTCCTTTAAAAAAAGTCTGACAAAAATAAAACTGCATTTAACACTCACCGGGGATTATATCATCTCAATGTTATGCCTTTTGAGTTATGCAATGCTCCTGCTACATTTTCACGCATTATGAATTTAGTGTTGGGTGGACTCAATTGGACGAGATGCTTATGTTATTTAGATGACGTCATTGTATTTGGTAGTACATTTGAAATTGCATTGAGAAATCTCAAAGATGTTTTTGAATGTTTACGGAAAGCTTATCTGAAACTCAAACCTCAAAAGTGGTCATTGTTTCAAACTGAAGTTGAATTTTTAGGCCACAGGGTTTCTAAAGCTGGCATCAGCTGCGATCCTAAGAAAGTTTCTGCTGTTCAAAATTGGTCTATTCCAACTAATGTTACGGAAGTTCGATCATTTTTAGGTACCGCAGGTTATTACAGAAAATTTATTCAAAATTTCTCAACCATAGCATCTCCCTTGAGTCAACTCACAAGGAAAAATAAAAGGTTCAAATGGGATGAAAATTGTCAGAAAGCTTTTGATGAGCTAAAATTATTGTTAGTTTCTTCTCCAATTTTAGCATATCCTGTTGCTTATGGAAAGTTCATACTTGACACAGATGCAAGTAATACTTGGTTAGGTGGTGTTTTGTCCCAAATACAAATGGGGAAGAAAAGGTTATTGCCTATGCAAGTGTTCTTTTACTAAACTCTGAGAGAAAATAATGTGCAACCCATAAATAACTTTTAGTAATTGTTACCTTTTTTAAAACATTTCAGACATTATATGTTTGGTCAGACATTTTTATTGAGAACAGACCATGCTTCTCTTAAATGACTTAAGAGCTTTAAAAATCCAGAGAGGATGATTGCTCGTTGGATAAGCATTGTCGATATGTATGACTTTGAAATTGAACATCGTTGGGGAACTTTACACTTAAAATGCAGATGGTTTATCCCGAATCCTAGTTAAACGCAAATATACAAAGAAACATGTCCTGATTGTGCTTCTCCGGAACACTTTGCAAATAATCATAATTTGAACTTGGAGGTTGTGGCTGAAGAAGGAAATTTTCCGCATGAAGAATCTAAGCATTCTGAGCAGGGAATATATCCTGTGCAAGCCATTGACAACTTTTCTGAACTTTCAAATTGGGTAGAATCCTGGGGTCCTGATCAAATAAAAGAATGGCAAAATGAAGATAGCAATGCTGGCAAAATTTAAAACACTCAAATCAACAACTGATCAAAAACCAAACAAAAATCAAACCCGGTGGGATACTTTACAGAACAAGTGAAAAAGATCCACAGGGAAACATCTTAAATCAGATTGTAGTGCCTCAAATTATCAGAGAAAATATTTTAGAATCCCTTCATAAATCCAGAATATCAGGTCATTTAGGCAGAGACAAAACAAATGAATCTATTAAGAAAAAAATTCTATTGACCTGGAATGCCCAACGATGTAAAACTTTGGTGTCAATCATGTGATCTTTGTGCACGTAGAAAACCAGGTCCTGGGTTTGGAAAATCTCCACTTCAATCTTCTCTTCTTCAATCTACAAAACCTTTAGATAAAATTGGTATTTTGGGTGGTTTACCTAAAACTAATAATTGAAATGAATATATCATTGTCGTTGCTGATTATATTTCAAAATGGAAAGAAGCTTATGCTGTTTCAGATCAACTTACAGTTGCTGATAAACTTGCTACTGAATTCATTGCACACTATGGTGTCCAAATCAGATACATACAGATCAAGGGAGAGAATTTGAGAGTGAATTATTTTCTGAACTTTGTAAACTCCTGGGTATTAAGAAAACAAGAACCACTCCTTATCTACCTCAGTCTGATGGATTTGTAGAGCGTTTTAATAGAACCATAATTGCTATGTTGTCTGCTTTTGTTAATGAAAATAAAGATGACTGGGATGATCATTTGCCCTACCTTATAATAGCTTATAGAGCTACCCCCCCCCCCCATATCAGCACAAAATGTAGTCAAAATTTACTTATGCTTGGTAGAGAAATCTCTTGTCCCCTAGATATCATGGTGGGAATACCTCCTGAAAATCCCGGAAAAATGCTTTTGAATTTGCTCATGATAATTTGTGCATTGCAGCTCAGAGACAAAAACAATATTATGATAAGGGTTAACACCAAGATAATATGAACCTGATAATTGGGTTTGGAGATGGTATTTGCCTGCGGTTTCAAATAAATTAGGTCGAGGTTGGACAGGGCCACATCTGGTAATAAAACGAACTTCAGATGTTACGTATGAAATACATGTAAATTCTGAAAGAAATCCCATAGTCGTCCATGTGGATCATTTAAAATCATTCCAAGGGAGACAATATCCTATCAATTGGCTGGAAGAGGTAGAGAGCTTCCAGGATGATGAAGAAAATCTGACCGAAACTTCCTCTCCACAAATTGCAGATGATTCTCTGGTACAACCTGTACATAATTCTGCTGTGAAAACAAGAATTGGGACAATAATTAAACCAAGAGATATTTACTCTCCATAATTTTCAGATAAGTTAAAAATAAAAATAAATTCTTTACATCAATATTTTTCAAATTTATGCAGGAATATTCGTAAGATTAATGTTAATTTTTGTTTGTAAGAAGGGGATTGGAACTATGGAGGAGTTTATTTTGGACATCTGAGACAGCGACTAGGAAATGGCTACATGGATAATGATATCCGTCCCCTCTGGCAGGAAGGGGGAATGAGAAGTACAGCGGACGGATGCGACTTTTTTTGGACAGTTTCATGAAATTCAGGAAGCACTGGACTGAAATCCATACCGAGTTTGGCTCTATATTCCAGTGCCTACTGTATTGTTTTTTGAACAGACGGAGAAATCAGATGACACGACATACGAGTCGCATACACCCTAACAAACCCACCGAGGGCCTGGAACCGAGCACCTTCCGAAATAAGAAATATAAAAACCCAGGAGGTGGCCTTATGCCAATGTGCGAAGTAACTAACAAATCATAGACCTGGAAACCATTAGAAGGAGAAGGATAGTGGAAGGTCTGGACACCCCGTTAGTGAGGGAAGACACGAACTCTCGGGATCAAATAGTATATGCTTACGAGATGGAAACATTAATCGTCACCGAAAGACTGTGGGGACCGCACAGCAAGGAGAAAATCGTTCGATTAAAGAACAATTAAATTAGATTAAGTATTATACAGAGTATAGTAGAAAGTTAGAAACATATTAACCGTTTTGTTTTGTTTGAATGATCGATAATCATTGGTTGTATGTTTCCATGTATTGTCTTTGGATATATATTTGCAATGTTTGTTTTATTTTTATATTTATTTTAGTTCCTGCTATAGTTATATATACTTAAAATAAATGATGATATCATTTATTCTTAAGCAAATGGGAGTGTAGCAGGAATGGGTTAAATTCACATTATTAACTCCCTATTTACCACTATTTTGGTTTACAGTAATATTTAGAAGTTTCTAGCTTATATACTTTCTTCCGTTGATAATATAAATAGGTTCGTTTTGACATAGTGATCGATAATAAACATCCACACGTGTTCGATCATCATAGGAAATATCCATCTTTTGTTTATACTGTTCGATTGGTTAATATACCGGAAGTAACCTTTTTCGGGTGGTGCAGTCACAGTCAACAGTTACATTCTATTCACTAGATTTAACGTTATATTTTTCTATTGTCATGGTTTGCTATCTAAAGTCATGAAATTATTAGTTTCTTGGGGACGTGTTAAGCATTAATTTGCTGTAAGTTTCTCACTTCTCTTACATGGTTTATTAGATATATAACAGGTTGCACCCGTTAGGAAAATAGGTTGATCATTTTGTCGTCGTCATTTGCTCCTGTTAAATTATTTTTGGCCCTTAAACTAAAAGATAGGTGTTAGGATTTATTAAAAGGGATTTTTGAATTTTACCCTAGGCCTTCCCCCCCCCCCCCCCGGTTAGGTGGGCTAGCGTTCCCATACGCTAGGATGGGGGCTGATTTTCGATGATCATTTTGATGGTGGTTTATGATAGAGATTTTTGATAGGGATTTTTGATAGCGACATATTTTTTTAATACTCGGCAGGAATTTACAATTGTTATCATTATTTTGTTTTTGTTATTTTCTATAAAATCGTGAATAAATAAAGTTGTTTGTTGAAGCTGGTGTTTTTCATTGCAGTGTGTTTAGATGTGTCAAAGATGAAATATATGTTATTAAACTTAAAGTAAGACAAAAAGAATCTCAAATCATAAAGAACCTGGGAAATAAATGACAACAATATCGGAAACGGTAAACTTATTCAGAGTGTGATTCTGACCTGCGCAGCTAGGTTAAGGCCTCCCATAGATTTCACCTCATGAATATCATGTGACATTTCATGACGTTAGCTCCGCCCATTATTCCAAAATCAAAGACTCTACCAATGCATGCATGTGCTAAGAAATGCATATAGCTGTACAATTTAAAGAATGAAATCACTGCTTCATTACCACACCAATTAAACTAGGTATTTGCAGTTCAACAAACCAGAATATATCATTTTTGATTAAATATAAGATGCTCAAATCCCAATCAATTTATGTTTAAAAACAATGATTACCATTAACTATAACATTCCAAAACAAATTTACAGCAAATAATTCATACCAAACAGTTCTGTAAAAATTTTAAGAACCAGTATTGAATTAAAATGAACGACAATTATGCCATTAAAACTCACATGACAGTCCCATTGCTTAAATTGAATTCTAAAAGCAATAAACCATTGTCATGAAATACAATACTTTCTAAACCAACCAACTAAAAATTTACATCTTTCATTTACAAATTGGATGAAAAGACCCACACAAAAATAGACAAATTCAAATACAGTACACCTCATACTAAATTAAACACATTGAAAAAGAATTATACTCACCACAGTGTTCTGTCCAATCTTCACTGTCCCATCCTGTAAAGTGGCAAACTTTAACAGAATAAAACTCTTCCCTTCTTTAATCGTCCCCAAGTGCTTCTCATTTACAACAATTGACAGAACTGTCTTAAACGAAGAGGCAGATGATAGGGCGAATCCAGTGCCAAACATCCCACCATTAGGATATTTCCTC
The DNA here is from genome assembly GCA_020458035.1 of Magallana ariakensis. NCBI lineage: Eukaryota > Metazoa > Mollusca > Bivalvia > Ostreida > Ostreidae > Magallana > Magallana ariakensis. The sequence goes on along the minus strand of CM035811.1, from coordinate 56,341,456 downwards.
ACCAACAAGTCTTCTAGCACAAACACTGTCAGTGGTGATGATCCCTACCAATACAATAAACAATATGAATTAGTTTCATGTCCAATATGACAATAATAAAACAAGAAAAAAAAAATTAATCTACCCTTTCAAAAACCAAAAGTTTGCACATTGAATATAAACCGGCCAAGACAAAATCAAGTTCAAATGCATCTGTAAAAAATTTATCCAAGAAAAACATGACTCACCAATATATATACATGAAATATTTGCATATAAATCAAACACAATATATTCCACAATCTGATCAGCAATCTCCCCTTCAGCTTAATTAGGTCTTTCCACCTTTCAGGTGAAAGACCTTTTGTATTCCTTATGTTTTTTATTATTCTTCTAATTTTTCTTTTCTATTTTCCTTGGGAAAACTTTTTTGTTTCAAGAGATATCGAAACAATTTATTCTTTATGTTATTGGTCATGAAAAGTTATGGTACCAAATGACCCTTTGCTTGAAAACTCCCAGAACTTACAAAGTTATTGCCCTTGTGTACGAAATGCTTGTTATCGCTACTCCTCTGAAACCATAAGAGATAGAGACTTGGAACTTTTACCAATGTCTTCAGTACACTTAGAGGGTTCTTCAGTCTATTCATTTCGAAAGGATCTGAGGCCCCCTTCTAGTAGTTATTGCCCCTGAAAATATTAAGATTCCAATAAAATCACTTCCAACTTTTTTATTAATTATCGTAGAGACTTCGGACCACTTGTGATGCAAGCGTCTACCTTGGCCGAGCAAAATTACATAAAGGTCAAAGGTCAAGGTCATTTGGAAGTCTGTTAATTAATGAGTTTTTAGATCTCTTTTGTTTAGGGTGGTAGAGAAAAACTTTTTCATGGATATAGTAGGACATCTTAAGACATTTTAAAATTTAGCCCCTTGGTTTTTACCTTTCAGGAATTACAGAGTTATTGCCCCTATTGTACGAAATGCTTGTTATCGCTACTCCTCTGAAACCATAAGAGCTATAGATTTGGAACTTTTACCAATGTCTTCATAACACTTAGAGGGTTCTTCTACCTATTTATACCGAAAGGATCCGAGGCCCCCTTCTAGCAGTTATTGCCCCTGAAAGTATTCAATATTCTATAAAATCACTTCCAACTTTTTTATTATTTATCGTTAACACTTCGGACCACTTGGGATGGAAGCGTCTACCTTGTCCGAACAAAATGACATAAAGGTCAAAGGTCAATGTCAAACCAAAAAAAAATAACGTATTTGTGTTTTTAATCTTTTTTATTAAGTAACGCAGAGAAAATGTTTAATTATTTATATTGAAACAAAACATAAAAAATAATAAAGATAGAAAGACCTCTTATTGTTCGAGAACAATTAGTCTACTAGTTAGGTCTTTCCACCTTTCAGGTGAAAGACCTTTTGTATTTCTTATGTTTTTTATTATTATTATTATTTTTTTTCTTCTCTTTTTTTCCTGGGACAGCTTTTTTATTATAAGAGATATTGAAACAATTTTTTCTTTATGTTATTGACCATAAAAAGTTATGGTACCAAATGACCCTTTGCTTAATAACTCCCAGAACTTACAAAGTTATTGCCCTTGTGTACGAAATGTTTGTTATCACTACTCCTCTGAAACCATAAGAGATAGAGACATGGGACTTTTACCAATGTCTTCAGTAAACTTAGAGGGTTCTTCAATCAATTCATACCGAAAGAATCTGAGGCCCCATTATAGTAGTTATTGCCCCTGAGAGTATTTCAATTTCCATAAAATCACTTCCAACTTTTTTATTATTTATCGTAAAGACTTCGGACCACTTGGGATGGAAGCGTCTACCTTGGCCGAACAAAATGATATAAAGGTCAAAGGTCAAGGTCATTTGGAAATCTGTTAATTAATGAGTTTTTAGATCTCTTTTGTTTAGGGTGGTAGAGAAACACTTTTTCATAGATATAGTAGGGCTTCTTAAGACATTTCAAAATATAACCCTTCAGCCCCTACATTGAAACAATGATAGAGTTATTGCCCCTATAGTAAAAAATGCTTGTTATCGCTACTTCTCATAAACCATAAGAAGTAGAGACTTGAAACTTTTACTAATGTATTGAGTACATCTAGGGGCTCCTTCAATCTATTGATACCGAAAGGGTCCGAGCCCCCCTTGTAGCAGTTATCGCCCCTGAAAGTTTCTTAATTTCGTTAACAACACTTACAACTTTTGAACCTTACATCGTAGGACCATCAGACCACTTGAAATTGAAATGTTGACCTTTACCAGTCAATATGACATAAAGGTCAAAGGTCAAGGTCAAACAAAAGAAAAATTGCATATTTCAGTTTTTAACCATTTTTTTTATAAAGTTACGCAGAGAAAATGTTTTATTAATTATATTGAAACAAAACATAAAAAATAATGAGGTGGAAAGACCTCTAATTGTTCGAGAACAATTAGTCTACTAGTTAAATTAAAAATTAGTCTTGAAATCCTTCCCCATTCCAATCACAAAATTTTTCAACCCAAATTCACCATGTACATGTGTTTTAGGACTAAATATTAGACCATCCCTAGCAACCCTAACAAAACTCAAAGAAAAAGCTCAATTTTGAACCAAGTTTCACTTTTACAAATTAATGGAACATACATATATAGTAGAAACGTGTGACTAAATTCTAAAGTGAGCTCATCTTAGTATTTATACATATGGCCCCCAAGGACCTGAGTATTTAACAGAAATAACTCCGAGTAGGCAGATAAAAGTATGGGGCAAATAATGCTGCATAATGGCAATTGCAAAAAATTACGTATACACTTTCACTTATCAATAAAACAAATAACAGATTTTTTTAGGTCACCTGAGTAAACTCAGGTGACCTATTGCTATCTGTTTTCGTCCGTCGTCGTGCGTCGTGCGTTAACAATTTACATTTTTAACTTCTTCTTAAAAACTACAAGGCCAATTGTTCCCATTTTTGGTGTGAAGCATCTTTATGGTAAGAGGAATGTAAATTGTGAAATTGGTGGCTCTACCACCACCAGGGTGCCACAGGTGGGGCCAAATATGCAAAAAACAGCCAAATTTTCAAAAATCTTCTTCTCTACTCCCACACATGTGAGGAAAAAACTGATTGCATTGTTATGATGTCCATGAAGCCCTCTACCAAAATTGTGAAATTCATAGCCCCTGGGTCAGGGGTTCAGGCTCTAGGGTGGGGCCAATATGGCCATATAGTAAAAATGTATTAAATCTTAGAAAATCTTCTTCTCTACTCCCATAGATATTTGTTAAAAACTAAATACATAGTTATGATGTCCATAAAGCTCTCTACCAAAATTGTGAAATTCATGGCCCCTGGGTCAGGGGTTCAGGCTCTAGGGTGGGGCCAATATGGCCATATAGTAAAAATGTATTAAATCTTAGAAAATATTCTTCTCTACTCCCATAGATATTTGTTAAAAACTAAATGCATGGATATGATGTCCATGAAGCCCTCTACCAAAATTGTGAAATTCATGGCCCCTGGGTCAGGGGTTCAGGCTCTAGGGTGGGGCCAATATGGTCATATAGTAAAAATGTATTAAATCTAAGAAAATCTTCTTCTATACTCCCATATATATTTGTTAAAAACTAAATGCATGGTTATGATGTCCATGAAGCCCTCTACCAAAATTTTGAAATTTATGGTCTCTGGGTCTGGGGTTCAGGCTCTAGGGTGGGGCCAATATGGCCATATAGTAAAAATGTATTAAATCTTAGAAAATCTTCTTCTCTACTCCCATAGATATTTGTTTAAAACTAAATGCATGGATATGATGTCCATGAAGCCCTCTACCAAAATTGTGAAATTTATGGTCCCTGGGTCAGGGGTTCAGGCTCAAGGGTGGGGCCAAAATGGCCATATAGTAAAAATGTATTACATTTTAGAAAATCTTCTTCTCTACTCCCATATATATTTGTGAAAAACTAAAGGCCTGGATATGATGTACATGAAGTCTTCTACCTAAATTGTGAAATTTATGACCCCTGGGACAGGTGTTTAGGCACTAGGGTGGGGCCAATATGGCACAGGAAGGGCCCAAATATCTTGAAAACGGTTAAAATCCCCACCCCTAAACCATATATATTCTTGTTCCTTGTGTTAAGGGCCATCAAATGGTATGTAGGTCATGGGCCCCGGGGATGGTCCTGACCCCCTCAAACAGGAAGTGCACAAATAACTTGAAAACGGTTGAGATCCCCACCCCTAAACCATATATATTCTTGTTCCATGTGTCAAGGGGCATCTTATGGTATGTAGGTCATGGGCCCTGGGGATGGTCCTGACCCCCCTCAAACAGGAAGTGCACAAATAACTTGAAAACGGTTGAGATCCCCACCCCTAAACTATATGTATTCTTGTTCCTTGTGTCAAGGGGCATCATATGGTATGTAGGTCATGGGCCCTTGGGGTGGTCCTGACCCCTCTCAAACAGGTAGTGCCTGAATATCTTGAAAACGGTTAATATCCCCACCCCTAAACCATATATATTCTTGTTCCTTGTTTATGTTAATAGTAAAGTAATAATTGGCTAACTAAAATCACTGATATATAAAGGTAAAATGATTTTGGTATATATGCCAGATGGTGATTCTCAACGAATGTTGAATATTCAAAAACTGGAACAGGAGAAGTGAGTAACTCATGATGGCTTTTATCGATAAAGCTGGGTTTTTTTCGTTTGTTTAAATGCCCATAGGGAGAGTTTCTGTCTGCCCAGGGGGGATGGGGGATGGGAGGTTGTTTTAGATAAAACATGAATAATAGCCACCTTGTTATTATTATTAAATTATTTTCTATCAGAGTCTTGCACCTTTTCAATATCAGGTCATGCACTCTTTTATGATCTTTTAAGTTTTTCGCTAAAATTATAGGTTTAATAGTCCTTTTTGAAAGATTTCAGGCAGGGAGGTGGTCGTCATTACAAATTAAAAAATTTTCTATTCCAGAAAAAAACTTAACTAAATATGCATATATGAGACTCCTTGACAAGTTTGTGTATGGGTTATGCTACTCAGGTGACCGTTAAGGCCATTTGGCCTCTTGTTTAATATATCATCATTCAAATGCCATCTTCGCTAGCCAAGGGTTTTAGGTCCACTCTGCTCCCCATATGGGGAGCAGAGTGGACCGAAAACCCTTGGCTAGCGAAGATGTTCAAATGCCAAGTCTACTAGAATTTTCTGAGCTTAACTTAAACAATATCAAATCCAATATGAATTCTAGTGCTTTCCAGAAATGAATTCTCATCTTTAGACATAAACCCTGATTTATTTGAATCATATTGTGCAATATATAAATTAGATGCAACACCATCATACTCTACAATGCATACACATTATCAAAGAAGTTCGCTGCTCAGGTTTTGGATAGCCATTTTGGGTCACCTCTGATCTGAAAATTCTGCATCTCATGATATTTACATTTTCCAGTGTCTCTGTCTGTAATAACACTATGAATCCATTTTGTAGTATAAAGCCCAATAAATTCAATAAAGGTATTGCTGGAGACGCAATCGAGTTTGCATAATTCTGTCTGTAATAATACTATGAATTGATTTTGTACTATAAAGCCCAATAACATCAAAAGACGTGTTGTTGGAGATGCAAGCGAGTCTGCATAATTCATATGAAAACATTTAATCGTACAACTGCTGAAATAAGGAATCACCCTTTCAGTTTGAATATAATGGAACCATAATTTCGGCCAGTATATATATATATACGTAATAAAATCTATCATAAAGCCCTTCGCTCTTTATAGATTTAATCACGCCCCAACTGAAATTATCACCTCATAATACTCAAAAAATGATTCCTTATTCCTTAATTAAATCTAGAAATATATCTATATCATACAAAGCCAAATGAACTTTACTGAACAAATTTGTTGAAAATAAAAATACACATTTACTAAGCTTACCAAGGGACTATAATGTTTTGCAGCAGAAAGTTTTATACAAGAAGAATAGGAACAATTTTTATAACTCAATAGTTTAAGAGTACTGTTACTTTCGCTTCCAATATTTTCAGCACAATTCATACTTCTAGATACTTTGTGAATTACGATATATTCATGATGTGACCACCTCTCAAACACATTTATATCAATATTATGTTTGATCAAGGGCAGATAAGCGAAAATTCTTCTTTTTTCAAAAGTTGTAAGCAAAAAAACATAGAATAAGCTTTCTGTATCACAGTCTAAAATTTCCAGAATACCAGCAACATGATATTCAAGTACCTGTATATATACCACTAATAAAAAGGCACCATTATATAAAAAAGGCTAAGGATCAGTAAAAGATTTTTTTCAATAAGGAAAATGACTCATATATAATACACTGTGGAGCTTAAATCATCATTACCATGATAACAGGACAATAAAGATTAAAATTTCAATAATCGAAACAATATTTCTATCATTAGAGCAGGCAATGGGAGCTAGAAAGCAAATCAATATTAATAATCTTCCATAAGATGATTTGACAACAATTTTTAAAGATTTGTAACTATAAAAGATAAGACATGAAGGAATTTCCAAAACATTGTTGACAATAGTGTACAAAAATTTAAACGTAAAAATGGACATTAGACATGTACATATGCATCCCTGATTTATAAATCAAGAGCTGTGATTAGTCAATGGGCATTGTCATTACAACAACCAATTAAACATTACCAAGACAACATAATACTGCCATCTTCTATTAGTTGAAGTTAACCAAATTATCAAATAGCTCCCCTATAAAGAATTAAAGATATAACTGCGATTAAAGAATGCATGCAGCTTTATATGCAGTATCAAAAACATTCGCTTCAAAATGACAGATAAAGGTCTTTGATATCCCATGTCAAAGTGGAAAGCAGTTGCATGGCAATTCCTTAGCACTACCACCTTTGTTATCAACGCAGTTTATTAGCAGTGCCTTAGCCTTCCATACTTCCCTTAGCAGTTGCAATACACTATATCAGTATAAATCTCACAATCAATAATCGCACTACCAGGCATTAATTTTAAATTTACGAGTTATCTATTAGGTTAAAGACAATTATTTTGGTAATTAATTTAAATGATATGATATAAACTGGTAAACACTGTTTAAAACTGCCACAAACTGTTTAATCATTTCCTATTATGGTTTTCATAAATGAAGTAATGCATAAACTATAATCAAGTTGAAAACTGCTAGTATTATGTATAGGTTATATGAATAAGTTTTAACATTTTCAAAAATAAATATAACTTATTACATATAAATATATACATATTCAATATTGCATCATTTAAGCCAACTTCAATAGATCTACACTGCATGTGGATAATGCATTTTGCTTATAGATTTCAGCATAGCAAAAATAAATATATACATTATAAGACTTCACCAAATATAATTTTAATCTTTGCTTTCAATCTTACATTAATTAAACAATTTCATGCAACACTCAACTAATTTCATTGCTAATAAACCCTACAATTTGCAATCAGTTTCAACTTCATATTCAATAAAGCCAACAATAACAATTTATAATCTAAATCTGTCTCTAAACAAAATTTCCATGAATGTATAAATAAAATTCTTGGTTTCTTTGCTCTCTCCATTAAATGTTCTTGCACATAGTAAATAAGATAATCAAACTATCTTCTTTTACTTGCCAATGCAAAGAAATCCTAACAAAATCCATTATCCATTAAATATACAAAAATGTAATGGGTTCATGGGTATTCAATATGTCACATGGAAATAAATTTCTAAAAAACTTAAATTTAAAATGCTAAACAAAATAAAGTGGAGACAGTAAATTTAAATCAATTAGTCAAAGGTCATCAATCAAATCTATTTTTCCTTCATATTTGGCCAAACCAAGAACCCACACCCCTAGTCACCAGAAAAGAAAATCAAACTTCTGTTACAAATCTTACAAATCAAACCATGAATTAAACTTACACCTTCCAGAACCAAAACAAAAACAAAAAACAAAAGATTTTTGAAAATGTTATAAGTCTAAACAAAAACAAAATAAAAACATTGAGATATTAGAAATTTACAAAAAATATGAGTAAAATCCAATAGTTCCAGAACCAACATCGGAAATTTGTCAATTCTATTTTGGGCCAAATAGTTAAACTTAAAACTTGTCTTTCAAAAGACCCATCATTCAGTTCCCATCACCATCCCATCAAATTCAAACTCTCAACAATAATTTTCTAACACCTCTCTCAGACTTGGTGCACAAACAATATTCATAAGAGCCCCCCCCCCCCACTATAGCATGTCAAAATTTATTTCCTCCAAAAAACAAAAAAAAAATTAAGAAAACAACATGTTTTATGAAATTATCAATTTCATAAAAAATAATCAAATTCAATCACTGAATTAATATCAGAACCCTTCCACCCTGATCTTCCCTAACCCCAATACAGATTAATCTTTTACACATAAAATCAATAAATCCTTTCCACAAAACATTAAAAACAAAAACAAAACCCAACAATTGAACCAAAAATAACATAACTTTAGCTATCTAAATTCAAGCTAAGCTATAAAAGAGAAATAAATTTAAAAACAACAACAATTCTGCTTAAAATACCCATCCACCTCCCCCATCTTCATCATGAAAACCACGTATAAACCACAATTTTAAAAAATAAATAAAATGCATAACAGAAATAGCCCTACCTCATCGGTCTTCAGTCGCTTTGAAGATGAAGCCATAACGAAATCCAATGCACAATCCAAGATTCAGTATTACGCAAGTACTCTCAACAACGGTCAGTGGAGAAATGACCCGTGGTCATCGCTTTACTTATATAAGCGTCGACGCGGACGTCGTTGAAAACACCCACAAAAACTATCGACAATGACAAACTCCTGCGGTTTTGTGTTTCATGTCGTACTTTCATCCCAAAATATACCGGTAAGAAATGAAATAACACATACAAACTATATATCATTATATCCGGAATAAAAATTACTATTCAAATATAATAGACCTAAAACAAAAAAACATACACGAAAAAAAAAATCAGGGATATTCTAACAAAAAACCTACCCGTTCACCAGCATCTCAACCTTCATTTCGATCCATTTCTTTGATAGATGCATTGATGGTTAAGTTTAAACACTCCCAACATCATACTACATCCGATAAAAGTGTGGTTGAAATGAAATTAATGAAATTCAGCGATAAAAGAAGTTCTTCAGCACAAAATCCAGCATGAAACAAACACAATAAGTACACCAAATAGCTAATGGTCTGCACCAAACATACCAGGTCTGAATCAAATGCCCCAAACCCATGAATATTTCAGAATGTTTGTAAAACCGCGTTTTTTTAACTCATACCGGATATTACGATGAGTTCTATAAAATGAACGGAATATACACACAGGTAACGCAATCCAGGTTATTTCCGATTTGAGTCATCAACTTGTTTTTCAGACAAACAATAAGTCTCAACAAAATACAAGGCATCATATTAAAATATCATGTTTATATTATGCAAATTAAAATCATTAGGCCGATCGATAAACATCCGCACTCCCCTTCAAGTCTTCGTTATCAGCAAAACATCCGCCAGGTGGCGCAGACGACACTGGCCATGTTTACGTGGCTTCGCACATCATCGAAACATCTTCGTCAATACATATATGTGTAAATATATAATTCTTAATGTGTCTGTTTCAACAGAAATTTGAACTATGTTAAGTATAAAAAATATTAACAAAAAACAAAACAAAACCCGAGAATCATTACTGGACTCGGGACCCAGGGAACTCTGCCCCATTCCGCCATAAATATGTATAAACATTGCAAATTAAGACAAGGACACTAACGAATGAATCAATTTATAAATCATTTGGATTATTAGATTCACCACCAGTAGTAGCATTCCCCGAAAATAATAATCAAATTGTAACCCAGCACCACCCTTTTACCCCAAACTTTAATCCAACAGTTATTGGCAAAAAATAGGTTTTATTTATATATTCTTCCCTGCTTCAGAAAGTAGAAAACAATAACAGTTAATAAAGGATGTTGCATGGCAAGTCAGCAATGTGCATTTTAACATAAAAAATACCATACAATTTTTAAAAAAAATCATTTGCAAAATCTTTAAATATAGACTAAATTTTTCTTAAAACTGCATGATTCCGCATTCATATTTTATTTGTCTATTTACCATGTACATGTACATGTAGATCAAACTCCCGTAAAAACCTTAAAATCACTTTCAACGCTAAGTAATTATAAAATAAAAAAAAACATCATGAGCAAGAATTCTAACTTCATTTTTTCTTAATTGTTCGGAATTAAGGAATACTTTGGAAGCTTGAGAATACTACTGTAGTATTCACGACAGTATTTAAAATACTTTGTATGATTCATTTTATCTTTATGGAGTTCCAATTGCCATCATTGATAAATCGGGCGAGATATTGCAGCTGTGTTTGTCCAGACATGGTTTCAATCGCTTGTGTATAACTAATTAAATTCTATTGTCTGCTCAACTGGAAAAAAACCCTGGAATTAACACAGAATACACAAGATATACACAACAAATGTCGCCTATACAGTACCTTCGTCCAATCAGATTGCAGTAGGGCGGAGTCAAGATATTGCCGCTCGGGAATTAGCCTAGTACCTGCATGAGGCCTTCCGAGTGCTTTGAGGCCTCGGGTACTAGGTTACCCGTGACTTGAATGAGAGACAGAATATAGAGAAACTGAAATTAAAGGATATGATAGAGATAAAGAAATCATCATTATTTATAACAAGCTCTATAAATAACATGTAAATCCATTATTGGTGTAACCTTAAAACGTTTTAATTAGTTAATATCGTAGATTTCCTTTGCCCACCAACAACATACGCCCAATGTCTACAAAAACGGATGACGTTACATTAATCTAAAACTGTCATTGAGTCCGAGAATTGTATACAGGCAATAAATATTTTTGAATGCGAATGAATGATCATTTATGAATTTAGATGCGCTGAAAAGAAAAAAACAACTCAGGCGAAAGCTTGGTTAAAAAATAAAATAACGGCGGATAAAGAATGTTTCACACTGAGTCTCAATGAAAAATGTTTCAAGAATCGAATTCACGTATTATTGTTTTGAGAACGTGCCTTTCTTTTTTTTTTTTTTTTTTTGCTTGTCAAGATTTTTTTGAGGAGTCTGGGCCCCCCTCCCACTTTCAAAAACGATGCTACGTGCCTGACGTGTCTTCCGGCAAAATTACGACCTTTTTTAATTTGGGGAGGATATGGTATATATATATATATACCTTTAAAAATTATATCAATAGTAGCATTTATGTAATGAAATCTCCATGTGTCTAATACTCAATTGTTTGTCATTACCAAATCAAATTAAAGCCAAAATTCACCCCACCCCCCTAGGTCTTGCAAGGTCTTGTCCGGTGCTAGATATGTCATTTCACCCATCTCCCTGGCGCCCTTTAGACGACTAGTATTACGTAACACAAACACATTCTTATCAACTGTATAGCAACAGCCAATCAAATTTAGAGACATGCTTACGTGCTTTGACTCTGTCTGAAAAAGACCAGTAAACGCTCTGCAAGTAATAGCTTTCCAAAACCTTATCCGACTAAAAGAAAAATCCAATGAAAGCATGCATGTATCAATTAAGATCAGCAGCGTCGAAACCAAATTACAAGACAGGGAACAGACTAATCAGAAATCTTGGCCAAAAAAAAGAGGGGGGTATGTCTAACTTTGCACCCCTAGCCCCCTCTCGCCCCCTCCGCTCCACCCCCCCCCCCCACACGGTTCCGACGCTTAACAGGGTATCTCATAAGAAATGAATTTTAATTTTCGATGCTGATCATACATTTATTAACGTAACGTGCATATCTCATAAAAACTTCAATTTTCTTCTTCGATCTAGTGCATGTACATTTGAAATTAAAAACTTCATAATTACAAATTATTTCAAAATTTACATGTATCAAATAACAGTATAGAAGCTTGAAAGCGACACAAAAAAAATTCAAATTTTAAAATTGTACCTGTTATATTTAATACGATGCAAAATCTAAGCCATTTCAGATAAATATTCAAGCACGTAGCACCGTTTTGAAAGTATAGAAATGGGTGCATTTTCAAGCAATCAAAAAGAGGACAACTCTCGATATCCTGAAAGAAAATGCCAATCCGTTTGTGTGTGTGAGTCTGTGCGGAAGGGGGATGGGAGAGGGGGTGTTAGTTTTGTTAAAGCAAATTCAATTGAATACAATTAGAATTCCAATTTTCAGATTCTTAAGCTCCGACAAAAATGGAAGGATAGGGGCAAATCCATGACATTTCTCAAATTAATATAAGTGTCTGCTGAAAAATTAAGAGCGAAATACAGCGCCCCTCCCCTACAATACGTGCCTGTAATGTTTAAACAGGATTCGCTCTCAGGTTCTCTCATTATCCAAAGGACGAGTGCACTTATGGGCTCCGACGCAAAACGTGACAAAAAAAAAGATTCCAATTAAACATTTTTTTTTTACCTAACATCACCTATTCATATCTAATCCATAAGAATCAACAAGTTTAAGCCCTGAATATACCGTATATAAAAAGCACGAAGCTTTAAAACAAAGTAAGGGTCAGCCCAAACGCCTGATTTTGAACAGAAAATACAGGACGGACATTCATTTCTAAGCCTTTGTTTACTGTCAACCTAACCGAGTACAAAATTGTGGAAAAAACAAAATACGCATTATATAATTAGAAAACTCCTGTGAAAATAAGAAGTTTGTACTACAGTAGGCTGGTACCTCAAAATGAAAAAAGTATGAACAACTAGAGCCGAGCTCGTTGCAAGCAATGAGAAGGTCTTCCGTTACAGCTTCAAGTCGAGACAATCTGATTAAAATCATATCCTTGATCCCCTCCTTGTTTTTCTATTTTCGCTACAAGAGGATCTGAAGAAACCCCTCTTGAGGTCACCCCCTGTTTGTTTGTTTATAAATATACATGAGTTATTCTAGCAATCAGAGCAAGTGTTAGAAACGGTAATTTCGGGTTACAGACAAAAATGGAGTTGTACGACGAAATGATGCCACATGTTCGTGAATCTTTCGGTATCTGCAATTAAGAGATGGAGCATAAGTTGATATTAGACGCCCTAAGGGAATCTAAAGAATGTATTGGCATAACTTCCAAATCATGTAACTGAGGAATGGAACCGACGATTTCATTGGTCAAAGCAAAGTTCACCAGGAGGTGACCTTAAGTGGGGTTTCTTCAAATCATCGTATAGCGACTATAGAAATTTTAATCAGATTGCAAGTCAAGAAAGGATTGTCATTCAGTCTTAATAAAACCACCCCTCTTCTTCCTACACTTGTCAGGGTCTGACAGTTATTGATAGGAGGTCATCTTCACACTACTTTAACTTCTGACCAATCAGGGCTTTAGAAAATCAATTTGAACTCTTCAAAAGGAGACAGAAAAATTAATTCATGCCTATTTTCTATATATTACTGCAACCTCCAGACTGCATAGTATTGAAGAGTTACACTTCTCATAAAACAGATAAAGGCATGTCTGTGATAAGCTAGGGGTATATATTTAGATTGTATGCAAATTTAAAGGTCATAGAAAGGTGACCTCTTATTGATACCTATCCGACCCCGTTGAGTGTAAGGAGAAAAGGGTGGGCTGTCATTAAACTGGATTGTAAATATGATAATAGTAAGTTCAGAAAACGAGGCTCACTTTCAAAGTATTATTTTCCTACCAGACAAACTCTCCTTTTAACTTATTTCACGGTTATATCAATTTATGATAACTTAAAACACATCTCTTATATGTACATGTATTTAATTATTCCAACCAGAAAATCGATAAATACGTTTACATGTATGTACAACTGATGACAGGATTCAAACTACTGGTATGCCTATATCATAGTGTAATAAACACAAAATCCACTGCGCTGATGCATGGAAAAAAGTGTTATGTTTCATAAACATTTTGATTCTTAAACCTCTACCGCTAAAACATGGAATAGTTTATGTAAAGTGCAGTGTTAAAATTAGAGATTGAAAAGAACACCAATTGTAAATAAACAATAATGCCTTCTCCCATCTGAGGGTGCGCTATTAGTATACGAGACTGTGGTGCTCAGTGGTAGGATAACTATCCGTATAATGTTTGGCCATACAGGCCTCAGTATTGTTTTTGAAAGGATGAGCATATTTATCTGAAATTTTCACAAGCAAGTAAAAGAAATTCACAAATCTTTAAAATCATAATCCGCGGCAGTGGTAGGGGTTGTGCGGCATCTCTAACTTCATTTTTTTCAAATAGGATTTTGTTTTAAATATCCCAATATTTTTTTTTTGCCTTGAGCGCTCATCTAGAAAGGGTGTGGGGGTGGGGGTGTCAGTACCCCAAAATTTAATTTTCTAAATGTAAATTTCAGAAAATGTTGGCAGGGGTGGGGGCAGAACTCCAACTGAATCAAAAATCCTTTTTGTCACTTTTGTGTGACAGGAAGAGAGACCTCTGGTTTACAATTATTTTTATCATGTCACATATACATGTTTTAGTTATAATATTTTGGAATTTTTTAAAGATACAATGTCATTTATTTGATAAAAATCATATATTTATGCATACATGTATTAAAAGTGACGTGTGAACCTAAAATAATCAATTTTGTTCAGTTTTTTACTTGAGTAACAGAAAGGCATAAACCAGCGTTTTGTTCAGAGCACTGTGTACATTGTATATTTAAACCAAAAGAGATGGTGTGACGTCAAAACAATTTGTTTTTGTTTTTTAAACAAAAGAGTTCTACATAATATCAACCTCCAGAAAATACGATTTCTCTAATTTTAACATTTACAACAATTAATAAAATCCGTTGAACAACACATATCTATTAATACCATTTAATTGTAACTTTGAGAAGTGCATACATTTTTGGGAGGCAACTGTGTCGCTAGTCTGTAAGTCAAGTGAATTATGTCCTAAGGTCTTTTAAAGAAATAAGAAACTGTCAAAACTTGCAGTACTCTGATGATTTCTATGGCGACCGACTGCATTGAATAACGTATTTCATAACTTCTAAACGTGAGAACAAATAATTATTATTTAACATCTTTGACTTAAAACTTTAAACTTATATTCAACAATTGACCACTACAGTGATAGCTCACTTCCAAGTGTATTTTAATTACATAACAATTGATGATCTGCATCCATAAATTACCTATGTCTATCTGTGTCCAGGGTTGTGTGCACTTAAAGGCCGAGGGTTTTAACCGGTCAGTTTACCTTAGGTAAGTTCAGGTGGGGGTGGAGCCTATATTGAAGGAGGTGTGAAACCCCGAGGGAAACACGCTCGCTTGTTTATACATGTCTATATACACGGAGTATTAAAATGCTCTCAAAAGAGTTTTTCCGTTTATTTAAAAAGAATATCGTATTTATATGTACTTATAAAACAAATTGTTCTTCGTTGAAATGAATATAAACGCATGAAAAACCGCGTGCGACATGTGCAAAATCTTTCGTTTGATTGAACAAGTTTCTGTCGGGATTAACTGAGAATATATCCTGATGTTTTGTGAATTATACAATCACCCCACCGTACTCAAATACTAATGCAACTTTGCAACCAATGCTTGTAAATCTTTTCCGATCAGCTGCTAAATTAAAGTCCACAATAATTCTACCAGCTGCGCATGCACCAGAGCTGTCTGTACTTGTTTCTCTTCCGGTTTCAGCTCGTGAAATTTCTCAAAGAATTGTGATAACTAACGATATAAATCGTGAACGCAATATTTGATTTCATTTAATTATTTATTCTCAATTATTCACAAACATCTTTGTTAATAAACGACGTCTTTCATGGATACATGATCGGCACCACATGATTTTGACAGACTATAGGTGATCAGCGCATTTAGTATGGTACATAACCAAGTATATACGAGTAAATTTTTAATTCAAATCTTTTAATATTTCTTTTGTTTAAAGTGCTAAAAGATAGCGATTTATCGTCACGGTATGCATCAAATCAAAAGAAAAAAGTTTATTGTACCGTCGTCGCGAGCGCTGGGCATGGTATACACTGGACGAGTGAACAAATGCCAATCATTTTCTAACATCCAAACTGGGGCCTCGATTTAGTTGATTAACAAGGGTTACACTGACCAGGTAAATTTGAAGGCGGTGCTTATTTTCTCGGTCTTAAAGGGACACGAGATTTTCGGTCGCACGGGGTGATTGAATTAACACGCAGACTGGCCGAATAAACACACAGATTGCAAAGTGAAACACATTAGGAAGAACGTTAACAAATAAGGAGTTACCAAAAATTAATTTTCGACACATATAAATTTTCGATTTTTGTTCGCCAATTTTTAAATTCAGCTCGAGCACTGGGGGGGGGGGGGGCAGCACAGAGATGACTTTGTTTTTAAACTTCCTAGAACGCTTCGAAAATTAATGATTTTTTTTACTATGTAAACCCTGCTAAAATTTGGTACAACTCTTAAGAAAACTTATTTTACTTTCTACACTATTTAATTTTTGTGTTGGTCGAATATTATTCTCAGTATATATACATGTATCCATGTGCATACTTTTTATATGACTCGTTGGCCAGGCAAAGTTTGAATATTGTCTTAAAAGTGTTAAAGTCTGTAAAAAGTCTAAGCAATAATTAACGGAAATGATCATGAGTAGTAATATATGGTGCCCAATGACACCCGGTAGGTGGTCACACCCGGTGCGGTGTGGTTAATTTGTGGTTGTGTGGTTATGTGGTTAATTTGTGGTTGAGTGGTTATTTGTGGGTATATGTGGTTATTTTGTGTGGTTGTTTCATGCATGTGTGGTTGTTATTTTGCATGGGTTTAATGTTTTTGGTTATGTGTTTATATTAGACACTTAATATAAAATACCACATCATAAAATATCAGTATGATCATGGTGATATAGGTGGATAGATGACGAATATATAACAAATATAATTAATTCCTATATTTTACATCTTAAGCTTATGTCTTTTTATTATCATAAGCATTGTCTTATGTTTTATTGCATGCATAATGATGGCAATTAGTGCATTAATCACTCTTACATTACCACATCATAAATATGTCAGAACGATTAAGGTAGGACAAGCAGCGTGAATTTATGGATGTTAATAAGTTGGAAGAATGGGCAACTTTAAATGGTTTGCAAAATGATACTGTGGTACAGAGAAGAATGAATGTTTTACAGAAAAAATTTATTTGTATGGTTTGTTCTAAAAAGTATGCCTACAAACATACATTAAAAAGACATGTTCAAATTGAACATTCGAACAATTTTCGTTTTGATTGTAAAACCTGTCAGAAAACATTCAACAGGAAGGATGTATTGTTGAGGCATTCCAAGAATTGTCAGAAGAAGGTAAGAGATATTTAATATTATTTTTTTTTATTATTATTTTGTTAATTCTTTTCCTTACACATGTATTTTTTTTCTCATTCATATTTATCTGTTTATAGAAAGATAACAAAAGTTCAACAGAAAAAAATGTTAGAACAACCAATTCCATTGCTTCTGCAGTTGAATCTGAGGTAAGAAACAAAAATATGTAATTGAAATTATTTTTTTTTCTTGTTTACTTTTTTTTCTTTTTTAATTGTGTAGTTTTTAACTATTCATTTGATTGTAGCCTTTACCTACCAGAACCCAAGAGTGTAATATTCCTACATCAACCATAGATACGACGGAAGTGAGGACAGCCTCAAATACACCTGCTGCTTCAGAAAATGTAACAGAAGAAATGGATATCTCTACTTTTTCTGGATTAGAAGTAGGAAACACACCTACATCCGTTGTTGAGATGGAAACAAGGGATATCCTTCCTGATGTAAGGGATGGAGAGAAAAATACCACCTCTGTAGAACCGAATGAAACATCAAAAAAGGTTCGATGTAGATTATGTAATTCTTATTTTGATAACAGGAAAGAACTTATCCATCATAGATTAATGGTGCATTTATCTGGAAAAGGAGATTATCCTTGGGAGGAAAATGATGCACCCTGGATCAAAGATGGGAATGTTGATCATGAATTAAAAGAGTTTTATAATTTATATAATCCTTTAATTAGGGAATACACAGAGCAAAAAACTTTAAATGCGGTATATAATTATCCCCTTTCACCTTCTTTTACACTTGATGATATAATGGTATTTGCAAATAAGATTTACAATTTACAACAAAAAGCATTTCGCCTTAATCTAGTGTTTGGGTACATTTTATTTAATCAAGAACTAAATGAATATCGTTATTTTAAACCTTATCAAAACAGTGAAATATTTGATTTTCCTTTATACATATCGAAACGTAAAGATCTCCAAACTTTTGAGAGGAAATTACAAGAAATAGATATCTGTAGTTACGTATTGAAAGATCGTCCTAACACAAAATGGAGAGTAGTTTTAGTTACAAATGTTACATTTTTTGTTTATTTTTTAAAGCATATTTTAGGTGCACCAACCTGTTTACCAGAGTATATTACAATGAAAAAAAATGCAATTATTAGCCTTCATAAAAATCCCAAAGATTCAAAACTTTACAAGGATAATTTATGTTTATTTAGATGTTTGGAATATCATAAATTAAACTCTTTTCGTGATGCATTTGAAACACGTGTAAAGAAATGTTTTGAAACTTGGTGTGAGTTTATGTTTGAAAAAGAAATATATGATGTTCGATATATAAATGCTACATCATTTCAAGGTGTAGCTTTAGAGCATATTCCGCTTGTTGAAGAATGTTTTAAGGTTAATATAGATATTTTTGAATTAGATCAAGAAGCAAACACTCATATAGTTTACAAGTCTCCATCCATCTATGATGATCAGATGTACTTGAATATGTATGAGAATCATTTATCATACATAACAGATATGAAACGGTATGCAAATAAGTATGTATGTTCACTTTGTCAAAAACATTTTACTACTTGCAAAAAACTCCACCGACATGAAAAGGGGTGCTCAAATAAAACACTTCATATATTTCCTGGGGGATTTAATGAAATAAAAAACACAATTTTTGAAACATTAAGAGAAATTGATATTATTATTCAAGAAGATGATGAATATTTTCCATGGTTCATTGTTTTTGATTTTGAAGCTATTTTAGAAAAAAGCAGTGCTTGTAAATTAACTTCTAAATTAGAACTTGAAAGAATTCATAAACCCATTTCAGTAAGCATATGTAGCAATGTTCCTGACTTTGAAATGCCGTATTTCATATTAAATGAAGATGTAGAAACATTATTAAGGGAAATGATAACCTATATGGATTCAATTTCACTAAAAGTTTTTCAGTTAGCACAAGAAAAATGGTCTATTGTTTTTGAAAAATTGCATAGGCTTTTAGAATTTTGGAAACCAATTGGTAAAAATCAAAGCAGAAATAATGATGTTAATGAAACAAGTGAAAGATATGCACTGGAGTGTCAAGATTTCGAACCTCCATCAAAACGATTTCTTAAAAAAATTCAGAAAAAAAATGTTTATGAAGATTTTCAAAAACGTCTTGCAGAAGGTGATTGGAAAATTGATTATAACGATCATTCTACTGACTCTGATGGAACTGAAAGCGAGACCGAATTCAGAAATTATTAACAAATTATTGTATGCAAACTCCTAGGTATAAAAGCATAAGAATTTTTTTTTTCATGCATACCTAAAACTTTAGTAAGTTTATTTTTTACAAGATTTATATCATATTTACTTGAATTGAATCCTAAAACAGGAGTTTGCATACAATAATTTGTAAAATTTGTTAATAATTTCTGAACATAGTTATACATCATATTTCGAATTCTGTTGTTTTCATTAACAATATCTTCACTTTCCAAATCATATTCATTCAAAGACTCGGTCTCGCTTTCAGTTCCATCAGAGTCAGTAGAATGATCGTTATAATCAATTTTCCAATCACCTTCTGCAAGACGTTTTTGAAAATCTTCATGAACATTTTTTTTCTGAATTTTTTTAAGAAATCGTTTTGATGGAGGTTCGAAATCTTGACACTCCAGTGCATATCTTTCACTTGTTTCATTAACATCATTATTTCTGCTTTGATTTTTACCAATTGGTTTCCAAAATTCTAAAAGCCTATGCAATTTTTCAAAAACAATAGACCATTTTTCTTGTGCTAACTGAAAAACTTTTAGTGAAATTGAATCCATATAGGTTATCATTTCCCTTAATAATGTTTCTACATCTTCATTTAATATGAAATACGGCATTTCAAAGTCAGGAACATTGCTACATATGCTTACTGAAATGGGTTTATGAATTCTTTCAAGTTCTAATTTAGAAGTTAATTTACAAGCACTGCTTTTTTCTAAAATAGCTTCAAAATCAAAAACAATGAACCATGGAAAATATTCATCATCTTCTTGAATAATAATATCAATTTCTCTTAATGTTTCAAAAATTGTGTTTTTTATTTCATTAAATCCCCCAGGAAATATATGAAGTGTTTTATTTGAGCACCCCTTTTCATGTCGGTGGAGTTTTTTGCAAGTAGTAAAATGTTTTTGACAAAGTGAACATACATACTTATTTGCATACCGTTTCATATCTGTTATGTATGATAAATGATTCTCATACATATTCAAGTACATCTGATCATCATAGATGGATGGAGACTTGTAAACTATATGAGTGTTTGCTTCTTGATCTAATTCAAAAATATCTATATTAACCTTAAAACATTCTTCAACAAGCGGAATATGCTCTAAAGCTACACCTTGAAATGATGTAGCATTTATATATCGAACATCATATATTTCTTTTTCAAACATAAACTCACACCAAGTTTCAAAACATTTCTTTACACGTGTTTCAAATGCATCACGAAAAGAGTTTAATTTATGATATTCCAAACATCTAAATAAACATAAATTATCCTTGTAAAGTTTTGAATCTTTGGGATTTTTATGAAGGCTAATAATTGCATTTTTTTTCATTGTAATATACTCTGGTAAACAGGTTGGTGCACCTAAAATATGCTTTAAAAAATAAACAAAAAATGTAACATTTGTAACTAAAACTACTCTCCATTTTGTGTTAGGACGATCTTTCAATACGTAACTACAGATATCTATTTCTTGTAATTTCCTCTCAAAATTTTGGAGATCTTTACGTTTCGATATGTATAAAGGAAAATCAAATATTTCACTGTTTTGATAAGGTTTAAAATAACGATATTCATTTAGTTCTTGATTAAATAAAATGTACCCAAACACTAGATTAAGGCGAAATGCTTTTTGTTGTAAATTGTAAATCTTATTTGCAAATACCATTATATCATCAAGTGTAAAAGAAGGTGAAAGGGGATAATTATATACCGCATTTAAAGTTTTTTGCTCTGTGTATTCCCTAATTAAAGGATTATATAAATTATAAAACTCTTCTAATTCATGATCAACATTCCCATCTTTGATCCAGGGTGCATCATTTTCCTCCCAAGGATAATCTCCTTTTCCAGATAAATGCACCATTAATCTATGATGGATAAGTTCTTTCCTGTTATCAAAATAAGAATTACATAATCTACATCGAACCTTTTTTGATGTTTCATTCGGTTCTACAGAGGTGGTATTTTTCTCTCCATCCCTTACATCAGGAAGGATATCCCTTGTTTCCATCTCAACAACGGATGTAGGTGTGTTTCCTACTTCTAATCCAGAAAAAGTAGAGATATCCATTTCTTCTGTTACATTTTCTGAAGCAGCAGGTGTATTTGAGGCTGTCCTCACTTCCGTCGTATCTATGGTTGATGTAGGAATATTACACTCTTGGGTTCTGGTAGGTAAAGGCTACAATCAAATGAATAGTTAAAAACTACACAATTAAAAAAGAAAAAAAAGTAAACAAGAAAAAAAAATAATTTCAATTACATATTTTTGTTTCTTACCTCAGATTCAACTGCAGAAGCAATGGAATTGGTTGTTCTAACATTTTTTTCTGTTGAACTTTTGTTATCTTTCTATAAACAGATAAATATGAATGAGAAAAAAAATACATGTGTAAGGAAAAGAATTAACAAAATAATAATAAAAAAAAATAATATTAAATATCTCTTACCTTCTTCTGACAATTCTTGGAATGCCTCAACAATACATCCTTCCTGTTGAATGTTTTCCGACAGGTTTTACAATCAAAACGAAAATTGTTCGAATGTTCAATTTGAACATGTCTTTTTAATGTATGTTTGTAGGCATACTTTTTAGAACAAACCATACAAATAAATTTTTTCTGTAAAACATTCATTCTTCTCTGTACCACAGTATCATTTTGCAAACCATTTAAAGTTGCCCATTCTTCCAACTTATTAACATCCATAAATTCACGCTGCTTGTCCTACCTTAATCGTTCTGACATATTTATGATGTGGTAATGTAAGAGTGATTAATGCACTAATTGCCATCATTATGCATGCAATAAAACATAAGACAATGCTTATGATAATAAAAAGACATAAGCTTAAGATGTAAAATATAGGAATTAATTATATTTGTTATATATTCGTCATCTATCCACCTATATCACCATGATCATACTGATATTTTATGATGTGGTATTTTATATTAAGTGTCTAATATAAACACATAACCAAAAACATTAAACCCATGCAAAATAACAACCACACATGCATGAAACAACCACACAAAATAACCACATATACCCACAAATAACCACTCAACCACAAATTAACCACATAACCACACAACCACAAATTAACCACACCGCACCGGGTGTGACCACCTACCGGGTGTCATTGGGCACCATATATTACTACTATCATGAGTAACTACAGTCGATTCATCGTCGGACCCCAAGGGTTTTCCATCCGTTACATTGTTTGAAATCAGTGTAACGGATAGAAAACCCGTGGGTTCCGACGATGCAGTATATTAATCGTAAACATATCAAGTTTACATATGCCGGTAAATATCTCGGAGTTCTTTTATTTATACAATCGGTCTTGCATATTTAGAATCGAATTGATAGATTACTTTTATTCAATTAATGAGAGGTTTTTATAAGATTTTTCGCCCTAACGTTTAAATCAACGCTAAATCAACTGAATAAGGGAGATAAATTCATCTTTCATCTAAAACCAATATAAATGAAAATTAAATAAACAAATAGTTTTGTGTTCGTACAAAATATTAATAAGCATACACGTGTGATAAGGTACATGTCGATGTCCCCTCGCGCGCGATCTTCTCGGCCATGTGCGAGCGTGCGAAGGATGATCATCATTTAAAGGGGTAATCTTTGTGGTTTTTTGTTGTTGATCTAAACATTATTAGTACAGTTCTTAGAACATTTTATACTTACAAACCCACATGGATTTATGTCTGACGATGTTTTGGATTAGGAATAATATCGGATTGTATAATTTTCAGAATGACTTCTTAATTTACATTTTAAATAAAACATTAATAACTTAAAATTAAAACAGTTCCTGTATTTGCGGCTATATAAACTCAAAACAAGAACATGAAAGACGCGAATCTGGTGTATTAGATAACCGCTGACCGCTTGGTAGTGCACCCGCGGCCGATCTCCTCGGCCGCGGGCGAGGAATAGGTTACGTAAAGTTACAACACACACAGCTCAGAACCCAGGAAGATTTGAAATGTTTGCAGTATAATAATGACTAAAATCTACCAAATAGAAGTTATTATTTTTTCCTCACTTAAAACCCACAATTAATTTATGCCTGATATTACTTCCGATTGAGAATGACATTTCTTTTATTAATTAACAGAACGTTTTCTTAATTGACACTCTATCAGTTAATTCAATTTGAGATGATTAAACGTCTATGTGTGATCAAAATTAAAACAATTCTTGTTTTCGGCTAAATGAACTCATAAATTGAGAGACGTGACTCCGGTGTATTAGATAACCGCTGACCGCTAGGTAGTCCAGCCGCGACCATGGCTACCGACTTTCTCGGCCGCAGGCGAGGGATAGCTTACGTAATGGTTCACACACACAGCTCTGATTCCAGATATATTTTAAATGCACGCAGCATAATAACTAAAATGTATCACATAGATTTATTTTTTTCCGGTAGTTTGTGTGATTTACTAGAAAAGAAAAAGAATGTTTATATTTTCTGTTTCTCGTTTTTTAGGATTGTGCAGAATTAACGAAGATGACTTACACTCCTCACATAAAAGCATGTATCCTAAAAAAATTATTTTTTTTCTTATGAATTAAAGCCTCATTTTTAAACAGGCATACTGTCTGTCGTAACTTAATGTCAGTTGTAAGATCAATGAATTTCGTTAACTTGCCAAATAAACACAGTTACATGTTAAAATGTAAAGCTTTTTACACTCATACTACACAACTCACCAACAAAATAACATTGTAACGACATTTATAGGATCCCAACAAACAACTTTTTCAGCGACAGCTATATCAAAATCCTAGCCGTTTTTTAGTTATTTAGCAAAAACTTTCAAGGTCCCTTGGCCCTTAATTTAAGGGGCAAGCCCCTTTTTATTGGTGTCAAATGAAAGTCCTTGACATTCTGCACAACTTTTATTCTACATGTCTTAACAAAATGTTTTTTTGTTTAAAAGATACAAAGGAAAATATGTCTAAATTTTCGCACTTTTTGGAACCCTGTTTTTTGACCCCCTACCTTTTTCTAAATAAAGAAAGTAATCCAAAAACAAAAACCGATGTGCAAAACTTCAATGTCTATGTTATTCAAATTCGTTGGATTCACATTCCCTGCTATCATAGTCTTGGAGCCTTTGTCTGGAAACGAACTGCCCTAAATTTTTTAAAAAGGGGAATAACTCGTTAACGAAAGAGGATTTTTAAAATTTATGAAATGTTTAGATAGTGTTTTGTAAAGTCTATAAGCCCTGAAAATTTGAGCAAAAACCGTTCAGAAATGAGCAAGATATGAAGCCTCAAAGTTTGCGTCTAGGAAGAAAAAAAAAAAGAAAAATAAGAACTAGAGCAAAGCTCTTTGCAAAGCAACGAGTGGGTTTTCCGTTGATGTCGAAAGTAACGCTAGAAATACCTATAAGAAGCAGAGTTTTTAAACTATTAACAAAAGTAACTTAAGTACAAAAGATAAAAAAATCGAATGATTCTTGGTACGACTTAACAAAATCCGAATTGTTTCAAGGACGAATTAACGAAAAAACCTTAACCATTTCAAGAACGACTTAACAAAAAAATCCGAATGTGTTTAAGTACGACTTAACAAATTTGACTTCATTTTAGGTACAAGTTAACTTTAACTAACATCTATTTTCTTAACCCAGAATGCAAAATTAAAATTTCCTTAAAAATCAATTTTTTAACGCTTATATCCCGCATTCAATCGTCCGAAATTTATATGGATTTCAGTTTTTATTGAGCTTGATGAACTGTTTTAGCGTTTATGATTAATGACAAACTATTGCTCCAGAAATAGTTATGAAAAGCTTTTGAGACTTCCTGGCCCCTAATTTTAGGGGCCAGTCGTATTTTTGATATCAAATAAAAGGTCTCGTTAATTTAAACATATTTTGTTAACAAGTGTTCAAGAATTGTTGACCGTTCAAGTTATATCTGAAACACTGTGTTTTAGGGGCTGAACCCTTAAACTCCTTAACAAGGCCACCAACAAAAAAATTTGTTTAAAACATTTTAAGCAACTTTTCCTCTACACTGCTTTTCAAAGGGTTGACCTTTCGCACTGTGTGCTTGTTGCATCATCAATTGTCAGAAACATATCGATGTATAGTTTACTTTTTTATACCTCTGTGAATATTTTCTATGTAAAATTACTATGAACCAGACAACACTGAGATTGTGAACATTTCAAAGGGCCCCGCTTATATTATTTCAGAGAATTTTGCTTTGACCTTGACCTATAAATTAGAAATATTTCCAGCTGGCATAGAATTTCTAATTCAATCTCATTCCCCCTAACAGACAGGCATTTTTGTTCAATCTGACCAAGATTAAGCGTATCTGGGAAATTATCTACGGTCTAAAACTATTTTTAAAGAGATCTGCTATGACCTTCACACTGACATGGTTCAAGGTCACTGCACACCATTAACCAATAAGCTCTGTTTAGGTAAAGTATTAGCCAAATAGGGGCTAAAAGTAGAGTATATATATGCTCTTAAAATATGGATTTTTGTGGAATCCGATATGACCTTGACACTTGATCTACAAATATCATTCGAGGTCATTGCATATCCTTTGATCAAAGGTAGCATGTGGGTGAAGTATGAGCCTGATTGGAGCAAAGGGAGAGAAGGTATACTCCGGACAAGGATTTTTAAAATATAATTCTGCTATGACCTTCACAGTTTACCTTGAAAATAGGTTCAAGGTCACTACACACCCTTAACTCAAAAGCTCTGCTTATGTGAAGTCTGAGCCAAATTGGACTAAGTGGAAAGTATAAATGCTTTGAAAAAAGTACCCAAAGGAACCCTGTGGATGAGGTATGAGTCAGATTGGGCGAAGGGGAGAGAAGCTATGCTCCGGTCAAGCAATCTCAGATGGACAAACGGACAAACTGATCACTAGAAGGCGCCCCCATAAACATGCTTATTTTTATCTAATTTGAAATACCCGGTAGTATCCATGCTTTCTGCCCATGGTGAATAGCCATCAAAACCATTCATCGGCAGAATTCGATTTCCCTCCTTTTTAAACTCGGAACACCTCTGACCTAATCAGATCACCGCATTAAATACAAAGTTCGATAACTTTAATTTGTTTATCATCAAGAAATTCTGCATCGCTGACATATAAAGTTTACTGACTATTCGGACAATAGCAGGTTTATTGTCCCCTCCACAGCAACTTTTTCCCTTGGCTTTGCCTCGTAAAAATGTCTTGGGGGACAATAAACTTGCTATTGTCCTCATACCCAGTAAATAGGTATATAATGTCCCATCCACCTACATTTCGTGTTATATAACCTCCCGTTTGTAACCTTCAATTTCACTGTGTAGTCAACACAACAGTTATAGCCGCAAGTTTCACAATTTATTACTTCTTCTCATGTACTTAATATTAGGGGCCTTAATATTGCTTACCAATTTTAACAAGAGACATCTCTCCAACTAATGATAATCATCAAAATTCATTTCATGAATCTTAGCAACACTCATAAGCCTTCAAGTACAGCAACTCTCAATTTCACAAAAATATTGACGGTACTTTATCCGAAACTGTCCCTTGTACCTTTAACTTAGTACACTAACATTTTATATAAAGACGGTTTGTCTTAGAATAAGAAAGCTAATGCAATTCTGAGAAAAAGTATACCACATATTGCCAATTCCATTGAGGTTTAATAAAAATATGGCCATTTAAATGAACCCATCATTTCAAATTTCCTTTAGTAAACACAGATTTATAGAGTTCTCCATAGTAAAACATCTTTACCTGACTTTTTAGAGGTCAATTGTTGTTCAACCACCTTTAATAAGAAACCTTATTCGATACAACATACATCTACATGATATTATCATGATAAAAGCTTCACATCACTTAGAAATGCCCTTACATGTATAACCCCCCCCCCCCCCCCATCTTTGATTTTCATAAAAAGTCATGGTTTGAAATGTTTTACCTAATTTTATGAAACTTGTGGCAATTTCCTTGAGTCATTTCTCACACATATTTGAAAAGAATCATCAATGATTTTTAAAATTGATTTTTTTGTTTGTTTATTGTATGATTTGTACCATTTTAATTAACAAATAGACATGCTGTCCTGCATGTGATTTCTTGTTTTCATGAAAAAAAGTAAGCTAACAATCATATTTAGTGAATATCTAATCTACTCTGATTTCTAGTCTCCTTCTAACAATGCTAAAACAGTAAAACCTACAAGTTAGACATCTGCCTTAAATTAAAATTAAATTCAAACACACCCAGGTAGCTGGAGACGGAGTTGATTACCATGAAAAATGTTCAAATTTGACATGTTTTTCTAATTTTTTATGCATATATACCTTAGAAGGGGAGAAATAGGTTGTTTCTTGTTCATTTCAAAAGTAATTATCATAGCAGATGTTATTTCAAAGTCAAATGTACATTTACATATCCTACATGTAATCTTAATGGAGACAATTGGATAGAGGGGTGGGGGGTGGGTTGGGGTGATTTTTCAATTATGTAAACACATCTAAATATCTTTATAAAATAAAAAATAAAGGAAACATAACTGCATACTTTTATTGAAAAACAAATTTTCACAACAATTATGAATTTCTTTAAACAGCCTTAATTTTGTTTTTCATAATTTCTTATCAAACACAAACCACAACAAGGCATGGTGCTTTCTTAAAGTTCCATTATTGTTTATGCATTATCCGATTTAATTTGAATTACCGGTAAATAGTCTGTAGAACACAAGGAATATGCATGTGGGTACAGGTAACAGGTTAACCTCAAGAGCTGAAACCACAAGAATCAACAGGTAAAAGCCATGGGGTGCCATGTGGTAACAAGAGTCTATTTTGAGCTGAAATAAAAAAAAATGATTAGCTGTGTTAACATACATACTAGTAATAGCTTTGTTTACATTAACATAATGCATAGCATTTCTGGAAAAAATACACTGACCATGCAGTGTAATAAGTATGACATATCCCAATACATGACAATAACATTTAGGCAGTACAAGATCAAAAATTTGCATATCAAGTTATAAGGCCACACCAATTTGATTTCTTGGTCGCCGGATCCGCGTGCACGTGCCTAAGGGCTTTCCAAAAAATAATATTAAAAAATAAATCCCGCATCCGAAAATTTTCGTTCCGTTTCCCGCTCCATTTTTGGTTCTATTATTTTTTTTACTAGTCATGATTGTGCTTTTTCTTTACATTAATCATACAAAAAAAATTCCCGATAGATTGTCAGCACGGTTTACAAGTAAATAATTCCAGTATGTGTGGATAGAATCAGTGATCAAGAGGGGTCTGATACAATGGCGTATACAGTCACCAAAATTTTACTGCTTTTCACATGTATTTTAAACGAAAAAAATCACATTTTAAAATAAAATGTAATCGCTCGCCTCTATTTTTTCATGTCGCCCCAAAATTTTCAACTTTCAGTTTTTTAATTTTTAAATTAACAAATCACTCGCTCACCCCAATATTTTTTTGCCTAGAATCCGAAGACCAAGGTATAGACACATATCAAATTGAGAGAGAGAGAGAGAGAGAGAGAGAGCGAGTTTATTACTTGTAATACAACAGTCTATATTTCAATTCGTAAACTACAAAGGAATATTACCCATCCGAACAGCGTTATTGTTTTTTGGCAAATACATTTAGTGAGGGTTTTTTTTCTTTTCTTAAAAATTACATTTTAAAACAATACTATGTGTAATAAGGATAAAACGTGTATAAGTAAACTTAATGAAGAATTTTTAATAGATTATTTTTACAGAATGTGGTATGATACATGTATGTCAATCTGTTTAAAACTAGCATATATTTCGTGCGCCATAAAATGCAAGTTTTTCGTAAATATCGTTTACTTGCGTGGTGACTATATATGGTCTAACCCAAATTTTCTTCGTAAAGCTACGTACAGCTTCATGTACCACATATATGTTTTGTCACAAGTATACATTTTTAAAAAAAACCCAAAACTCCAACCGACCCAACTCCAACATTTGAAAATACATGTAACTCGATATGAATTTTTCATTCTTTGATAAGTTCAGTGTTGTTTTTTTTTGTGCATATATTATTTGTCTGCTAAGCTGAATCCACTAATAAGAAAGTTTGTGGTTTAGGAGCGGGTAAATTGTTTATGCATAACGTAGCTTGATTGCAAGGCTGTCAAGAAAACCACACCAAATAATTTCATGAAACATAAATTGTCATTTAAATGTATTGTGTTGTAAAATAAAGGTTTTAATACACTTATTGCATCTTGCAAAACATGTGATGACTCTAAATCATCTGTTATATATCTGAATATATATATGTACAAGATGGGAGAAATAATGACGGAGCAGACTGGGATTCGAACCTGGCCCCCTGAATCTCTAGTCAAGTGCTCTACCAACTGAGCTACATTTATTTGTCGCCGGTATTCAAACCAGTCTGACCGTCACATTCTCCCCTCTTCACCCACGAAGATCACACCTGGCTCTTCCCCTGGCAGGAGTTAACATGTCAGTTCCAGGGGTTGGTCACAGCACCAATATTGTATGTGATGGGAGAAATAATGAAAGACCGAATCAGGATTTGAACCTTGGCCCCCTGAATCTCTAGTCAGGTGCTCTACCAACTAAGCTATCTGGTGCCAGTATTCAAACCGGTTAGACCGTCACATATATAAAGAATTTTTTTAAACAATGGTGTTCAATAAAAAATAACACTCGCTACCTTCAGTTTTTGTCTGTAATTAATCGTGCGACCAGTTCTCACCAAGAACCATTTCTTACCAGTGCATTGTTACGTCACTTTATCAACACTTAAAATTATATACGAAAAATGATGAAACAATGCACTGGCAAGAAATGGTCCTCAGCGAGAACTGCTCGCACGCCAGTAGGCCTACTGCCAGTTGTCAGATTGAAAAAAGATTATATAAAATTTACATTTAAAACATTAACAAGGACAATGAAAGTATACATCATAACTGCTAAACAAGAAATATTATGTTAACTGGTAAGGTGGAACGCATAGTTCTAACTTGTAACATACATGTACAAGTACATGTACCGGATACCCGTTGGTCTGCTAAACCTCTCTAATGATACAATGATCGGCATCATCAAAATATTAAAGTCATGTTTTAACTCTGAAGTATACAATTTTATTTACTTGATATCATGTTTACATTTGGACTTAAAAAGTCTTCCTCACAAGAATATATGTTTCTAATTAGACCCTGCTTTGAATTTTAAGTTGAAAATTTTTCAAGGTAAAACATTTGGGAGTCAATTCTGTTCAAAAGATTTATAGATATTGTCTGGACTAAAAAATAACTTATATCAGTGACAGTGTGCACGTACTTACATCCAGGCTAAATGTTAACCAGTTAACATGCCGACATTTTAACCACTAAAGACAAAGAACTTAAAAATGAGTAAAAAGACTTACCTTTATCAGTAACATCCACATTAATAACATTTTTAAATGTCCAACTTTTCTCCTTTATTACTCGTAACTCTTTATCAGTTTATCAACAGTTGATCAGTGGAAACGTAAACATCTGCCGACAGTACTGTGACTGTTAGAATTTCCTCGTAAACGATTCATACAAGTCTGAAGAATATATCCCTCCTTATACAAATACGAAGTAGTGTTCCCTGTGCATGTTAATGTGCTTCACTGTGGATTGAAAGTGCATGTGAACGTACAAGAACGTACAACATGTACGGCGATAAAATACACAACTTCTCTTCAGCGTTTCGGCCTCCATGGCTCTGTTTTTCCCACAATGCCGTTCGTTACTGTTTATGTTTGGGGTTACAGACAGGGAGGCCCCGACAGAAATTTGCTCTGCGCGGACACATACACTGTAGCATGTTTAAATAAGTAGTTATATATGTTAACTGCATTTATAAATGATATAGATAAACAGAATAAAACCGTGAAATTTAATCACAACAATAACAATAAATGCTACACCCTAAAACGGCATTGTTCGCTTGTGTGTCTATGTAAACAATTAACTCGTTCATGTACGATTCTCGCATATTTGTTTTATGAAATTACAAATAAATATAGCACATAGCTTGCCTAATTTCATACCAAATGACGAAATTTAATTTATTAAAAGTAATCTAATTCTTTTTTTTTCATAAAATGATAAACATTTTTAGCCATCAGAAAAAGACGTGTATGAACTGCTGACCCCTAATTATAGGGGCCAGCCCTTTTTTCTTTATTTCATCTGAAAGCCCTCATTATTCTTAACAACTTTCCTTCTATATGTTTTAACAAAATATTTTTAGTTTAAAAGTTATAATACAAAAAGCAACAAAATTTCAGCCCCGAAAAAACCTTAAACTTTGGCGATATATAGCTCAAAAACTAAAGAAGAAATTTGCATAACTTCCATGCTAGCACAATTTCAACACGTTGGCTACAATTTCGCCAAATTTCATGCAACTATCATGTGTAGTTCCCGAGATCAACTCTGGACAAAAGACCCCCCAATTTTCAATTAAAGGGCAATAACTCATAACCGGAAGTAAATTTTAAAAATTTGAAAAAAACGTTTTTAGACCTTAACATTATCTACAAACCCTGAAAGTTTCATAGCAATCAGTCAAAAAATCTTCGAGAAATGGGCTGCACAAAATTTGCGGGAAAAAAAAATAATAATAAGAAACAGTAGAATAACAGTAGGGAATAAAAGTTCACGAGACTTCGCCGAGATTTGTTCAGTACCTACACGCCCATTTTGTGACGCTCATCTTTTATGAAATTATTGGACTATATGCTTCAAAATCATTTCTAAATGTTATCACAGACAAACACAGTTGAAAATGTAAATTATATTCAAATCAAAATATCGTTCTTAACATCATTCACATTCAAAAGATTGACAAAATTTAGACTCAAATGACTTTCAAATTCTACCAATTTCAGCTTCATTAAACAATCAGACAAAGGGTTCTTAAACATAAAGCCATCTGTATTTACTTCCATTCAATTTTTGCATGTAAAAGTTTATTCAATTCAAATTGATTACGTCGATAAAATTCTAATAAAGAAACTGCTTTGAAAATTATTGAAGGTTAAAGCAATAAAATCAACTATAATCGCAAAAACACCAAAAAGGTAGGAGTGCAGGTCCCAAATGTTAACCCCCCCCCCCCCCATCCCAAACAAATCAACAGACAAAAATCAATAACATTTGAACGATGAAATTCATCTGTTCCTAAAGTCTCATAACTCAAAATCTGTATTTTGAATGTGTTTTCAATGAACTATATTAAATTACCACATGTTCACCACGATGAAATTCATCTGTTCATAAAGTCTCATAACTCAAAATCTGTATACGAATATGTGTTTTCAATGAACAATATAAAATTACCACATGTTTACCAAGCTCCGACGGAAGACCTATTCGTTGCTTTGCAACGAGTTCGTCTCTAGTTGGTCAAATTTTTATGCAAAAACTTAAATAAAATTACACCATTGTAAAGGAGGGGGACATACATTATGACAAAATTCATTCAAAACTAAACATATTTATCATAGATTGCACACTTCTGTAAAATAACAAGTAAAAATGCATGTGCCTTTCCAAACCATTAATACTATTACAAACTAGAAACGAGTTCGTTGCAAAGCAACGAAGAGGTCTTCCGTTGCAGCTTCCTGTCCGAAAAGGATTGTCAATCAGTCTGATTAAAAGCACCCTCTTCTCCTTACAGGGTCTGACAGGTATTGATAGGGGGTCATCTTCACCCGAACTAAAATTCTGACCAATCAGGGCTTCAGAAAATGTATTGGAAGTTTTTAAATAGAGACAGGCAAATTATTTCAATCCTGCTTTCTATGTAACCCCCAGACTGAGTATTGAAGAGTTGCACCTCTCATTAACAGATAAAGTCATGTATTTGGTAAATGAGATATATATTTAGGTTGTGTGCAAATATAGAGGTTAAGTGAAGATGAATTGTTATCGATACCTAACAGACCCTGACGGGTGTAGGCAGAAGGGTGGTGATTTTAATCAGACAGGATTGTCAATATGATAAAAGTTCAGATAATCAAAAATAAATGATGACGGCTTCTCCAACCTGAGGGTGCGCTGTACGAGAGGTGCTCAGTGGGAGGGACAACTCTCCGTATAACGTTTGGCCGTGCAAACACTCAGCATCGTTTTTGCTTCGGGGAACAAATTCATCCGAAATGTATTAACAAGCCAATAAAAGAAAAAATTAAACTTCAAAATCTTATCCGTGGTAGTGGTAGGGGAGGGGGGGGGGGGGGGTTGTGAGGCAGCTATAACTTATTTTGTTTAATATAATTTGTTTTCAATTTGCCATTAAAATTTATATTGCCTTCTACTGAAATGTGGGTTGGGGGAGGGGGAACAATGCCCCAAAATTCAATTTCCTTTAAGTTAATTTAAGGTGAATTTTGGTTGCGAGAAAGGGGAGAGTGCTCTCAGTGGACTAACTGGCGGTTCTGTGAGCAACCTCACAAATAATTCCCCCCTCCCCACTATGAAAAACAAAATCATAACTAAAGTATTTATCTACAGACACAACTTATGAAATTTCCTCCAATGACCTTGAACTTCACAAAATAACCTTGAAACAAAATCATAACACACATTAGGTCATAGGCAATCTTTGTGTAAAGTAAGATCTTTCAATGTTTGGAGGGCGCCTTGTTTAGAACGCTACATTACAGAAATAATTTGTTCACTTAAGGTCTACTCCGCGCCTTGCCGCCGGAAATCGGTGTTACTAGTGCATAATTTGGCACCGGAATCATCAAGGGATTACCCGTCCCCCGAGGAATCCGGGTTCATCTAATGAGCAGAAGTCCTAGTTTGGGCGCAGGGCGCCATGTTTAGAACGCTAAAGTACAGAAATAATTTGTTCACTTAAGGTCTACTCCGCGCCCTGGCGCCGGAAATCGGTGTCACTAGTGCCTAATTTGGCGCCGGAATCCTCAAGGGATTACCCGTCCCCCGAGGAATCCTGGCTCACCTAATGAGCCATCGTCGGAACCCACGGGTTTTCTATCCGTTACACTGCTTTCAACCCGTGGGGGCAATGCTCCAAAGACGCTCGTATCTAAAAATTATTCATGAGAAAATAAACGAAATTCATTGGTCCCGGTGAGCTCTGCTCGGAGTGACTAGCCAATCAAAAAACTCGTAAGATACGGCATTTGCATCGACTGTAAACATGGCTGCTGCAGAGAGCATTTTTAACTTCGAAGAACTGAAAGACTTTCAGAAGGCCGCGATAGAGCATCTTATGAAAGGAAATGATGTTTTCCTGAGTGTACGAACTGGCGCAGGAAAATCCCTCTGTTATCAGGCATTTAATCCGATGTTTAAGAAGGAAAACCCACATTGTTTGTGCACCGTCCTCGTAGTGTGTCCGTTAATCAGCATAATGAAAGAGCAGACATATTATTTAAGCGAGCTTGGATTTTCGGCGACTTATATTGGCAAAGACGGAAAAGAAAGTGATTCTATAAAAAGGGGAGAGTACGACTTTCTATTTTCATCACCAGAGGCTGTTGTTGGGAATCCCGAATGGAGAGCGATGCTTCTTGGTCCTGCAGGAGAGCGTGTACGGCTACTAGTCATTGACGAGGCACACACAGTTCTCCACTGGTAGGCATACAGTCAATTTTTAAATTAATCTTGGCAATTTAAAGTATTTAAATATTAATTTAAATCGACTTTAATGGTGCGATTGCTATGCTTATCCGAGATTCTTCCGACTCTAACCCCCGCTTTTATATTGTGACGTGCGGGGGAGAGTCAGAGGAATCTCGGATTACTGCTATGCATATTCAATCTTGGTATTATTCTATAAATGAATAAAAACAAGATATATTGATGATTTTTGCCTTTTGAAAGGTATACAGTAATAATGTAGATGGGGATACTGCCAAATGGATAGAGGGTTGACAACAATCATATTAAAGCCAGTCATTAATGACTGGAATGATTAACAAAGACATTATTTATGATTGACATATATTTTACTGCTGTTTTATGTAGACAATTGTTACCTTACACCCTAAGGCCTTGATTTCAATTGAAAATGTTTTAAATTTTAGGGGAGAAAGCGATGATTATGATTAGCCATGCAGACAGTGGTATGGCAAGCTGGGTGAGCTACGTTCTTTAATTGAGTGTCCAATTCTTCTTTTGACGGCTACTGCCAACAGTTCCGCACGAAAGAAATTGCAACAGAAATTCTGCATGAAGAATTGCCATGAAATTATAGACAATCCAGAGCGTGAAAACATCAAACTTTTTCTTAAAAAGATTAAGAGTACTACTCCACAGGATGAAACATTTTTTTTTTCCTTCTTAAGTTACTTAAAGATAAGAAAGAATTGTGTCCAAGGTTTATTATATTTTGTACTTCTATTAATGCTTGTGGACAGTTAGTTACTACATTAAGACTAAATTTAAAGGAAGAAATGAGACATGTTCAAATGTATCATTCTAAAACCCCAGAATTAATTAAAGAGGATATCAAACTAGATTTAGATGATCCAAATGGTGATATAAGAGTTTTAGTAGCTACAAGTGCTGCTGGCATGGGTGTTAATTTTAAAGGTGTTTATCATGTTATAAATTATAGACCCCCAAAGGACATGGATGCTTTTGTACAGCAGTTTGGAAGAGCAGGGCGTGATGGTAAAACTTCAATGGCTTTACTTTTGTTCAATGGAAGACAGTGTCAGAAATTAGATACTGATATGAAGAATTATATTATCAATACTGATAAATGTAGAAGAGAGTGTCTGTTGAATGCTTATAATTCTAAACCGTCCCCATGTGTTAAACATTTATGTTGTGATATATGTGATAAGTTGTGCAATTGTAACAATAATTGTTCAGATTTTCAGCACCCTTATTTTGAATTTGTTTTGTCAGATGCTTCTACGTCTTCTGATGAGTCTGATTGTGTTGATTTTGAGGACTTAACAATTTAATGTATGTACAGTAAAACATGCTTATAGTGTAATACTAGTTCTGTAAATTTTGATTTGTTAAAAACATAATTTGTGTAATCGTCAGATTTATATTACGATATACTACACCCCCTCTCCTTTGAAGTGGTAAGGAATGTTTTAATAGATTGTTTAATCTTCACAGCAATAATTATGCATCTTAAAGTCTTAAAGTATGAATTCAGTCATCCTAATAAATCAATTAATTTTAAATATAAATGTTGTTTATTTATTACAATAAAGTGTATGATACATAAATGCTATAACTGCAAAGATATTTTTAAAAAAATACTGTTGAGCCAATGGCATGAGTTATGTAAAATGGCATTACATATTGAAATATAATATTGTTCCAATGATAAGAATGAAGAAAATCAAGTTTCCAGTTGACATACTGCTGGTGCAAAGCACAGTTTACACAATTACATGTATGTACAGTGAATTCGCATAAAATACAAATAATTTGTATGAAAGTGAATAAATAATTTGATATCGCTGCATATGTAAATACCAGGTATGTAATATAAAAGAATAAGGACTCATTCTTTAACATTAATAATCCAATTGGGGAAATTTGAACGATACCTTGAAGCAAACAAACACAACAAAAGTCCTGGGACCAAAATATATATGTAGTAATTTACATAAATACTGATGCAATTTGTTGATGTCAAACAAATCTTTTGGTACAATTTTACTAATAGGAGCTTGAAAAGATGAAAAATTGTCCCATTCAATATCTTTAACATACCCATATTTTCTGAGATATTCAACCATTTTTTCAATGTCAGCTGTCTTGTCAACATCTGGTCTTGTGCGTTTAGTTTTTACACTTTTAACAGTTTTTCGTAAATTTTCGATAATATCCTCCACAACTTGAGTTGTCATGCAGATATTCTGAGCTGATTGGACAGACTTGTTAGATCCCTGAGTATTCAGTTGCCTTTTGATATTACCAACTTGTAATTCAACACAATTGTCATTAGGAATGTTATTTTGGATACCACCTTTCAAATTCACGGTCATATTCCATTTGTATTCCGCACTTTCGGCTGGAGATAAAACAGCGTCGACATAAGCAATCATTCTCCACAGCCAGACAGTATACTTAGTATGGTGAAGGGATGAGGCATATAACCATTCAAAGTACGCATTCCTAACAATCCTGTCGCCATCTCCCATTTTGTAGGAATCAATGGTATCTCTAAGAAGCAATGACATCTGAAGGAAAGAGTGCAGAGGATTAACTTTCAACTTGCATGTGTCAGAATCTGAGAAGACAAAAGCATGTTTCTTTTGCAAATGCTTTTTGAACCAAGCTGAAATTTCATCATGGAGAAAGTTCAAGCTTGAAAAGTTGTTCAGTTGTAAACAATCCATAACTACTTCTACTTATTTCAATAACCAGTTGGCAATTTGCTCATTACTAAGCAAGGAAAATGAAGGCAAATCTTTTGGCACAGATGAAAGGGCTTCCATGTTCATGTTGTCTAGAAAAGTCCCCACTATGTATGCATCTGTAACATCATCAACAAATTGTTGATGGGACCTATTAAAATATAATTGTAAAGCATAAGTACTTTTACATAAAGGCATCACTGATACAGTACATGTATCATTTTAAATATTGATACTCAATTATTCAGTGACACAATGTACATGTACCTAAAGTTTGACGTCACATCTTCAGGTCCTGTAACATTCCGTCTATTGATCAGGTTCCTCAGATGGTACAGGCTGCCTTTGTCTGAAGAACTTTTCTCAGTGTAAAACTGTTGATAAATTCCCTGTAGAAATGAAATTTGTCACACATATTTTTAACGTACTATAAAAATGTATACTGGTACATTTAATACATCATAATTTTTATTTTTTTCACAGAAAATTATATAACAGAATTTATTGTCTTTTCATTATATGCTTCAGGATAGAAGATTTTAACACACTTAGCCTTGCACTTATTAACAAGCATTAATCAAATTTATAAAATACAAATAATTACAGATAATACAGCACGGTAATATCCATGTCGTCTATTGGAATGGATCGGGAACATCATTCTTCATATAAGAAACAATCTGAGAATCAACTCTGGAAATTATGTAAAGAACAAATCAATGCATGCATAATACTTTAACTTGAAAAATAAAAACCAAAAAAACACAAAATCAGTAACTGTAAAAGGCATCTGTTTGAATATATACATGTACATAAAATTCTAAATTAGTTTACGTATGCTGGAATAATCATTTTGTTAACAACATAACTATTTTAAAATCTTTACACAAAAATTGTGTGAAGTGGTAATTTGATATCAGATATAATAAAAATGATTATAAACTTTTTCAATATGATATGACTGAGATATTCAAGCAGATACCAGTAATAAAAACAATAAAAGATAAAATCAAGAAACAGAACAAAATGAACATCTCTTCCACTTACGATAAGAAAATTCATTTCCCTGTGAAGACCCTCTGGACGGTGAATTAGGCCTACAAGTTTGTCAACATCACACTTGTTCAGTTGCATGTTCTGCTGTGCTGTAAAAGCCCTTTCGTTTGTCAGTACATCCCCACCAAAGACAACCCTTTCAATAACTCTTTTGTCCGTTTGTCTGGCATGTGGAACTGAAAGTTCATGAATACGCTGCATGATTGAAATCATGCCACTAGCGCTATTTTCACTAGCTTCAATCAGCTCACAATTCAAAAAAACAGACTTGGTCTTAGTTAATTCAATAAACTTGTGTGCAATATAAGGAGGAATGACACTTTTCACAGGTTTTAAAAAGTCAACATATTTTAGAAGAATGTGGGAGATGTGATGTTTTATATTCTCCTTCAGTGATTCCTGCTGACATTTGTCTGGGATCCAGCATGCTTTTGGCAGGGTTGAGATATTTTTCTCATGCCTGAGCTTTAAATTAAAAAAAGAAGAAAGAATATTCAAATGTAAAATAATCTAAACTACATGTAAATTTAATATGCATCAAGCATATTTAAAATGTTGAAAGTACATGTACTTGACTCAAACAAAAACACACCTCTGAGATATCCATATCTTTCACAGTTATGTTTTTTAGTTTCATCATGACCAAAAACCAATGAAGACTTTTTCTTTGGGCATCTGATGTCATCTTAGATGGTGTTATGGTAACATCAATGTTGTCTCCTAACATTTCTATTGATGGTAGATTCTTTTCAGAATTAATGGAAGTCTTTAACACGGACTCATCTGTAATCATAACACAGTTAATACAGTGAATGTACATGTATACACATGAACATTGTATTGAAACAAATCAATTCAATCAGAGTTTCAGTTGGAATTACACGTACAATAACATCTAAATAATAGAGAGGTTTAGCAAACCAACGGTACGCGTACGTGTACGTGTGGAAAGGAAAATATGTGCATTACGTCATCAGTTTGTGTAATGACGAATCTCTACACGTATGTACCCGAATAAACATACATGTAAATTGCAAAGTACCCGTAAGGTCGAACTTGTAGCTTCTGTTTCCCTGTTGGCTATTTATTTTAACAAATATGTGTAATTCTCTTGAGGTTGGATATTTAATGCGAATACTGATACCTACAAACATAAAATTTCATTGAAATTTAATATGTCATTGGAGTAAAACACACGTATCTCTTCCTTCAAAACATGCGATATGGCTCTGTTATTTTATTCAACTTGTATAAATAAAAATAAACATATATAAACAATGATGTTCAAAAAATCAACACATGCAATTCTCAATTTTCGATTGTGACTAAAACTAATCAGATCAGTATGAGAAAATATCTAAAAATGCATTTAAAACATTTACACGTACAGGTACACGTTATAACTGCTAAACAGGAAAATTAATATGAACTGGTACATGTACGCGTAGTTCTAACTTGTAACCTACACGTACAAGTACGCGTACGCGTTGGTCTGCTAAACCTCTCTATTGACACAATCCTCTTGTTGCGTTTATCAGGGTTTTTGCTGTGTGTGTGGGTTTTTTTTAATATATGAGAAGAATTATTGTTAAATAACTACGGTACTTAATACAATATATTTATATACATCCCTTACCATCAATAGAATTCCTTGAGTCTAGTGTTGAACTGTCAAATTTTTCCTGATTTTCAACTTCACCAGAACCACACACTTTCTTGTCTGATGCAACAGTACCGAGAGCTGAAATGAGATAATTTTTAATCCTCATTTAAAAAATAATTATAAGAATCAATTTGATTAGGGAAAACAAGCAGATAAACACACACCATCAAGGCAAGAGGAAGATTCCACTTCCAGGGGCGGTGGACTGAGAGTCAATTCTTCACATCTTTGGACACATGCCGCACTTGATGTACCAATACTCACAACTGAAGAACAGTTAATTCAAAGTAGATTTTTTTAAAAATCAGTTAATCATTGATATAGCTGTGCTGAAAGTAAGAATTAACTTAAATGAGGAATACTCATACTTTTAAAGAAAAAATTAAATTTGGAAAACACACACACCATCAAGGCAAGAGGAAGATTCCACTTCCAGGGGCTGTGGACTGAGAGTCAATATTCTTCACATCTTTGGACACATGCCGCACTTGATGTACCAATACTCACAACTGAAAAACAGTTAATTCAAAGTAGATATTTTTAAAAAATCAGTTAATCATTGATATAGCTGTGCTGAAAGTAAGAATTAACTTAAATGAGGTAAACTCATACTTTTAAAGAAAAATTTAAATTTGGAAAACACACACACCATCAAGGCAAGAGGAAGATTCCACTTCCAGGGGCTGTGGACTGAGAGCCAATTCTTCACATCTTTGGACACATGCCGAACTTGATGTACCAATACTCACAACTGAAAAACAGTTAAATTAAAGTAGATTTATAAAAAAATTCGGTTAGTTTATATTCATATAGTTGTACAGCTGAAAATATGACTTATAAATGGTGAAAACCCAGATACTTTTCCAGAAAATAAGAATTTACTTTGTACAGAGAAAGCAGAACTCACCTTCAAGGCAAGAGGAAGATTCCATTTCTAGGGGCTGTGGATTGATAGCTGATTTCTCACGCTGTTGGACATATGCAGTAACAGTGGATTTTATTTTTTCCTTTTGCTCTGCAACAAGATCCCTCTTCTTCCTAAGGACACTTCTTTGGGACACACATATACCCAGGTCATGCATCAGTTGTAATCCCTGCAATGTCAAAATTACATATATTTTTTCATTTACATATTATTAGAATCTATTTTGGTTTATCCTGCAAGTGCATGTAGTATATACCCTAATATATTTGTAGCTTAATGTTTCACTGGAAGTTTCAACTCAATTATCCAGTGAGATTGTCTCTACTATAGACACGTTTATAGTTTGACAATACTCTAAGAATAGAGTAAAATATTTCTCAAAATTTAAAACATATAATAAAAAAACCTACACACAACAGGTGGTTAATTTCTCACCTCTTTTGTCAATCCACATCTGTCTAATGAGAGACCCACAATGTACTGAAGTTGACATAATCTTTGGCTGTGTCCATATTGAAGTACTGATGCTGCAGTTGTAATGAAGTGTTTCTTTTTCACTATACAGTTGAGAATATCAAACAGATATGGTGCTTTGTCTTTTAAAACACTGGATAGTTTATGTGAATCAAAGTGAAGAAGATTCTTATTTTCTGTAGCCAGTATTGTGTTCCTTTTCTTTGACAATTCACATATTTCACTTTTTATCTGATTTTTAATAACACTTAGCATATCGTCTTTGACATCTTGGTATTTTGATAACGCTCTCATAGATGCCTGATTGTTGTTGAGGATCTGTTTAACCAGTGCCTTCCATTTTGTGTCGTGTACTATTCTGACTCGCTCTATACCCTTATTCTTTACGATAACCTAAAATAAAAAATATAATTGTTTCATCACAAAGCAAAATATTTTCATCTTTCATGGACCATGTCCCCCGCATACTGCATACAAACCATTAAGTTACACCATCTGCCAAAGACCTAATCTCGCCAAGTTTTCACCACCTCTCTAGGGAAATTTTCTAAGATATCTTCATTGACACATTATCATTTTTCACTCGAAAACAATCACAGGATCAAAAATAGATTTCTTACGGAGATTTATAATGTGGAATGTTTACATCTTTTCTCCATTCGGAATCACTCGGAATACCTCGCGCAATTTTTCAACGGTATCATCCGGGCTTACTGCAAAACAAAATCTTTGTAGACGTCACATTTTTTAGCCTTGTATTGAAACCTGATAAGCTAACGGGGGCGTTTCAACTGAGAAATCTTGGAAATTTTTCATACTTTTGAATGAACATCGTTTAAACCCCGAGGTATTTATAAATATTGAGTAATTAAGCAAAATGTGAATCCAGGATATCTTGGGACAGAGTATAGGTGTAAATTTGTGACATAACATTGTACTGGTGAGAAATCATACTTCAATGGCAAGATTTGGTCTTTGGCCAGTAGTCTTTGAATTTTTTGTTAAATATCATGTTCATATTCTTTTATGTATGCATTCCATAAATTTTCTCTAGTAATATAAATATAAGTTCATGCATGTAATGTGCATTTATAAGTTTAAAAAAACCTAAAATATTATTTACCTTGACTTCAAAATCGTTGTCAACCACTCTGGTTTGGGTTGACTTATCTTGATGTGACAGTGTACACGTGAGAGCTGTGGAAACTTCTGATTTCACTGTGGAACATGTACTACTAGTACTATATACTAGTTCCTTCCTTGACTTTCCATGTTTTAACGGAGTTTTCGTTAGAGGGCGCTTTGCCTTGTTTTGAGATTGTGGGGTATCAACGGACCTGCCTCGTTTCCCAGAATGTCTCTTAGGCGTATAAGCCTTTACCGAAAAACCTGGCAAAGACTTGAGCTCACCGATTAGCTGGCTTTTTTCGAGGTTTAACTTCTCAACTCGTGTGCGCAGGTCGAGATCTATTTTGTTTAATTTGTTGATTTTGTTAAAACAAAACCAACATAATATCCCTGGAC
Organism: Magallana ariakensis; assembly: GCA_020458035.1. Taxonomy (NCBI): domain Eukaryota; kingdom Metazoa; phylum Mollusca; class Bivalvia; order Ostreida; family Ostreidae; genus Magallana; species Magallana ariakensis. Next base: position 56,297,622 of record CM035811.1, on the reverse strand, counting down.
TCGTTAAATATAAATAGTTCAACTGTGTTTCCAGAGATTTTAACGACTCTATTTTTCTGTACGACTTCTTGTCTGTTATAAATCCCAAACACAACCTGCATATCATGGCCGCAGCCATGCTTCTTTACTAAAGATATCTTCTTTACAGAAGAGTTCCACACAAATATAACATTGATTTTGATTGGCTGTTTTAAACTAATGAATATTTATGCCAAACGAGCGTCTTTGGAGCATTGCCCCCACGGGTTGAAAGCAGTGTAACGGATAGAAAACCCGTGGGTTCCGACGATGCTAATGAGCAAAAATCCTTGTTTGGGGACAGGGCGCCTTGTTTAGAACGCTACATTACAGAAATAATTTGTTTTCTTAAGGTCTACTCCGCGCCCTGGCGCCGGAAATCGTTGTCACTAGTGCCTAATTTGGCGCCGGAATCCTCGAGGGTACACCCGTTCTCGAGGAATCCGGGCTCACCTTATGAGCACAAGTCCTAGTGTGGGTGCAAGGTGGCCTAATAATTTCAGTTGTTTAACATCGGGATCGGAAAACGCTTGAAAAATAGTCGATAATTTTAACTTATTGTGATCGGCTTCGGCCGATCACTGTTGTGTCCATATGAGGCATCCGGCAAATGCTTCCACGTGCGCACACATTCCGCTTGCATAAGTAGTTCTTATAAAAACTTGAAGTTTGGTTTAGTATTTATATAACATTTTACTCGGTTTTATTTCAATTCAGTTACCTTAAGAGATGCAAACATACATAAAATACAGTTCGACCTGTTAATTCAAGAATGCACATTTTGTCTCACGCATAAGAATTTCGATCGAAAGATTCATTCAGTAATGCAGTTGACCTCGATGAACTGACCTCAATCATAGGAAGATGCTCCCTGAACTGACCTCGATCTATTGATGTTGCATAATAGAAGCTAGGAAGACGGGTTGATTTATAAACAAGGTTACGTTATAATGCGACCTCAATAGCAAGTTATGATGGCATTCAATGTTTTTCAGTCGCATTAAATTATTTTAATTTAACTTTTTCTTTGTATACGTGTTAATGCTCTTTGAAGAGCCCTACTCAGTATTATGAAGAAGAAGAAGATACATAATTAACATTTAATAATTACGTTAAAAATATAAAATTAGACAAGGAGTTTACGAACGGCTTTTCCCAAATTTATTTAAAAATTAAATTTGTTGACGGTTTATAATAATGAAATTATGGTGTACAGATTCAAAATATTCTATATTTTGTAAAAATACAGTACTTATTTTATTATTTTACATCAAACTGATCATGTTGATTGCTTCTAGCTATCAATATATCATTATTGCCTATCATTCCTTTAAAAGGAATACTTGTTTTTTGTTAGTGCGTTGGAGTTAGTGCTGGCTAGCTTTACTCTGGTAGTGAGCTATCATGGTACATGTATTTCAAAGAAACAAGAAATCTGTCGACAATTGCAGTGCTTTGATGATTTCTATGGCGACCGACTGCGTTGCATAATGTAGTCGTATTTCATAACTTCTTAATCCGAGAACAATTTTCCTTTGACTTAAAACTTTTAAGTATAATATATTATTCCGTTCATATCTGTAGAAGTTTAGCGTGTTCAACAGGTTGATTTATTAGCAAGATTATCCGATTACGATTTCGCACCTACATGTATAATGTGAAGATGATTGACTTCGAATAATAGCCTTATTGTTTAACAATTGACCACTGTAGTGAAAGCACACTTCGATACTCAATAATATTCGATAACCTTCGATACATTGTTTCTCAATTACATAACAATTGATGATCTGCAGCCATATAAACATAACCCGACTGGGGCTATAGATGTTCTCAGCTGTGTGCGCTGCTCAAAGCGACACAATACTTTCGGTCGCACGCTGCGATTGAATTAACACAGACTGACCGAATAAACAAACGGGTGGGAAAGTGAAAATGTTACACATAAGAAGAAGTCGCCAAAAAATGATTTTCGTAAAATCTGATTATCTTTTTGCCAATTAAAAAAAATCCGAATGCATCAATTCAGGACACCTTTTATCGTGCCAGCACCTACCGCAAACATGAAACATGGAACTTTGATTATAATAAACTACCTTGTGCGCAATCGTATTAATCATTGCTAAATCAACTGTACATGTAAAATAAATTTATCTTTTCATCTTAAACCAATATCATAGTTGAAATCATAATAAAAGAAAATAGTTGTGTTCGTACAAAAGTCTGAAACATGCACTCGCGCGGGATCTCCTCGGCCATGTGCGAGGGATTATCATCATTTAAAAGTTTTAATATTTGTGGGTTGTTTGTTGATTTAAAACAATATTTGTACAGATTTATAAACATTTTAAACCTACAAACCAACCATTAATTTAAGACTGACGAAGTTTCCGATTTGTAGTAATATCGCCTTTATAAATTTTCAGATCGTCTTCTTACACTCTAATGTTTAATTAAATAAAAACAAGATGGACAAACTCTTATAACATGAAGAAATTAAAACAGATCTTGTATTTTATTTACGGGTATATAAACTAAAACAATTCTAGAGTGCGCGGCTAAATAAACTCATATATGAGAGACGCAACTCTCGTGTATTAGATAACCGCTGACCGCTAGTTAGCCCCGTCGCGACCATGGTGACCGATTTTCTAGGCCGCGGGTGAGGGATAGCTTACGTAACGGTACACACACAGCTCTTATTCAAGGTAGATTTTAAATGCATGCAGTATGAAAACTCAAATGTAATACATAGATTTATTTTAAATCCGTAGTTTGTGTTTTACTACAAAGGAAGAAGAATGTTTTGTTTTCCGATTCTCGTTTTAGGGATTGTGCACTATAAGAACTTAACAAAACTGACATAAACGCCAAAAAAAAAAATCTATTCTAAAAAAAAATTTCCTGAATAAACCAGCATACTTTCTGTGGTAACTTTATGCCAGTTGCACGCACATAGACTTTCGTTAACTTGCCAAATTAAGCGAGGTACATGTTAACATGTACATCTTTTTACACATACAACAAAAATCACCAACAAAATAACATTGTAACGACCTTTATGAGATCCCAACAAACAACTTTTCCAGCGACAGCCATATCGAAATCCTAACCGTTTTTGAGTTATTAAGCAAAAACTTTCAAGTGCTATTGGCCCTTAATTTTAGGGGCCAGCCCTTTTTTATTGGTGTCAAATGAAAGCCCTTAACATTCTGCACAACTTTTATTCTACATGTCTTACCAAAATATTTTTCGTTTAAAAGATACAAAGCAAAATATGTCTAAATGTTCGCACTTTTTGGAATCCTATTTTTTGACCCCCTACCTTTTTCTAAATAACAAGGGCACCGCTAAGCGGAGCATCCCCTCGCGACATGACTTATTGTACGGGAGAATACGTTATTTAGGAAAATACATGTAAATTTATCAGATCAAAATAAATAAAGTATTTCTTTAAACCACTTTGAATACATACATGTAATATCTATTTAATCCCAATCCCCAAGCTTTGTGGTGTATAAATTGGGGGAGGGGGTTTACATAACAGTTTTCCTATTCCTAGCAGAAACTCAACACATATACTTTAAAGTTTAATAATTTAGATTCATTTAGTGACATTCATTTTTATATAAGCATACATAAACAATCCGTATACATTATGAAACGTCTCTGAAAATCGAGCGCTCTGGAGTCTGCTCTGATGGAAATTCTAGTTGCTAGTTGTCGTATTAAAATTAACCCATAGTATAGTAGATATATATGCAGTTATTATTAATATAAAACAATTTTTGCGTGATAAATGTGCAATATCTGTCAAAGTCTCTACTGAATTTTGGACTAGTTCTATTGTAAGTAATACGGGAAAATTTGTCCGAAAGTCGACTGCTTGTTTCGATGTAAATCGGCAGACTTAAATCTCTTGCCCGCTTCAACTTTTAACTATGTGCACTAGTCTAACACTCAGATGTTACAAAACGTTTTTTTTTTAACCTTTACTAGATTTAAATCCCCAAAAATGTCAAGTTGTTGATTTGAACTGTATACGGTAGCGATTAACTTCAAGTCGTACATAAAATTACCGGAAATGTTGATTGTCAAGTCGTACATAAAATTCATGTTTTTAACTTCATTTTTTACGATAATTAAAAAAAATACTTAATCAATTGATTTTGAAATCAACAGGGTTTGTCCTTTTACCATGCCAAAGAAGTGTACAAAGTTTGATGGATATTCATGAGAGGGTTTTCTTGGAATTTAGAAAATTGAAATGGAGTACACACACACACATACATACATACATACATACACACATACGAACACACACACGCACAGTAGCGATGCTATATCCCCTTCGCAACAAGTTGCGCGAGGGGATAACAAACGTAATCGAAAAACAAAAATCGATGTGCACAACTTCAATGTCTCTGTTATTCAAATTCGCTGGATTCCCATTCCCTGCTATCATAGTCTCGGAGCCTTTGGCCCTAAAAAATTTTAAAAGGGGAATAACTCGTTAACAGAAGAGGAATTTTAAAGTTTATGAAATGTTTTAGATAGTGTTTTGGAATGTCTATAAGCCCTGAAAATTTGAGCAAAAACCGTTCAGAAAAGAGGAAGATATGAAGCCTCAAAGTTCGCGTCTAGGAAGAAAAAAAGAACAAGAGGCCCATGGGCCACATCGCTCACCTGAGCAACAATAAACATAATAAAATCAGCTTTATGGAGTCATATACAAAATATCTGAACAATGTCGTATAGTAGATTCTGTATTAAAAAAAAAAATTCCGCTGCATATTCTTATGTTTATCATTGAGCCCCTTTGTAACAGGGTGGTTTTACAGTCATATCACATATTGAGCATTGCAGTTCTCAAGAAGATGATCAGACTTAAACAACTATTTATATATGGATTATAAACCTACATCAAATTTTGAACCCCTTGTGAGGTCCAAGAATTGTCCAGGGGCCAGAGTCTTAACAATATGTCAAAATGTTTGCATATAAGTAAAACCATATATAATAACATTTGAGTTTTTGTGAATAATTTAAACGTTTTCCTTTGTAAAATTGGAATCCCCCCCCCCCCCCATGTGGCCCAACCCTACTCCTGAAGAATATGATTTTGACATATTTTAATCTACACTATCTGAACTGACTGAAGCTTTTCTATACAATTTGTGTTTAGAAAATGATTTTTAAAGATTTTTCCCTATATATTCCTATGTAAAAATTTGTCACCCCCCCCAATTGTTGCCCCACCCTACCCCCTGGGATCAGGATTTGAACAAACTTTAATCTTCTCTACCTGAGGATGCTTCCACACAAGTTGCAGCTTTTCTGCATGATCGGTTTTTGAGAAGAAGATTTTTAAAGATTTTTCTCTATATATTCAAATGTGAAATTCAACCCCCCCCCCCTAACTGACACCCCACCCTACCCATAAGGATCATAATTTTATCAAACTTGAATCTACCCTATCCGAGGATGCTTTCACACAAGTTACAGCTTTTCTGACCGATCGGTTTCTGAGAAGAAGATTTTTAAAGATTTTTCTCTTTATATTCCTATGTAAAAATTCGACCCCCCATTGTGGCCCAATCCTACCCCTGGGGATCATGATTTGAACAAACTTGAATCTACACTACCTGAGGATGCTTCCACGCAAGTATTAACATTTCTGGCCAATCAGTTTCTGAGAAGAAGAGTTTTAAAGATTTTTCCTTATATATTCCTATATAAAAACTCGCCCCCCACCCCATTGTGGCCCCACCCTACCCCTGGGGATCATGATTTGAACAAACTTGAATCTACACTACCTGAGGATGCTTTCACACAAGTTACAGCTTTTCTGGCTGATCAGTTTCAGAGAAGAAGATTTTTAAAAATTTACTCTACATATGTATATGTTCGTATGTAAAAATTTGACCCCCCATTATGGCCCCACCCTACCCCTGGGGATCATGATTTGAACAAACTTGAATCTACACTACCTGAGGATGCTTCCACACAAGTTACAGCTTTTCTGCACGATCGGTTTCTGAGAAGAAGATTTTTAAAGATTTACTCTATATATTCCTATGTAAAAATATGACCCCCATTGTGGCCCCACCCTACCCATGGGGATCATGATTTGAACAAACTTAAATCTACACTACCTGAGGATGCTTCCACACAAGTTTCAGCTTTCCTGGCTGATCAGTTTCAGAGAAGAAGATTTTTAAAGATTTACTCTATATATTCCTATGTAAAAATTGGACCCCCCATTATGGCCCCACCCTACTCCTGGGGATCATGATTTGAACAAACTTGAATCTACACTATCAGCTTTTCTGGCTGATCAGTTTCAGAGAAGAAGATTTTTAAAAATTTACTCTACATATGTATATGTTCGTATGTAAAAATTTGACCCCCCATTATGGCCCCACCCTACCCCTGGGGATCATGATTTGAACAAACTTGAATCTACACTACCTGAGGATGCTTCCACACAAGTTACAGCTTTTCTGCACGATCGGTTTTTGAGAAGAAGATTTTTAAAGATTTACTCTATATATTCCTATGTAAAAATTGGACCCCCATTGTGGCCCCACCCTACCCATGGGGATCATGATTTGAACAAACTTGAATCTACACTACCTGAGGATGCTCCCACACAAGTTTCAGCTTTCCTGGCTGATCAGTTTCAGAGAAGAAGATTTTTAAAGATTTATTCTATATATTCCTATGTAAAAATTGGACCCCCCATTATGGCCCCACCCTACTCCTGGGGATCATGATTTGAACAAACTTGAATCTACACTATCTGAGGATGCTTTCACACAAGTTACAGCTTTTCTGGCTGATCAGTTTCAGAGAAGATGATTTTTAAAAATTTACTCTACATATGTATATGTTCGTATGTAAAAATTTGACCCCCCATTATGGCCCCACCCTACCCCTGGGGATCATGATTTGAACAAACTTGAATCTACACTACCTGAGGATGCTTCCACACAAGTTACAGCTTTTCTGCACGATCGGTTTCTGAGAAGAAGATTTTTAAAGATTTACTCTATATATTCCTATGTAAAAATATGACCCCCATTGTGGCCCCACCCTACCCATGGGGATCATGATTTGAACAAACTTGAATCTACACTACCTGAGGATGCTTCCACACAAGTTTCAGCTTTCCTGGCTGATCAGTTTCAGAGAAGAAGATTTTTAAAGATTTACTCTATATATTCCTATGTAAAAATTGGACCCCCCATTATGGCCCCACCCTACTCCTGGGGATCATGATTTGAACAAACTTGAATCTACACTATCTGAGGATGCTTCCACATAAGTTTCAGCTTTCCTGGCTGATCAGTTTCAGAGAAGAAGATTTTTAAAGATTTACTCTATATATTCCAATGTAAAAATTGGACCCCCCATTATGGCCCCACCCTACCCCTGGGGATCATGATTTGAACAAACTTGAATCTACACTACCTGAGGATGCTTCCACACAAGTTTCAGCTTTCCTGGCTGATCAGTTTCAGAGAAGAAGATTTTTAAAGATTTACTCTATATATTCCTATGTAAAAATTTGACCCCCCATTATGGCCCCACCCTACCCCTGGGGATCATGATTTGAACAAACTTGAATCTACACTACCTGAGGATGCTTTCACACAAGTTTCAGCTTTTCTGGCCAAATGGTTTTTGAGAAGAAGATTTTTGAAAAATTCCAACAAATTTTCAATGATTTTTTATTATCTCCCCTTGAAAGAGGGCGTGGCCCTTCATTTTAAAAAACTTATATCTCCTTTACCTAAGGATGCTTTGTGCCAAGTTTGGTTGAAATTGGCCCAGTGGTTCTTGAGAAGAAGTCGAAAATGTAAAAAGTTTACGGACGGACAGACAGACAGACGGACAGACAGACTGACGCCGGACAAAAAGTGATCAGAAAAGCTTACTTGAGCTTTCAGCTCAGGTGAGCTAAAAAAAAAATAAGAATAATCTTACAAGCACAATAATAGTAAGGTCTTCCGTTGGAAACGGAAGACCTTAATTATTATTTCATTAAATCAATGTCATAATCAACTTTGTATACGAGTTATCAATCGAAATTTCTGAGTAAGAGTTATTAATCACCCACAGCGAAGAACAACCTTACGCGGAATTACGGTGAGTTAATAGAATCAGTCACCCAGAGCGAAGAACAACGTCACGGTATGTTTATAGAGTAAATAGCTTAATGTGTGTTTGAATGTTTGTTATTTGAATTTAACACGCATAAATATAGTCAAGGAACGTTTAGAGAAATTATATTGAACTCGTCACTGTTCGTTATCGAGGACACTCGGCGAATTCGTTTTCCTTTCACTTTCCTCAGATCATCAGTAGAAATTGGGTACTTGCAGCTTGCATTCAATGCACTTTGGAGCATGCAGTCAATGAGGCTCATTCACCAAATCTTTATGCTATCAGAGTATGTGATCAAATATACCGGGCTAGTGTGATGAATATTGTGCTAGTGTATGTAAGTGTGTACATGAAGGAGGAGGGAGATTCGATACATTAACCCATTATTATTGAACTATACAGCTAAATTTAAAATTTGTAATAAATCTTGCTAATACAATTATCAGAACATATATTTTAATTTATTTGAAATTGTTACTCAATGCAAAAATTAAATATACAGTATGTAAACTATATTTTAAAATCAAAATGTCAATCCTAATTAGAATATGCTGTGAGTTTCTCATTAAAGCCAAGGACCTTCTTCTCCTCACTTCATAATATGTAAAATACTGTGGAATCATTTAATTTTTTGAATGACAAAATTTTACTCATTTGTTAACAGTGGATAACTTTTCAAACGGGAAAACGACCATGAAAACACAATTTGAAAAACACATTCTTGGGATTTAAAATCTTATGTTGAAAACATTAAAAAATCCACAAACATTGGTTCCACAATAATTACCGATTCCACAATAGTGTTTTAATTCTAATTAATCATTTATGTCGCGAGGGGATGCTCCGCTTAGCGGTGCTCTTGATTTGTTTTGTTTTGGGGTTTTTTAATGATGCATATACATCCTGGCAATAGACAGACTTATAAACAATCATGTTACCGTCTCATTTTTTAATTATTTTAGAGAAAAAGAAACACATCGGTTTAACAGAAAATAAAAAAAAATATTGTCTAGTTAAACCCAGTACCAGCAAATTGTTCGTTTTGTTCTAACAAGTATAGTACCAAAACATGAGATCTCAATGAAAAATATCCGATTTCAGGTATTTTCAGGACTTTGATTTGTTGATCATATAGACAGAGACATCATTAGTATGTTGACATTAATATAAAGCGTCATTTTATTTTTTAATAATTGTGAAATAAATTGAATGCTAACGTTTTATATAATATCACATACCGTACGGAAATACTAAAGATAATCCGTGAAGACAGAGGAATACGTTTTCAAACTCCATTGTTCTCATTTAACATAATACCTGATATTTTCGTACAAGGAAGATTGAAATGTATGGAATGTATGTCCAGTCATTATTGCTGTCTTTAGTCAGCTAATTATCGAACTTGTTAGTGAACGGCGAGAACGATGTTAAAAATTTAACAGATACAGAAACAGAATTTGAATGAAAAAGAAATTTTCAGACAAATAAGAGTTGATCATGTGTATGTTGTCAATCATCGTTTTAACGTTTAATCAACGCAATTCTGAGTTATTTAGAAAAAAAAGCCAAATGTTTTTGCATTACTGCAACTGAAACTCAAAACTTAAGGTAAATGTAAAATAAAAACTATTCAGTTCTGACGAGGCTGGTTTAATACCTTGCACTTTTGGAACTATTTTCTTGCATGATTGAAACACCGAGAAGTATATATACAAGTGTATTACAAGTTTTTTTTTTTTAAATAATAAGATAATCTAAAGAATTATCGCTTAGTACTAGCATGTTATGCACGTTAAACATTATTTTTATTCAACATGAAAAAATGTAATTGCCAGGATCATGTATCTCACTCAAATTATTGCAACATTAAAATCCCATCTTAGGAGAAGAGTAGAGATGTCTCGTCTTTTAACCTGACACTTGGTCAACACAATAAATCATTCTTTGCCCCTTTCCTCTTCCGAAACTTTACAGGCTGCAGTACAAAGTCTAATTCACAGTCAATTTTCCCACAAGAAAACTAAAAAAAGCGAAGCCACACCAGGAATGTATGTAGGAAGTCTCAGTATTGACTTTATTGTATATGATGGCATTCACTTTAGTTTTAGATACATTTGTACCAGCAAAAGGACGATGCAAAGTCAAGTATTTTCATATACAAACAAGGTGGACGTGTACTAGTATTGGTAGACTGATAAAAAGCAGTTTTGTGGCTATAAATTACATTGTGTGATATATTAAATTATAAAAATAACACGTACAAATACAACTACTATGGAATTGCAATTTTTTTTTTATTTAAAAATCGACCGACTTTGCTAAAGCAACACAACATCAGCATAGTCTGATGTTCGATGCAAGATTTTGCGAGAGTCAATGTCATTCAGTAATAAAATAAAAACATCTAAATAACTAAAAAGAAAATATATTTCTTTAAACAAATGGTTTACGCCTGTATATATCAGAAGTCCATCTAAGTCATTGATAACCTTACATAGACTGTAACAAAATCATTTTCTTTCCAGTTTATGTGGGGTTTTTTTTGTATTTTTTGGTATTCGTTTTTACTAGTGTATGTGTTTATGTATATGTAAGTACGGTTTTATATGTAATTACCCCTCATTGAACTTTCATTTTTACATGTGTTACTTTTAAGCCTCGCTTAGGATAGTTTTAAAATAAATATATAAAATTCGATTATTACCATATATTGGTATTTTACAGAAAAGGCCCGCTATACAACAAGCTGAAATATTTGCAATCACTTCCTGGTTAAAAATTATTGATTTATAGAGGTGGTTCATGGTATGAAATAAGATTAATGGACTTAACAAACGTTCTTTATTATCTAACAGGATTGTTGTTAGCATACGCGTATGGTATGTACAATATTCATACAAGTTTTTTAAAAATTTAATTCAAGATTGACTATTTATATGTTCTACGGCCTGTCAAATTCTGTTTTCGAACTCGTAAGGTTTTACTATCATTAAACTTGGATTCTGCTGACTGCTTTAAATATATTCTTTTCAAATAATCAAATTTAGACACATCCTTTTCAACAACTTCCCTTGAAAATAGCTAGTAAGTAACAAAGAAGAACTATAGTAGTTTAGTGCGAATATGCAAGCAAAAAATGTTAACAACATAAACTTCTTTTTTATAGTCGTATACTATTTTAACACAATGGGCGCGCTTGATTTTCCAAAAAGGTGTACACCGTGTACACTTTTGTAAATCAAGTGCAGTGGTGTAGCGTTTAGGTGTACACCGGGTGTACACTTTTCTACGCCGAGTCAGGGGCATGTGTTGTTGGGTGTAGCACTGAAACCAATATGGCGGACGAATGTTATGATTGGTAACTTGACAAATGATTTTAAGTAATATACCGGATTAGAAGTTGCAAGTAAATTGCCTTTTGTATGAAAGCCATTTAATTTGAAATGTGTTTGATTTATTGCATTTAAATTGAAAAAAAGCATCAGATTCTCTGTTAAAACTGCATCCTTTTCCGCCATATTTTTTCTTAACTTTCCTTCACCATGTTCACTAAACCATTTAAGTGCACTTGATATACAATAAAAAATGTTTACACCGGTGTGCACTGGTGTACACCAAGTTAAGCTAAACCAAGCGCACCCTTAAATGTTGATACAATTCTCTCATGAAACTCAAATCAAGAGAAATATATAAATCTATGCATCAACATCATTATTTAGGTGTCTGTAATTAATTTATGGGAAAATTATAATACGTTTAATATACAACTAGTAGTTCATTGTTTAAGGTCTGACAAGTAGTCATTTATAGTGAATATAATTGTTTACTTAAATAGAACGTGACTGTTCAAGTGGATATACTAAATTTAGCGATATATCTTCAGTTAAAAGACATTTTTGTTTCTATCCCTAAGTACTCATAATTTAAGAATAATATTGCATTTTACATTTAATTCATATTTTTACAATTGTCCAAACATTACAACATTTGTGTGACCTACGTAGAAAGATACATGTTATCTCGTGTCTATCAATTTCAAATTAACAGTTTTACATGCATCACAATTATATGTTTTTGTTCCTCTGTATGTCACTGTCTTAACATGGTACAGTGCATCTGATCTTATTTTGAAATAATACAATATATTATTGATAATATACATCTATCATGCTTAATTTGTTTTGCAGATGACCTATCATACAATAAAATTGCTACCCAGTCACATACACACGTAGGCATTGATAATGCAGCTGGAAACGCAGTTGATAGAAACACAGCAACGTGCATGAGGACACAACCCATGGGGCACACCTCACCTGACAGGACCGTGTGGTGGAAAGTGGATCTTGGAAGAGTGTGCAACATTTACAGCATTAACGTGATTTTTAGGAGCTGGGACGGCTATGGTACTTGTATATATTTTTGTTTACGTTGGGTATGATTCGCACGATAATCGCTTCTTAGATATTTCTACATGTAGTCAAGTTAATGTTAAACATATTAAACGATGTTGTGGACAAGCGACCTTACTTAAAACAACTTTGTTCGGTATGTCGACAATATCATATTAAAGGAACGTATAGAACTTAAGCTAAAATGTCCATGAAAAACATTAAAACAAACCCGATGACAAAAAAGTGTTCCACGTAATACATCTAAAATCATAAAGATTAATTAAAGTTCTTTTACGGGATAAAATGCCGTTATCCTTGAGTTTCACAATCCAATCCTATTTTATCCCCTCTCTCTCTCTCTCTCTCTATATATATATATATATATATAATCTTTATTTATTCACTTTTGGTATAGGGGATTTTTTTTTAAATATTATCAGGGGCAAGTGAGGGGCGCCGCCCTTTGGCGCGACGAGTTTAGAGTAGATCAATTTTTCAAATAATCCAGACGTATTACATTTTCAAAGCATTTGGATTAAGTCTCAATATTCTTGGAAAAAATCAAGAAACCGGGGCATTTACAAATACTTAACAAGATGTGCTAGTTTATAAAAAATTCATTTAAATCATTATTTGCACTTTCCATTGTAGTCAACATTGAAGCCATAGTGTTGATTTCGATAACACAGCTCATTCTTTGAAGGTCATAGGAGACAACATTTGAATAAATTTTGTTATGGCTGAAAATAAATTTATTTTTTATACCTGACAATTATTAAATAAAGGTAACTGGCACTTCAGCCCATCGAAAGTTGGCTTCGTGCAAAAGAACCATAAGAGTATGATGACTTATCTCCCTTCGTTGATCTAGTTTGTTTGATATATACATCAAAATGGTTCCGTGTGTGGCTTTCAAGTGCAATGTTCGAAGTCACAGGGTGTTTCGATGTACTTATTCCCAAAGGATCCAAAATCCAGGACGATTTGGGTGCGAAATCTACGCAGAGACGGCTTCGCAGTTACCAATTCTTCGAAGCTGTATGCCAACTAGTCTGGTTCCCGCCCCCGCCACTGCGTTTTCACTTCGTTTTGGGGACCCCAAAACGAAGTGAAAACGCAGTGGCGGGGGCGGGAACCAGACTATTTGCCAAACACATTACGCCTGATCAGTTTAAAATACATCCCGCTTTAGCTAAAATGTGTGGTTATAAGAATCTGGATCTTCAACCAGATGCCATACCAACTCTGTTTGACATACATCATACATGTACCCGTAAAGTCCAAGAAAAACCCGAGAACCTCAACAGCCTACAGTAGCTACTTCAAGCGGAGGACGATAGAGGTACGTACGTTGTCAAAAAAACATCAAAACACGGACTTTATCTCACTAAAATTAATTATATGCGTTTTAGGACGAATATTCGTCAATATAATTCTAAAATATGAATTCATTGAAAATAATTTTAATTTTGAGATGTATAAAGAAGAAAATTTAGCTTACACATAACAACGGTCAATAAAATTCACTATATATATAGGTGCGTGTCAGTATCGATCTGCTGTCATACATTTTACATGTACTCGACGCATATTCAGGTATACAATACTAAATGGTAACTATTTTGTAGTCGATGTTTCTTAATTTTATTGTACTAATGAGAAAATATTTTAGCATACTAAATGTTATTGTCAAAACGGATGCAAAATGAAAATATCCAATTAAAAAAACGAGAGAAAAACAAAGTGTTGTTAGCAAATTACACCCCACCTACCAACCCTCTTGAACATATAGCCATTTTAAAAGAAATGAAAAATTCAATAGTAGTTTTTCAATTGTAGTTTTTCAATGCCCTATTTATTAAATTTAGGCGATATGGCAGATATAGGAGATGCGTCTAATGACAGGAATGACCATGATGGCAACGCAACCCGTTTTACATCAGATGCAAGCTAGGTAAAAATCTAGATTGCACATAGCACATTGCATTTCTCTATTTACCGGCAATCATAAAAATGTATTTGACAAAGATTCAGCAACATGTTTCAATAGGTTATGATAACATTTTAGACCCAATTTATTGTGATTACCATTTTTTTTTTTCTTCATAGGAAATACCTTGCACCTCTCCATTTTAATGAAAATGTTACCAGGCCACAAAGTAGAACAGAGGAAGGAGAGAAGCAAGTATTGTGTCTTGTATCGTAAAGGTCGACATGGAGAGGGAGTCGTGAAGGAACTTTTAGTGAGTTTCATGTTTGTATATAAATATCTTAAGAAAAAATCTTTAATATATACATGTAAAAATATATATTGTAAAATTTATGTTCTCTACAAAACAGATTACATGTCTGATTTGATGGAGTCTGCATTCTGTCAATGACAGTTAAGGTGGCACGGGACAGTTTTTTTTTTTGGGTACAATTCATTGTAGCCAGGGGATGTGTGTCTTCGGAACTCTGTAACTAGAATTTCCTCGGTTCCCATTCAGCACAAATTCCTTTAATTCACTTGTCATAGGGCCAATCACTAATTTCTGAAGAGAATTACTAGTCAAAACCTGTAAAATTTTCTACATACTGGATTTTATGAGATTTTGACCCTTTCATATTTTGCTAATTTTTCATGATTTTTCAGCTTTTTAGACCTCCCCCAACTAATTCCCTGCAAAGGGTTGACCTTCCGTACTGTGTGCATGTTGCACCATCACATGTCAGAAACTTACCGGTGTATAGTTTACAATGTCCCATCCACCTACTTTTCATGTTATTTTACCTCCCGTCTGTCACTTGCAATTTCACTGTGTAAAGTCAACACAACAGTCATAGCCGCGGTTTCGCATTTTACTTCTGATTCTCGTGTACCTAACATATGGGGCCTACATATTGCATGTCAATTTCAACAACAGACATCCCTCTTACTAATGATAATCATTAAAAATAGTTTCATGAATTTTAGCAACACTCATAAGCCTTCAAGTACAGCAACTCTCAATTTTACAAAAATATTGACCGGGTACTTTATCCGAAACTGTCCCTTGCTACCTAAGTGAAAGCCAGGGAATGAAAATACCTAACAATGTGACTACTAAGTATCCAAAAGCACATCACCCATTTCAATGATAATTGACATTGATAGGTGTTAATGTGTCATAATCACTCGGTTTATTAATTTGAATAATAACAAGATGCCATATTTCAGCTAGACTTAGTTTTAATGTGTTTTTTATCATTGTTTTTCCCAGGGTAGCGAAACCCACAATACTGTTGGCTGGGAAAATGTTTCCTGATGGCCGTCACAACACATGCTGGCAGGATCCTCCTGTTGTCAAAGAAAGTCTGAAAAAAAAATGCACAACTTTAAATCCAATGTTAAAATAAATTGTTGATGAGGGGTGTTATTTCCCTAAGAAATATGTTTCATTATTTTGTGTTTATTTACTTTCTTTTTGCATGTTAAAAGAAATTGCTCATGAACTGGTTCATCATCCTAAAAGGGTCCATTGTCTTGAATGTACTCATAATAATACAGTTCCAAGACATGATGATTCGGACAGTTAACAATAAAATACTGGGTAATGCAATGTAATTTCTCTTGATGTACTTTCCTAGCAACATCGGGTATTACCAGGCAGCATTTGTATTCTCTGGATTAAAGTAAAATTATAGTTGATTATAATGGTAAAATCTTTTTCATAAATAAATTTATTTTTACTGGAGTTTTGGCAGAAAAGAAAGGAATGTTTATGTTTCTTATGAAATGTAGTACTACTGCACACTCATGTTCAAAAATTTTGTCTCCCAAGGGGGGTTTGAGGCCAAATGTTATTATGTGGATTTACAGAATGGCCCCGACTCACCCCACCCCCTTTTTTCTATATGTCTAGATCCGCGAAGGTAGTACATACTTTATTTGTCATCATATACACGTATATAACGATACAAACAGAAATTTATGTCGTTACAATTTGACCAATCTGTAGTTTATTTTTTCCAATGTGTGACTAGGAAATTCTAACCTTGTGGTAAAAATATTGAGGATGGGACGTAATGGCTAAGCCTGTGCATATATTAATATTTCGTGCTTTGTTCTTACGTCATGGGAAATAGAAATTCCCTAAAATGTTAACAAAGGAGACATTGTGATTGTTTACCAGTCAGTGTTATGTCGAAACGGAACCGGAACATCTTTATGATCCTGTTCCTCAACGCTGTCTTCTTCCAATGAAAATTCGCCCGTCTGAATCGCATTTGCATTAAAACAGGCTCAAATTTGTACCCCTGGACAACAAACTCTGGGCCCTCGTCCGAAAACGCTTCCATCGTCAATTTATTTTCGCCGTTTATCTACCTTTTGTTTTGATTTTGTGTTTTACAAATTGAAAGTGGTCTCTTGGACGTCGCAAATTCGGAAATTCAAGAACGATAATCAGTAAATGCTCAAAATAATTGTGTCCAGTATTTTTTATGAATACTCTATGGTACAAAGTTGATATTTATTAGGAAAAAAACTATTGTTAAAATCCGTCTCCTATGACCTTTAAACGAAAAAGTTACTTCTTGTGCACAATGAAATATGGCGAAGTTCCATACAAGAAAAAAAACATGCTTCATAATTAAAATTGCGATGCATATAAATGCATGTATGAAATATATTTGGCATATGATTTTAGATGATCGACAACGAGGTCGTTTTGCCGGATTCTCTCTGTATGTATCAAATACTGGTTATATACAAGGCTCTACTCTGTGCTACAAAGACGGACCTCAGTTACCACCCTTGAACTTTACAACCAC